>SKCR01033474.1:0-521189 GCA_019454045.1 Zanthoxylum bungeanum | reverse complement strand
GACAACTCATTGTCAATCACTCATCAGTGACTCATGGGTACTGGTCCTGATCGTTTCTGGTTGTGACAGCTTTAACACGTTCACAAAGAGGCGTATCAAGGTTAAACTTGTCAATGATAATTTCAAGAGACTCGCGGAATCCTGAAGTTCCAATCCTGACAGCTTTGGAACTTCAGGATTCCGCTTTCGCTCGAATTTACCTAATATCATATTTGGTACAAAAAATTTCCTACCGATTATACCCTCACAGCTTTGGCACGTTCTCGGATATAGTCGTAGAAATTTATTTAGAAACTGTATAGACAAGACGGACTAAATAACATGCATCAAATACATATTAATTATTAAACCTTATTAATTTGGGATTTTCCGTAAAAATATCATACACTTTATTTTAATCAAATTAAAAAAATCCATGCATACATGCATAAAGTAAAGATTAGATTAAATATAATATTTAAAGGCCTAATCTTATCATGTGTTTAGAATCAGACTAGCCCTGATACCATTTTTATTGGGGTTTTAAACGATATAATCAGGTAATGGAACGGAACGTGAAAAGTAAAAATTTTCCAATTTCAAAATATTTTCTTGGGTAATTAAAATAAAATAATTTATTCTAATTACTCAATACTCAAAAATTCAATTTTTACCCAAAAATCCAGAATTTCATCAAATTACCGTGAGACCTCAAAAGATTGTATTTTGATCATTTTAGTCCTAATTTGTCAATTACAAGGTTAGGTGATTTCCAATCACAACCAAAATGATTTATACATGTCATATACATCAAAACACAACTCACACACAAAATCCCAAATTTTCCCAAAATTGTCGAGAGTTCCCAAGATTATTGATTTTGTTCATTTTAGTCCTAATTTGTCAAAACAAGCTTAGATGATTTTCAATCAATACCAAAATATTTTGTATATCTCATATACATCATAAAACAACACATATGAAAAGACCCAATTTTGGTTTAGGTTAAAACCCTAATTTTTCAAATTAATCAAATTAACCAAAATTAATTCAATACAACACTTTAATCTAATCTCTACAACACCAAACAAGTTTCACCACAGTGAAATATCTCAAGAACAAATCTAGGTTATCAATGAGTGGCTTAACAACTTTAGAATGACAACCAAGTCATCTAATGACTAAAAGAGAGCTTACTTTAATTACATACATGCATACATATTTTATTCAAGCTTCCAAACTTCTAAACACAAAACTAAAAGAGTAGAAAAACATGAAGACAACATATGTTGTACCTAAGAACAATAGAAATATTTTTATTTCTAAAGAAAAGTTGAATTTACTTACTAATCTTCAAGATTTCCTTTGATTTTTGCTTAACACTTCTCTTTTTCTCTCAAGTCTTCTGTTTTTGTGTTTTTGGAGGCTTAACCTTAAGTGAAGTAAATGAAAAAACATAACCCTTAAATATTTCGGGTTGGCCGAAAAATTGGTGAAAAAAAGGAAAAAATATTTTTCAATTTTTTCAAACAAATAAAAAAAACCGAATCCATTTTGATAACTTTTTCTCTAAATGTAAAAGTCAAATATTTACACTTTAATCATTTCCAAATTTAAATATCAACTAAGATATTTTATATTTCAATTACTTTAATTATTTAACAATTAAATAATTACTTAAATATAAATATTTAAATATATGTATTATATTTACTTTAAATAATCCAAAAACATTTATTAATGATATATGTCAAATATCATAATTTGATAATTAATTAATGTATATTTAAGAAAATCATATTTTAAATATAAATACACATTAATTAGAAAATGATCGAAAACCCCCTATGCATGTATTTTTCCGTTTAACCGTTAAATAATTTATAAATAATCAATATTATTCATAACTGTTGCCCTAGTGCTCTACGAGTATACTTCATTAGTGAGACTCTCTAAGTTCATGCATATCCAACACGAAATCCAATTTCGTGTCCATAATTTACCCACTCGTAAACTATGACGACCACAGATAAAACTCGCTGAACTATACAGGTCGAGGTCATCGCATACGTATAATCCCTCCATCACAGGTATCCGGATTATTCCAGAAATATAGATATAAACGTCAAATCTCTATAGGGATAATCCCGTCGATGTTTCTATTAGCAATTTCTTAATAACACTTAGAACTTACTTCTACAGTGTACTACAGGCCCATGGATTTAACATATTGGTAATCCCATATTGAATACTTATGCTCTGTACACAGAGTTGACAGATACTTTCTTGACACACACATTATATCCTGATGATCTGTCCACACCCAACGAACAGACGGAGGTCTGACCTAAATAGGTTGGTGACATGACTGCCATCAAAGTGTGTAGGATATCTCATATATCAACAGTGGTATCTCAAGTCAAAGAATCACTATGCTACCTAACCCGAGAAGATTCTTATTGACATTGGTGTACCATCCATTAAGAATCTTCAGTGAGTCGTTCGGTGTTTATCCGATATAAACACCTATATGCGTATACGAGTCTCCGAGACTGATGGTTTATTGAGAATCAACCATTGAAATCCAAGATTCCAATATACGATATGTACCGGTCTTATCGGGTTTACTTACTGACCAAGTAATGTAAACCTTGACCATAAACAATTTAAGAATGATATTGTTATGATACAACTCAAAGATAGTTGTGACGCTTTTGTAACTGTATCATAACTAGTCATTCGAAGGTCAACTACGTATTTACCATATATAAAGAGATGTTATATTATAGAAACTTTTTATTTTATTCATAATAAAATATTTACATAAGTATTTACAAGGAAATACAAATTGAAATTGGCGCTCCGAGCACCAAACCCTAACAAAATATTATCACCGCCTTTATTTGAGGGTTTATATGTTTTGACATAATTAATTCCTGAAATAAATTAACTAGGAAATAATGATAATTTATATATTATAAAAAGTAAGATTTCTAAATTTGAAATATTAAAAGTGGATTTCATACCCCCAATATTTTCCAATTTAAAATTGTCAATCACTTCAAATAATTTAGTCTTTTTATTTTCAGTCAAATTATTATTTTATTTTATTAAATATATTCCTTGTGGATCGACCCCAAACTTACTGAGTTATTTTATTACTTCGACACTCTTATATATGGGAATAAAGAACCACTTTGTGAGTGTGTCAAGTTTTTGGCGCCGTTGCCAGGAGTATAATTTATTACATAGAATAATAATTTGACATCGTTACATTTTTTATTTTATTTTATTTTTATTATTATTAATTTTGTTGTATTTTTTTGCATCTCACTTTTTTTGTTCTTTGCAATTGTGTAGATTCAAGATGTCCTGATTGATCCTAAGTGAATCCTGAACACAAACACCTTACATACATACAAATCACGTACTTGATTCTCAAGGTTACAAAGGGTAGAAAACTCAATTAAAATGGAGCCTACTTTTTGCCAAATAATTTCTTGAACCATCTCCATCTAGAGATTCTTCCATATTTTTTTATGAGAACCTAATTCGAGAAATTGAGACAGCTGAGCGATAAATTCAATTAAGATCTAAATTGATAAGAATCGGTTGACATTTTTAGGATCTAATCATTACATTTTTCCCCTTATCATTTATCTTTATTTTTATTTTATTTTTATTTTTTTCTTTTTGTAAGTATTACATTTGTATATTTAAATTTTAGCATATAGTATGCATTTAGGCAGCATGAGACATTGGTCTCGATCATCTAGTGGTAGATTAAATAGAGAGTTTACATCACTTTTATTGTTAGTCAAAATGGCCGAGAACCGAAATGAAAACCCACCTAACTGAGATGAAAATCTAGTTGGTCAGGTAGAACGTGAGTCTCAGCATGACGATCTTAATTATCCAATGACACTTAGAGAATTCACGAATCCCACTAGGACAAGATCACCATCTTGCATTGCTTTTCCCCCAAATGCATCACGTTTAAATTTGAAACCAGATGTCATCCAACTTTTACCCACATTCCACAGTCTAAAATCATAAAATCTTTATGAGCACTTACATGAATTTGAAGAGGTATATAATACTTGCACAGACCAAAATTACAGCTCGAATATAATTCGACTCAAGTTTTTTCCCTTTTCTTTAAAGGATAAAGCTAAAATTTAGTTGCAGAACCTTATGTCAGGATCTATCAGAATATGGGATAATTTACAAAAGCAATTTCTGAAAAAAATTCTTTCCCCCTCATAGGACAAACTCATTTAAGAGGAGAATCACAACTTTCACACAAGAGTAAGAGAAACACTTTACTAATGTTGGGAGAGATTTAAAGAGGTGTTGAATATTTGTCCATATCACGGGTTTGAAACATGGAGGCTGGTTTCCTACTTATACGAGGGTTTAACACCTCAGGGTAGACAAGTAGTGGAAATGATGTGTAATAGTGAGTTTAAGGATAAAAATCTCAAAGATGCACTAGATTACCTAGAACATATAAAATAAAATGCACAACAATGAGAGACAGTTGGTACTTATGAATCGTCTGTAAAATCACAGTTATCTGGTAGAGGCATGTTTAACCTTATGGAAGACCATGACCTTTCTGCTAAATATGCATCTCTAGCTAAAAAAGTTGAGGCGTTAGAAATGAGGAAGAATGATCATGTCAAGTCAATTCAATGTTCTTTATCTAATGGTCGCTATGTTTTGGAAACATATAGAGATGTCTTTAATATATAGGAAAATATAAGTAAAAAATCAACACCATTTTCTGTAGCTCATTTCCATAATTCTTTCTTGGAGAAGTTATGGAATTCCAGCTCTTGTGTGTTTTATTTTTCAAGTTTTGTTGTAATTTGTTTTAGTAATAAAATTATGTATGTTTTTATTCAAAGCATGAGTAGCTAATTCCATCATACTGGGGTAAACGGTGAAGTTTTTAATATGGAAATTTAGATTGATCTTATTTATATTATAATATATGAATTGTAATATAAAGACTAATATTTAATTTAAAACTGGATTAATTATTGACAAATATTGTTACCGCCTATATGACTGATTTTTTTTATTTGGCATAATTGAGTACCTAACTGGACTTGTTATAGACAAATATTATCATCGCCTTAATAGCTGACTTTATATGTTTTGGCATAATTAATTCCTGAAATAAATTAACTGGGAAATAATGACAATTTATATATTATAAAAAGTAAGATTTCTAAATTTGAAATATTAAAAGTGGATCTCATATCCCTAACCTTTTATTTTATTATTGCAGTCCAATTTAAAATTATCAATCACTTCAAACAATTCAGTCTTTTTATTTTCAGTCAAATTATTATTTTATTTTACTAAATCTATTCTTTGTGGATCGACCCCGAATTTATCGGGTTATTTTATTACTTCGACACTCTTATACTTGGAAGTAAAGAACCATTTTTTGAGTGTGATATCTGCATTTCTGGTCCATTCATCTTCCACATCATCTGACACGTTTCAGACACGTCACCTTAAATAATAAATTTCATTGAGCCCCCTAAAGTCTTTGAAATTTATATTTTAGCCCCATAAGTTTTAGAAATTTATAAATCGACCCCTGAGTCAGATTTGGACCAACGAATAGTCAAATCCACTATTTTTTATCATTACGGGCGTAATGGTGACCTCCAATTTATGAAAATCAACTTAACATTTTGTCATATTTTCATTTTAATTCTTAAACTTAATTTGGAAATGGAAGATTCACATTCTGGTGCAATGATTAAGCTGACCATAATCAATTACTCTCTGGAGACCTAGAATGATATATTATTTACACTGCAAATATATGTACAATGTGATTGAGAAAGAGAGAGTGAAATAAGATTATGTCAAAGATAGTGATTGAAACAAAGTCAATGATAAAACTCTAGGTCAGATTAGGCAGTGGATCGACCACATCGACCATATCATTAATAAAGCCTTAGTAATAAGGTGTTTGGTGAACTTGAAGTTAATGAATAGAACTTCAGTAATCGAGCACACCAATGACTTCTAGAGTCTAGTGAACTAGTTGTTTGCAGTAGACATGCAACTGGGAGATGAAGTACAAACCTCATACTACTCAGTTCTCTTCTTAATAGTTGGAGACATTGGTGGTTACTCTCAGCAATTCTGATCCAGGAGGCAAACTTACCATGCATATGGTAAAATAGGTCCTGTCAAATGAGAAAGCTAGAAGATAAGAAGTGGGCACAGATCAGTCAGAAGCCTTCGTCACGGAGAATCGAGGAAGATAATGAGATAAAAATCGAGTTAGAGGGAGAGGTAGAAGCAAAAGTAGAGGCAAATCCACAGACGAAAAAAACTTACCTACAAGTACTACTATTGTGGCATAGAATGCCACTTAATGAAGAATTACCGAAAGCTACAATAAGAGTAGGGTCAAGGAAATTCCCAGATGAAGAACAACAATGCAGAGACATTAATAGCTGTCTCATGAGATATAGCCATCTGCTCCATCCAAGAAGGGACATTCTTTCACACTATAACTCAAGATATTGAGTGGGTGGTAGATACTGCATCATCCTACCACGTCATATCTCACATGGATTTCTTCACAACATATAAACCATGAGACTTTGGTGCAATGAAGATGAGAAATACCAGTTCCTCTCAAATAGTAGGAATTTGTGATATTCAGATGCAGACAAATACAGAGTGTAAAATAACCCTGAAGGATGTGAGACATTTTCTAGAACTTTGGCTCATTCTACTATCGGGAGTAACCCTTGATAAATAGAGCTATATTAGTCATTTTAACAATGACACATGGAGAATGATTAAAGATGTCATGGTCGTCGCCCGAGAACATATTTGCGTCACTTTATACAAGACTAATATGAAGATATATACAAAGAACGTCAATGTAGCTAAACGAGAGGCTTCTCAAAATATGTGGCGTCAGAGTCTCGATCACATGAGTGAAAAATGGTTGTCTACCTTGATAAAAAAGGATCTAATCACTGTCTCTAAGAATACTGCTCTAGATCCTTACAATCACCGTCTATTCTATAAGAAACATAGAGTCTATTTTAATTTCTCTTCAAAGATAAGATCAGAGTTGCTCAGTCTGGTACACTCTGATGTTTGTGGTCCCTTTGAGGTTAATTCATTAGGCGGTAACAAATATTTTATGACTTTTATTGACGATGTTTTTGGGAAAACGTGGGTGTACTTGCTAAAAATAAAAGATTAGGTCCTAGATCATTTCAAACTATTCTATGCCATGGTAGATCGTAAAATAGGGAAGAAACTGAAGTGCCTTCGTACAGATAATAAAGACGAGTACACTTCCAGAGAGTTCAATGCCTACTATGAAAGACACGACATTCGACTTGAAATGACTATTCCACGCACCCTACATTATAATAGTGTTGCTGAAAGAATGAACTGCACTATTATGAAGAAAGTCAGAAGCATGATCAACATGGCTAAGCTGCCAAAGCCATTCTGGGAAGAAACTGTTCGTGTTGCCTGCTACCTGATCAACAAATCACCATAAGTACCGTTGAATTTTGAGATTCCGGAGAAAGTGTGGTCTGGTAAGAATCCTTCATATTCTCACCTTAAAACATTCAGTTGTTTAACCTTTGCACACGTATCCAATGAGCTCAAATAGAAACTTGATGCAATGACTACTCCATGCATCTTCATAGGCTATGGAAATGAGAAATTCAGATATAAGTTATGAGACCCGAAGAAAAAGAAGTTCATCAATACAAAGATGTAGTATTTCTTGAAGACCAGACAATAAAAGATATTGAAAAGCCCAAAATGTCTTCTAATTCCAGTGCCGACAAAACTAATTCAAATCCAGACACAACCCCGGACAACCACATGTGGCCACAAATAATGATGGGGTACATGATATATCAGAAGTAGAACCAGAAGAGGAAGAAGAAGGTGTTGAGCAAGGAGAGCCGTAACCTACTCCATCAGAGGCTACATAATCATCCATAGATCTAGATGACGAAAAACCTTCAGAAACTAGTGAATCTTAAGTACGAAGATCTGAGTGATTCTGGATTTTGGAGGATTGTCCTCCAGAAATTTTCAGGATCTGACTATATTCTGCTTACTGACGAAGGGGAGCCATAAAATTTCAAGGAAGCTGTATCTTATAAAGACAAAGGAAAATGATTGTAAGCAATGCATGATGAAATGGAATCTCTGCAGAATAATCATACTTATGAGATAGTCAATCTCTTACAAGACAAGAAGGAACTAAAGATCAAATGGGTGTTCAAGTTGAAGAAAGATAACAGTTAAAATGTGGAGAAACACAAAGCCCAGTTAGTAGTCAAAAGCTTCCTACATAAAAAGTGAATCGATTTTGATGATTTTCTCTAGTATAAAAATGACTTCAATCCGAGTTATCATAGGATTGGTAGCTAGTTTGAACCTAGAGCTTGAACAGATGGATGTTAAGATATTATTTCTTCAAGGTGATCTACATGAAGAAATCTACATGGAGCAGCCAGAAGGTTTCAAGGTTTCAAGAAAAGAGAACCTTGTTTGCAAGCTGAAGAAGAGTTTGTATGGCCTTAAGCAAGCACCAAGGTAGTGGTACAAGAAGTTTGACTCGTCCATGGTGAGTCAAGGCTACAAAATAACTGCAGCAAACCAGTGTGTTTACATTCAAAGGTTTCTGGATGGAAATTTTGTTGCTCTTCTATTAAATATATACGACATATTGATCATTGGACAAGATACAATGAAGATCAGCCATATGAAAATGGAACTCTCTAAGTCTTCTGACATAAAAGAATTGGGACCAGCTCAACAGATTTTAAGATTGCAAATAGTTCAAGACAGACATAACAAAAGGTTGTGGCTTTCACATGAGAATTATATTGAATGGGTAATCAGGAGATTCGATATATAAAATGCCAAACCTGTCAGTATTCCGCTAGCACATCACTTCAAACTGAGTAAAAGGTTGTGCACCTCATCCAAAAAAGAGATAGAGGAGATGTCATCAATATCATATCATTAGACTATTTATAAAAAATACAATGTCTACACCCGCCTTAGGTGCATCACCAAACGAGGGTGAGAATAAAGATGGACAACAAATACGCAAACCATTACCTAGACGTGGTTTACAACTCCTCCTTAGCTTGGGCATGTCTAATATCAGGCACCCCTCCTAAAGTTGGTAGAAAGTCTAGTAGTTACAAACATTGTTTCTTATTTATTTACTGTTTTTACTATTTTCTGTCACTTTTTGCCGGACCTGACTTGCATTTGTTGCATGCTAACTTGTATTTTTATTTCTTGTGCAGGCCGAAAAAAGGATCAATCCCTTTTATATTGTCATCTCCAGAAAGTGCCAAGCCTGGGGCGGATCAAGCTCTTCCCGCCCTTGGCTCATTACATATTTGTGACCTCCACCACTAAGGCAACAAACCCTAATATCACCACCACTGCCCCCGAGGATGTTAAAAAAAGGGATCACCAGGTCAGTGCTGAGTCATCAGACCCTCCTTGAGAAGTCACCCTCTCCCAAACAAATGAAAAGACCCCATAGAAAGGCCTCGGTTGCCCCTGTTCGATAGGAAACCTTCTCTTCTGACACCTTGGATATCGAAGACCTCCCGGAGAACCTGCGATCAACTATGGGCCATCTAATCCAAGCCATCACACACATGGCTAAGGCGGTCACATTCGAAGATGCTATTGCCTTTAAAAACATCCCACCCGTAGAGGCCATCACCAAAGTTTCCATTTTTCTCGAAAAGGTAAGATATGTTTAATTCGATCCCTTTTTTTTATCAACCTAGACATGTTGACCAACACAGTGGTAGAGGGGGTCATGCCTAAAGGTTGTAGATTGAGCTGACCTGAAAGGAGCATCAATTTGAAAAGGAGTTGGTTCCTGGAAAGACAGAGATTTAATCGGTCCGTTAGGCCAATAATATAACAAGAAGGAATGAGATAATGCCAAAGCTGTTACTGCCACCAGATCTCATAAACTTAAGAAGCAGTTGGCCCTAACAGCTCTCGCCAAGAAAAAAATAAACAAGGTGAAGCCAGAGCTGGCCTCGGTTAGATTTGAGTTGACCACCGTGCAGGCCAAGACCGAGAAGCGTATCGAGGCGGTATGGATTGATGCCCTTATTGAAGGCCTAAAGAAATCAGTGAACCTGATCACCGAGAGGTTTTCTGGGCTCGACCTGAGCAATCTTCACCGGATCATCAGGATTTCGAAGGAGGAGTTACCTTTTGAAGAGGCTTATGAGGAGGAAATTTCTGAGGAGGCAGCCTTGATGGCGCTAAATTCAGCTCCTATCACTGCTTTGCCTTCTCCCCCAGTGGACTTCCCTACTAGCCTCGACTAATAACCCTCATGCTTCAGCCCCTACTACTCCTACTCCTACTCCTACTCCTACTACTGTCCCAACTGCTGTTGCCCCAACTCCAACTCTTGCACCAACTACTATCCCAACTGCTCATTCTCTAACTTTTGACATAGCCGACCATTATATCATTATAACCGATACCCCCTCAGTTGAAAATCCTGATAGGGAAAATATTATAACCGACCTCACAGGATAAATAAATAAATTTTTTTGTTTACTTGCAATAACTTGTGTATTCTGATGCACACACCGAGCAAAGTCACGATCTAGGGCAACCACTCTTCAAAACCTAGAACAACTCATAATTTGCAATCTCAACTCGGATATTAACAGACACTTAACCATGGGCCATCTAATCCCAGCCGTCAAACAAATGGCTAAGGTGGTGACATTCGAAGATGCTATAGCAATTAACCATATGTCTCAAAAACATAGTGCCTACACAGGTTGCAATCGCCATATGGGCATTCACGCTCCACCTTCTATGCACCTCACAATCCAATCGCCTTAGAGACCTCTATTAACCTAGGGCTATAGATCCCAAAAAGAGGGTGGCAAGCGCCATGGAGTATTATCCCTCCCCATACTATGATGACCTTGAGGCTACAATCGTCATAGAGGCATGTGGTTTTCCACACGCAATGTGCCTCGAATGGGGATACCAAATACCGCGTGTGCCTTCTAGCTACACATGCTTTGGTTATCTCGAGGCTATAATCGTCACATAGGTCCTCCAATATTTCGTGTTATGTACCTTAAATGGGGGAGTCAAGCGCTACAAAGGTTTGATAATTCCTTGTGCTATGATCACCGCGAGCATACAATCACCTCAGAGGCTCTCCAACCATTTATGTTATGTAGCTCGTCTTCAATGTATTCGAAGGTGCAAAAATCACATGGTTCCTATGTTCCGGTCAGGGGCATGTTTTCAATTATGGGCCATTATGGTTTGGGTAGCACAAGAGTTCACGTTTCTCGCACCACGCATCGCACCTTTTACTGGTGTTGAGGACATAAATCCATGAGGGTTCTGATTCCCGCACCGTGATATTTGTTGATTGTGAATGCCTTGGGGTACTACATTTCCTCGCGTAGTGATTTATATATTTGGCAATCGTCGAGCTTCCCAATCATAAGTACTTTACTAGAATATCGAACAAGTCTTTTCCATTTAAATGAACAATGGGTGTTTATGAGTACGAGTTATTATTTAAAATAGAAAGTTTTATTTGCACTCTAAGGATTTACTTCTCATCTTACAACTCTATGTAAGACCTTTTAGAGAGGCTCTATTGATAATATTTCCCCAGCATCTCAACATTCCATGTCTTCTAGAGCCTGATACCATTCATCTGCTCTGAAGAATAGGCATCATGTCTGACGATCTCGGTCAATCTATAAGACCCTTCCTATTTTCCCCAAAAGTGCATTCTTATAGATTCTTTGTGTTCAAGGTGACTCGTCTTAAGACTAAGTCCTCGGGATAAAAAATACTCATACCTGGACTCTCGTATTGTAGAAACGGGACATCATCTGCTAGTAGACAGCTACTTAGAGCGCCGACCTCTCTCGTTGTTCTTCCACCAAATCCAAATGATGTATGATAAGGTCTTCATTCTACTCTTCCTCAAAATACCGGACCTGATGGGTCGTCATCCTGATCTCTATGGGGATCACTACCTCACACCAATAAGCTAAAGACAACGAGTTCTCACCTATAGAATCCTTGTAGGTTGTCTGATGTGCCCACAAGACCTCTGAAAACTCTTCCACCCATAAACGTTTGTATGACCCGAGCTGTGCCTTCAAACTATTCTTTATAGTCTTTTTGGTTTCCTCAACCTGTCCATTGGACTTGGGTGGGCATATGATGCAAATCTTATGGTAATCTAATGATCTTCACATAGTTTCTTGAAGCCTATGTTGTCAAATTGCTTTTCATTGTCTGTTACAATGGCCTGGGGAATCCCAAACTGACAGATAATATTTTGCTTCATGAAGTCAGTGGCATTATTCTTTGTGACGGTGGACAATGGCTCGACCTCCACCCATTTAATAAAGTAATCAATGGCTACAATGGCATATTTCACTTTTCCATTTCCCACAAGCAGTAGACCAATAAGATCTAATCCCCATTGGGCAAACGGCCAAGGGCTGGACAAAATTGTCAACTGCTCGGGCGGTTGCCTGGGCATATTTGCGTTTTTCTAACATCCATCAAATACACAAGCCACATACAGCCTGTCCTGATGTATTGTGGGCCAATAGTAGCATTCTCTAAGCAATTTATACGTGATAGACCTTCCTCTCATGTGACTCCCGAAAATGTCTTCATGGATCTCCTTTAAGACATAATTAGCGTTATCGGGTCTAATATACCTCAGATATGGCATCATGTATCATATCCTATATAAAATTCCATCCATGAAGCAAAAACAGGCACCGATATGCTTCATCTTCTTGGTTTCTTTATTATCCTCGGGCAGCTCTCCAGATTTTAGAATTCTCCTAATCGGGTCCATCCAAGACGGCTTGGTTTCTACTTCCACTTCCATCACATCTTCAACACCCACGCTTTCAGTTTGAGGATCTCCAAGAGAATGTCCCATGGTATTATGGACTTGATTGAGGAAGACAATTGTGCCAATGAATCTCCTTGTTGATTACACCATCGATAAATTTACTCGAAGGTCACATTTCTCATCCCTTCAAGTAGTTTCTTCACCTCCATTAGCTAGGCTATCATGTTAGGCCCCATAGCCTGAAATCCATCATTCACTTGTTGAATAACCAACTGCGAATCACTCTTCACTACGACATTTCTAACCCTGACCACAACACTCAATCTTAGCCCGACCAAGATTGCCTCATATTCAACCTTATTGTCGGTAGCCTCAAAAGCAAACGTCAGGGCATAGCTCAGCTCCTCACCATGCCCATTATTGAGAATAATACCAGCCCCACATCCCTGTGAATTTACTGACCCGTTCATATACAACTCTCATTTCTATTCTTTCCCAACCACCAACATATGTGGTCTTGTGAATTTCTACCATAAAATTGGCTAGAGCTTGCCTCTTGATTGACACCCATGGAATGTAATAAATATCATACTCACTTAGCTCTACTGACTATTTCACAAAATGACCTAATGTCTCAGGTTTTTTCAAAATTTGCCTAAATGGATGATCAGTGTATACTCCAATGAGGTATGTTTGAAAATTAGGACGTAATTTCCTAGCCGCTGTTACTAGGGACATTGTCTTCAACTCATGGGATGAATATCTAATTTCTACATCTAACAATCCATTACTAGAATGATATACTGGCTTCTGGATCCTATTTATCTCTTGTAGTAGCACCGAGCTAACAACATATGGTGAAACTGCCAAAAAAGAAATAACTTCTTACCTAAGTTGGGCTTAGCCAAAAACTGGGGTCGGGTTAAGTATTCCTTGAGCTGCTGGAACTCATCATCACACTCATTTGTCTACTCTATCTCATTTTTCGCCTTCTTTATGAGTTGAAAGAAGATATGACACTTATTGATTGCCTTGGAAATAAATTGATTAAGTGCTGCGACACGACTTGTTAAGCTCTAAATATCTTTAACTATCCTTCAAGACTTCAGATCCAACACTACCTTGATCTTCTATGGATTGGCTTCAATGCCCATTTCTATGACCATGTATCTCAATAATTTCCCGATGAGACACCAAAAGTGCACTTCTCCGAATTTAGCTTCATCCCATACTTTCTCAAGAGCTCGAACGTTTCCATAAGGTCTCTCAGTTGGTCCCCGGGTAACACTGACATTGTGATAATGTCATATATATAGACCTATATTGTCCTACCGATGAGTGTCTTGAAGTCCCGATTCACCAATCTACTAAAGAGCATTACCTTGTAACAATACAACCCCTGGTCGGTAATGAAAGTTGTCCTTAACTCATCATCGGGACAGATTCTGATCTGGTTATATCCTGAAAATGCATCCATAAAATAAAGAAGCCCACGATAAGCTGTTGAGTCCACTAGCTTATTAACTTTGGGGAGTGGGAAGCTATCCTAAAGGCAAACTCTATTCAAGTCAAATAAATCCATGTATATTCTCCATTTGTCGTTTGTCTTTTAGACGAAGACAACATTTGATACCCACGTCGGGTATTCCATTTCCCTGATAAATCCAACATGTAGTAATTTATCCACCTCTACATGAGTAGCCCTATATCATCCCTGGTTGAACACACTTCGCTTCTGTTTCACAGTCATGTGAGTATGACCAATAAATATTTGGTGACTTATAACCCAAGGATCAATCCCAGACATATCCTCATGACTGTAAGCAAACACGTCAGCATATTCCCTAAGGAATTCAACGAGCTCTTCTTCCAGACTTTGTTCAAACCCGACCCTGACCTTCACCAATCTATCTGAACCAGATAGCACCACAAATTCTAGTTCTTCCCCCATCTCTCTATGTTGAGCATTCTCATCAGGTCGAGGATTGGCAGTCTATACCTCCGTTGACTCATCCTATATTTTTTTCCCTTTTTTGCCCCGCAACATCGGTGATGCACAAGGCTTCCTTTGATGTCATTGTAAAATAGCTCCTTGTTATTTTACGGCTTCCACATAAAACCTCGACTCCCTCATTGTTCAGGAATTCTTATTTCAAGTAGTAGTTTCACATAGCTGCCATTGACTTCATAAAAAAGGGCCTTCCCATAATCATTTGGTAGATGCTCATGCAATCTACCACCAAGAAATCCATCATTATGATCTTGGTATGGGGCTTGTTTATATGGTCATCGTGAGTTTTACTTGACCAAGTAGAACAACATTTGATCCTATAAACCCATACATTGGGGCATGATCCTTTGTCAGTGTGGTGAACTCTATGTTGGGGCTGTTATAGAACCCCTAGGGTCGGATCGATGTCTCATGCAGGGGAAGTGGTTCCAAGCCATGTATATCAAGCATAATTGTATTTTTAAATTATTTTATGGAATACTATATTATGTTACGAGTCTGTAAAAAAATATCGGGGTAAAATCGGAGTCCGGAAACTCCGAAATGGAGAAAATAAAGTTTCAGAGCTCATGGGCAACAGCTATGGGCGTGTCACGATGCGTAGTCTTGGGATTCGCAACGCCCAATCTGTGAATGCTCAGCGTCGCGATGTGTAAGAGTGAGCTTCATGACTCTCGCATCTTTGAGAGGTGAGTGTAGCGACGCTGGAGATCAGAGTCACGACGCTGCCCTGTGCAAAATATTGACAGTGAGTAAATTTGCCTTAAATCCAATCCAAAATACTTCATATTTTCTCCAAACACTTCAATACAACTAAAATCCAATTTTAGCATCAAAACCAACATCAACACATGTTATACAAGAAATATACATGTATTCTAAATACATATATGCATTTCTTTGAATCAAAACATAAACTAAAATAGAATCCCATATTAAAGTGACTTAAGAATAATTCTATGTCACTCAAATGTGGTCAAGTGATTCTAGAATAGTAGCCATAGCTTCAAGCTATCATTTATAGTTCAAAACTCTAATTTTATGTTCCATGTCCAACATGAATATTTTGACCTAATTACAAGCATATTGTGTTTATGCTTCCAAAACATCCATACACAATTCATTAGCCTGATTTCAACATTAAGCTATGTTATTATGTATCCAATACATAATACACCACTATATGTTTCATTAATGATAACAACTCACTAATAAAAACATAGCTTTAGAGAAGATCAAACTTACCTAGCAAGCTTGATTCCAAGATCCAATCTTCTTCTCCTTGTTGAAATGTTGTAGAGAACTTCCAAAGCTAGCAAGCTTTATTCGAAGATCCAATCTTCTATTTCTTGTTCTTTTAGAGAAATTCCAAAGCTAGCAAGCTTGATATGAAGATCCAATCTTCTTCTTCTTGTTATTGTAGAGAACTTCCAAAGCTTTTCCCACAAAAACTTTACTTAGGCTAATATTTCTTTCTTTTGCTTAATGCTTGTTTTAGCTTACTTTACCTTGATTAAAAACTTACTCAAGCTTGCATTTTATAGCAAAACTTATGTAATTTTTAATTAATAAAAGTTCTAATCAACGTTCGTAATATAAGCCTAGCTTATATGTACGTAATTTGGCCACCTTTGAATTTGCGAAGAACACGAACGACCTTTCTGAACTATACAAGTTGAGATAATCACATATGTTTAACAATCCCTCTGTCATAGGCTATCCGAGCTGTGCTTTGGAAACATAAATTATACCGTCAAGTTTTCGAGACGCACATCTCATGTCGACTTGTTCACGATTCTTTACAACTAATCAAAACATCATTTCTGCTATATGAGATCCACCAAATGTGGTCGGCTTTGGCTAAAGTCTTAAGAATCGTGACTTACTCACATGAATACCTAAATCTCTTATGATTCACATACAGGTCGACAGATCCTATCTTGATACGAACTTAATTAACGAGTGCATCAGTCTACACCCAACGAACATCTAGCGGTTAGACCATAAAAGGTCTCTGACATATATAGCATCAAAATGTGGAGGATCACAAAAAAAATCAATGTTATCCTATAGTTAAAGGATCACATATGCTACTCGACTCGAGGAGATTCCTATTGACGGTGTTGTGTACTTCCAACTATTAGGAATCATGTATGAGTCATTCAGTATTCGCTCCAACAAATATTACCATGTCTATACGAGCTTCCCTTGCTCACGGTACATCGGGTTAAACCATTGGAACTCCAATTCTATTATACGACATGTGCTAGTCTTATAGGTTATAGGAATTCAACCGTATTCTAAAACCAACGACTAGGAATATTTTTCCTTAAGAATAGTTTATAATAGTAATATTATCCCAATATCAGACCATCCAATGTCCAGTATTACTACATGACTATTCTAAGGTCGATGTCATTCTTAGTATATTTATATATCAATCTAATATGCATAATGACATTATCATTAACAAGGTTGAAATGAATATATAGTTATTTTATTAATAAATAATAAAATATAATATATAATAAATTATTCGGATTGCCCCTACAATCACTAACTCCAACACTCTACGCCCAGCCCGTTCAAGGCCTCATTAGATATGATATCCACCGCACTCCCGGGATCTACTAATATCATATCCTAGTCCGAACCGCTTATAAATTGATGTAATTATAAGAACATCATCTTGAGGATAACTCACTCCCTGAGCATCCTCAGCAGTAAATATTATCGACACTGGTCGGGTCTTTTGTATCCTAGGGGCTCTATCCATGCTCAGCTTCTCAGGCCATTGATTCGATAATAATTATTCCTAGCCGGATTTGAATCTCCCGCCAGTGTTCTTCCCCTGCAATAGTAAATACAGGTCGTTGCTCTCGATGCTGCCTTATTCTCATGGCCTCGTGATATATACAGTTTTTTAGGTAGCTATTTATAACCAGATCCTCGACATGTTCTTGTAGGTCCATTCACCCATCGGTCTCATGGCCCCTGACATTGTGGTGGGAGAAATAGGCCATGTTATCCTCTCTTCCAATCGGGAAACTCATGGGTCGTCAACAACCTCTTATCTTGGATCTCTCTGGCCACTTGAGACAAAGGTCCGTTGAGAGCATTGCACATCGTGGCCCATGTTATTTGGGTAACCTTGACTAGGAGCCTTATTTCTGGCATCAGGTTCCTTTGAGCAATTGACCTAAATTTCTGCGGCCTCAAATCTGACCCTTTCAGCCACTGCCATCCCAGCGATCATGCATTCTCACTTATTTCTTCTCTCGAACGCTACTTCCTCGGGCTCTATTTTCCTCATCTTCTAGTAGTATAAATCTTCTAGTTTGTTCCAAGGCTGTGGTGTAATCAGAAACCTTATGAATTTTAAAGTGGGACCACAATCTCTCAACCTTTAGCACACCTCTTAAACTCTCCAAAGCTTTCGAAGACTCATATGCCCCACCTCAAACACCAAGTTATGGAACCGATCTAAAAAACTCTTAAGCATCTCATCATCACGTTGTTTCATTGTCCTCAATGACTGATAATCTTCCTTGGCGTACAAGCTCCAAGTTTCTGAATCACAAACTGGCAGGCCCTCCTAGTGTTAGTGAGAATATCTTACAAATTGCCTACCCGACCATGCCATGAATCTCCATAAGTAGCACAAGCCTTTCCACATGTGACTTAGGGTCAGTATTACCCTGTAAACATCTGTCAAAGGCATGGTAAACCTTTTCGGAAACTCTGCATCCCAAATCTCTTTTGCAAAAGGTGATTATGGCTCCAATTCTCGATCTTCGTGAACGCACCATTGCATTTCCTTCTTCCATCTCCTCATCTCTTGATCGAACAAACTCCTCCAGTGGCTCTCTGGATTTCCCATCTCCTACCGGATACCTCATCATTGTCCTTTTACCAACCATGATGTCCCCTAGCAGGTGGAGCTCCTTGCTCTCTCATGATAATGCCTCGAACCATATTCCATATAACAATGGTTGCTGCTTAATGACTCGAAGGTTCACCTGTCATCATGACTGCCCACAGACTGCGCCAACTATTGATGACTATTTTTCGTTCCAATGGTAAAATAGGGAACTTACCCATCGAACAAACCTCCCTCAATGGTGAATTTGTTTGGTTAGTGCGAACCGCACAAACTTGGCAACAAATAGAAAATAAGAGAGACCATATTTACGTGGTTCGGCAGAGAGCGATCCTAACCTACATCCATGGGAGATATTGATTATTTTTATTGTACTCGGGGTAAATACTGACCCAGACACATAACAAAGGAATCATGTATTAAAACAAATGACCCCTCAGATTTACAATGTGGTCGAGTCACGACTCATTTTCTCTCTCTATCACTTGGTTTTCTTTACAATCTTTCGCTCTCAAATTACATGCAATGGAAAATATAAAAGTTACTAACCCATTTGAATATGGCTTTTACCTCTTTATATAGGTTCTTAAACCACTATTACAACTGACTTTGACGTCAGCTTATGTCACTGAATCATTATTGCAAGCGTTAGTCATTGTTTCCACCACATTCTCAACCAATCAGATTAGCTCATTCCTCTGTCACCGCACCTACCTATGGCGACCTATAGCCTGCCACTGCACTGACCCTTGGTGGCCTATACAGGCTGGCAGTGCCAAGAATCAATGTGAACCGTTGTTGGACCGTTATTTTATCCCCTCCATCATTAGCTTCTAGATGCACTTCCTTCCAGGTAGGGCATACGTCATGTTATTCCCATACCGGTCGGTCGTGATCCCATCTTCAGTTCTCGGGTCGGGTCACCGAGACAACTTGTTCTCTTAAATCAAGTCTTCAATATTGTCGGGTTCACATAAATGATACTCATTGGGTCGGTCTTCAACAACTCTCATAACATCTCAAAAACACTCTTCAGTGTGATCGGGGTCAGGTACCATTTATATTTATACCACCTCAAAATCTATGAATCTTCATTATATATCATGGCCGGGTCATGTTTCATCATTCTTCTAACTATTGGGCCCCTGGGCTTTTTTAACCATTTGGTTGTGTTACTACTATATCCTTTCAACCTCTCATGGGCCAAAGGCTTATAAAAAACCCACCATCAGTGAGAAGTGTGTTAGGCAAAAGGAACTTTTGAGTGTCTGTATGGATGCACAAGTGAGTATTTCAAGTATTGATTTTTTCCCGTGCTATCTATTCGATATAGTAGTCCGCAAGTTTTTTATTACCTTTTTTACAGACTAACAAAAAGAGAAAATCTTGGGGTAGCATTAATGACCACCTACAGAGGCTCAACAGAGGGAGTAATTCTTTGGTGTAACGGAGGTATGAGTGACGTGGTATCACCAACAAATTAATAAATGACATATATGATTTAATACTCATATTTTAATTTATTTTTTAATATTTTAGCACGCGTGACAATGAAAGTTGCACGGATGACGTGGTACCTCCGTTGTACTGTAGATTTTCTCCAACAGGGGAAGGAAGTAGTTCAGATTCAGGAAAGAAACATGTAACTTTGTGCATTGTTTCTCAAGTTCATCACTTGAAATGTTTAGCAGTGACCAAAAAAAAAAAGTTTGTTGATTTTAGATGTCACCAAACCTGTTGTTGATTTAGATAGTCGCTAACTCACTATTAGAGAAATTTTGGTCATTATTTTAAGAATTAAATTGTTGATTTGGGCCGAATGATTCAGTGATATGTTGACCCAAGCCCAATAGCTTAACTGGTTCCTGGTTTATAACATCCCCCATTTAAGATCTCAAGTTCTTGGTTTCCGCCAATTTGAGAGTACCGACATAATCATAGAGAAACTGGAAACGAGCAGCCAGTTGCAGTTGGCGAAGTCCACACCGGAACCGCCGCCATCCAAAATAAAAAAATCATCAACAAAAACGACCCCAAATTATTCTTTCCCCATCGATGAGATTCTCTCGATTCAAATTCCCCAAAACTCCAAACACTGCTCTTTATCGGCCACGGCATCATCATAGGAAAAGTTTTTTTTGTAGAATTAAACCTCTCATTTCTCTCAAAAGTGGTGATCAAATTTCTAGGTCGTCGAGAGCTAAAGTTGTTATAAAAGTTAACGTGATCAAAATATGCTAACACGGAAGATTATGATGTGAGTATGCAAGCCCACGTTACAAAGCAAGAATAATCAATAATCACTAAATGACAAAAATTGAGCCTACAAGCTCAAATGACAAAGCAAAACTAATATAAACAATGCTGCCACTCACTCTAAAAACAATTGAAGAATGATCCACTGGATGTCTTTTCTTCTCAGTGAAAATAATTTGTAAAAATAAATTTCTCTAGTGCTGAATCCGTCAAATTCAAACCAAGCAAACTTCAAGATTATTCCAATATAATAGGAAACTGACTCTGCGACAAGCATTTCGGCCTCAAACAATTTTAACGTAAAAAAACACAGCAACTCAAACGCGATCAATTTGACGAGAATTCCGGCAATCTGCAACAAATTTAAAAAGAAAGGAGAGCAAAAACGAAGGTAAAAAAATCCAAAGGTTAATGTGGCAAGGTTTGTTAATAATGCATCCTCTTTAAGGTCGTATTTCCGGCCTTAGAAAAATACCCGATGCAATATAATTCTATGATTTGACTTCTACCTCCCGGATTCAATGACAAACAACACAGGTTTGCACTCCAATGTATGTGTTGAATAAAGAACAACAGTAATTTTCATAGATGAAGAAGATGAAAGAGATGATTTTTTTTTGGTGATAATTTTCACTCTACTCAAGTGTTTCCGAACCGTAGAATTTATATCCACAACCCTCAATTATTTAGCCAATATAAACTTTTGAATACTTTTTGGTTTAAGATTTTATCAAATCTAAGTCACAATCTCAGAACTACCAGATCATGTGCACTTTGAATATGGCAAACAAGCCACGATCTCACAATATAACAAATTATGGATTTTGAATAAGCCAACAATCCAATTCAAACTGAAAACAATGACTCTTATTTATTTAAATTATTGACCATTCAAATTGCCAAAGGGCTAAAATAAAAAATATGGAAATTTTGTGAAGTGTCTAGCTTGCATCAACTTGCATCAATATTTTGTCAAAGATTATTGCCACCATTGTCAAAAAAGAGATCACCACCTTTTGGCAATGGTGCAAACCACCAAAATATCTTTATGTGCATTTATTGAGTGGTTGTAATAGTGCGCTTGAAATTCACTATAAATTGATAGTTAATAGAGATCTCAAAATCATCCCCAACAAATTAAAAGCTTCAAGTAAGAGAACTTAGAGTGTATGCTCCAAGTAAAAGAGCTTAGAGAGTGAAGTTAGTGTGTGAAATTTTTGTATAAGTTTTATAATACCTGTAAATTCAATTCAAGTAGTAATAGAGAGTATTTATTTTTCTCACAAAACACTCTTCAGTGATCAGATAATCACAATAATTGGTATCATTAGCCTTGGTTTTACGTTGGGGATCCCGGAGGTGAAGAATGAAACCTGGTGCGGAAAATTCAAGTTTCGGAAAAGTTCTCAAAAATCGGTTTTGAGCATAGCAGCCGCTTGTTCACGTCGAGACGAACACGATGATATTTTCTGGTGATCAAACAGAGCAACAAGGATGACGCACGCGCCGCACGTGCCTTCCAGAGAGCTGCCCATGCGCCGCCACGCGCACCACGCGTCACACGCGCTCCAGAGGTTGAAGATGACACACGTGTCAGCCACGTCAGCAGTTCTGATACAGTAAGCAGAACAGTCAGCTGCTGTAAGGAACACTTTTCCTCTCGCGGCGGAAGCGGCTTAGGGCACCCGGGATCGACCTTGAAAATTTTTCTGCTCTCATCGTTTTAGTCCAGAATTTTTCCGCCAAAAATCCAGATCCGAACAGCACCGTAATTGTATTCATTGCTCGTCACACACGATCCATAAAATACTGTGACTGTTCTCATTCTCCTGGCTGCCATTACCATGCGCACTTTCTTCTTTATTTTGAAAACAGCAAGCGTGATTTATATTCATCACGCACAAGTGATCAATTTGATTTTGATCATGAATATCAGCCACAGCCACATGCGCAAGTTGATAACAAAAGACTAGCCATTCACAGCGACTATCCCCCTTCCAGAACCATGCGTCAGGTTAATTCAAATAAATTAAAACAACAAGCACACAACCACTTTGAACATATTAAGATCACATGTGCATCATTAGGTTAATTCAAATAAAATAAAACAATTGTCACGCATACAGCCAACACTTGACCAAATGCCATTTTATATGCGCCACTTAAGTATAGCCAAGTAACAGCCACCAGATCATGAATCAGCAACAAGGACCAGTCATGCACGAAACAGAAGTCACGCACCAGCCTTGCCAGCTGATTTGGTTGTCGTGAGGTGTATGACAGGGATCGGGTATACCACTCGATCTTCTGTGTTATGACTCACCATCAGAAATCCGTGAGGGTGAGCTAGGGGTAACTCACTTAAGAAAAAATTTTATTGAGAAATTTTTCTTACATCTTTTCTCTCCTTTTTCTCTCTTTACAATCTAATTGAGAAGATGAGAAACGAGGGCAGGGTTTCTTGAGAAGAGAAAAACTTCCTTTTTAAATGTAGGGTTTAGGTTAATTAAATGTACATTTATAAAATTAACTCAAACCATAATCACATATACGTATTGGCAAATGATATTTTTGTCACAACAAAATTATTAATTTTAAAAATTAAATATAATATCAAATATCATTTAATTTTGAAATTAAAACTTAACATGTAAGTTATATCATGATATAAATTACACAATTAATTTTGAATTAAATCAAATTTAATTAATTTAAAATCAAATTCTATATTAAATAATTATCTAATAATCATTAATATAAAAACTATATATTAAACACTTTAATATATAATTTCATAAGTGTGAAATTATATAATTATTAATCAAATTAATAATTATATCAATAAATAATTCTCAATTATTTAATATTTTTCAAGTGAGTTCATAAGTGGACCATCTAATTATTCCATGGATTCCAGTGTAACGAGCTAACACGGGGACCAAATGGACCTACAGTTCCGAGCTCCAATAATCTCGAAATATTAATTAAAACTCTTTAATTAAATATTCCGAATTACTAACTTCAGGTTATTCCACTTAAAACTCAACGTTGCACTCTCGTCACTGCAGATATTTTATACCGAAAGTCAACGGCGTCCACCGATATAATCACTGCATACAGATTGACCCTCAACGAGTATCTCATAATTAGAGTCGGGTCATAATGTCCGTTATACCCATCTAATTATTTTATGCCATAAGTACCATCGATTCTCTAATGAACGATTTATTCATAACTATTATGAATATTAATCTTTCTATTTATAATAGAAAGACTTAAGCGCTCTAACCGTTCGAGTACCGAATCAACCCTTATGGAAGATGCTCATCTACTTCTCGCAAGAAGGAGTGGATTCCATATATATGTAAAACGTCCCCAGCTACACACCAAATCATGTCCCCAAAATACGTAGCTATTGGTCGGGATTGCTTCACCAACCTCACCTTTGTAAATCAAAGGACATAGTCTGCCATGCAGGAGTTCGTAGTATACTCAGGATTAAGATCAACCCATATATGATCATCTATTAGACTGATATGAATTTCTTTGTTTAACGGATATTAAAAGAAATTCATTTCTGTCTTGGTCCAGTCCTATATGATCGCATCATATAAGGTGCCTCCATTCCCATGTCACCACATGAACGAACCCGGATCAAAGTCGTCATACAATATGGAATGGACCGCAGCTGTAGATAAACCACAAACAAAGTGTCCGTCTTTGTTTGCTCTCTACAGACTATTTAGGATTACTAATTTCAGATTTAAATCCTCTTGTGTATAACACTTATACACTAAATCTGAAAGTACATTAGTATCCAATAGCATATATGATAATTTATAATATGCGACTTGAAAATCAATATTTTAATTAATGAATAACTGTATCTTTTATTACTTAAAATAAATTCTTGTTTACATATTACATTATGCTCTTTGGCATATATCCCAACAATCTCCCACTTACACTAGAGCAAATGATATATATCGCATAATCATAGACCCTCTAGGTGACCTTTAAACACTTTAGCTGTCAAGGTCTTTGTAAACGGATTAGCCAAATTATCTACAGAATGCTATTTGCATCATCTCCCTAAAGGGATGATATTTCCACTCTATATGCTTCCCTCTCTTGTGGTTTCTTGGTTCTTTGGAATTTTACCATTATATCATTATTATCATAATAAAGTGTGAGTGGTATATCCATAGTTGGAACAACTTCCAGATATCCCAAGAAATTATGGAGTCATACTGTTTCCTTAGCTATTTCACAAGCTGTTACATACCTAACCTCCATGGTGGAGTTCACAATACCATATTGTATTATACTCCTTCATACCATGGCTCCACCAACTAGGGTGAATACTGATTGGGATGTTGATTTATCATAATCTACATCCAACTAAAAATTAGAATCTGTATGTCCTTCAAGGATCATATCCCCTCAAGGATATACAAGCATATAATCTCTCGTTTTCTTGAGAATATGCTTTACAGTCACCCACTGATCTAATCTTGGGTTAGACTGAAAATCACTGACTGCTCCCACTGTATAATGGATGTCCAGTCTCGTGCATCTCATACATGAGACTTCCAACAGTAGAGGCATGTGGGATATGTCTCATCTCCTCAACTACTTGAGGTGTCTTAAGAAACCGTTCATTCGACAAGTGAGTTCCATGTTGAAGAGGTAAAATACCTTTCTTGGAATTCAACATCCAACATCGAACAACAATCTTATCGATATATGATGCTTGAGACACAACTAACAGCAGTCTCTTGTGATCCCAAATCTTCTAGATCCTAAGTACACAACTCGCTTTTCCCAAATCTTTTATTTGGAATTGGTTAGCTAGTCAGAATTTTACTTTCGATAATATTTTTACACCATTCTCAATAAGTAAAATATCATTGACATAAAATATGAGAAAAATCACATTTCCGCAAATGACACACTTGTATATACAAGGCTCATCGACGTTTTGCTCAAAATCATAAGAATTGATCATCGCATCAAATCTTATTTTCCAAGATCAAGATACTTGCATCAGTCTATAAATAGACTTTTACAGCTTGCAAACTTTTTGCTATTGACCTTAGACAATGAATCTCTCTGGTTGCACCATATAGATGCTCTAATCAAGACTAGCATTCAAGAATGTTATCTTGACACACATTTGCCATTTCTCATATTCACAATATGTGGTAATGGATAAAAGAGTGCGAATAGATTTAAGCATGACTACTTGAGAGAAAATCTCCTCATAGTTGATTTCCACTTAGGTATAACCGTAGGCCACTAACATAGCTTTGAAGGTCTGTACCTTCTCATCTATTCATCTATTCTTCTTATAGGTCCACGTGCAGCCTATAGATTTTATCTCATCAGGCTGGCCTACAAGTTCCCAGACTGAGTGGGAGTACACAGACTCCATCTCGAGATTCATGGCTTTGAGCCATTCCTTTTCATCAAGATCATTCATTGTACTACAATAGCTCAATAGATCATCTATATCATTATTGGAGGTGACAGCTGTTGCCTCTCCAAATCCTAGATAGCTATCTGATTGTCGCACAACCCTCCCACTACATCTAGGTGGTAGACTCTTCTGATATTACTGCATCTAACACTCAGATGTCAAAGGTGTTACGTTATTGTAATTGTCAACAATTATTGTTGATCATGCATTGGTCTAACCAAAAAGTAACTCCTCGAGTACCAATTTACTACGAGGTATGAATTCTCTTATATAGTCCTCCTCAAGAAATACAAACATTTTATTATCTTCTTAGACTATAAAAGAATTCATCCATAGTTTCATTGTCAATAAATATTGATCTCCTCATGTCTAGTAGGGTTTGATTTCTCCTTTCTGCAACACCATTCTAATGTGGTGTTCCAAGTGTTATGAGTTGGGATATTATCCCATGCTCAACTAAGAACTCCTCGAATTCATTATCGATGTATTATCCTCTATGATCTGATCGTAGAATTTTGGCATCTTTACCTAATCAGTTCTCAACCTTAGCAAAATACTCTTTGAACTATTCAAAGATACACGATTTATGATGGATTATGTAAACATGTACATATATAGAATAATCATCAACAAATGTGATGAAATATTCATAATCACTTAGTGATTAATTGGCTCTTAGCCCTTTTACAATAAAAGGTATATTGGTCATATTACCTTCTAAACTAGACTCATAGACTGGTAAGTTATGGTCCTTTAACTGACTTAAAGATCCACTATCTACTAATTAGTTTATCTTGTCAAGGTAAATATGGCCAAGTCTAAGATGCCACATATATGTGTTATTGTGAGAAATCATTTGCCATTTAGTTTTATGTTTTTCAACCTTAAACATCTCAGTATTGAGCAGTGAGTTATGTGTCAACAATCTTAACACATACAAGTTATCTCCTAGTTTCCTTTGCATATAGGTAATCCATTTTTTTGAAATAATAACTATTATTATTAAAAATGGAAACCATCATGCAATAGTTTTGAAACAGAAATCAAATTTTTACGACAAAATGGGAATAAACAATTGATTTAAATTCAAATAACATTTATTTGAAGATTGAAAACTAATAACTCCCACAGCTTTTACTGAAACAACATTCAATGTCCTAACTCTCATGATAAAGTTACCTTCAGCAAGGTATTTTCATGTATCAAGTAGTTATAACCTTAGCCTTACTAGTGCTTTTTTCTTTTCTTTGCAATTTTGAAAGACTCGGCAACACTAGCCTCTCCACTAGGCTTACAAGGATCCATCAGTATGGACTCAAAAGAGGTGAGCATAAATAACAGTTATGTTAGGGGGGAAATCAACTTTTTCACAACAAAGTTGCTCTTAAACTACTTGAGACTCTTTGAAAGAGATCCCATTATTATGGTCATCTTGACTATGGGCGGCCGCATTGAAATAGGTCATCATCCTCAAGACGTTCTTTAGGATGAATGTCTCATCCTTCATCTTCGTGGTCATCACTGAGACTAAGGCCTCACGACATTATCGATTCGAAGGATATCCAAACATGTCCTGCAATTACTACATCATCATAGATGTTGTAGCCATTGGTTTATGCTTTACAGCAAGAACACCAGACATCCCTACTAACAATTAGCAGTGGGTCTTCGCATTGGCCATACCCACCTTTGGTGAGTATCATATACAACTTGGCTCTATAGGACACTCCTCCTTCAGGACAAATGCAAGTCTTCAAAAGACTATGATAACTTTCATGTTACTTTTCTTTTAACATAACTTTCTCTCGTATATTTGTCATTTAGCAAGTATGGAAATATCAGAAAAATGGCTGATAAATTTTAAGATAAACATGCATTCAAAATTTCATTCATTGCATATTAAAATCATCAAAAGTATTTTTGACATAAAATTAAACATGATGCATGGACCATGTAAAATGAATCAGAAACTTAAAAATAATTACTATGCCACAGAAATCTATCATCCCACAAATAAGTGTCGTTGTAGTGTAGGTCAATTATTTGCATGATAGATCGAGACAATTACTATTGATTAATATATGCGGGAATAACTCTTATTCCTATATTAACCAACCACCATTTTATTTGATCAAGGAATTTTGATTAACATTTAATCATTCCTTTGTGAATGTAACCCGTTGTTTCGGAACCCTTGGAATTAACTGGTGAAGTGCCGCAATAGGCTAGGTCAATTCACTAGATACATCTAGAGTTCTTATCCTATCAGAATCTAAACTTGATATTAACCCAAAATGGACACCACCCGTAGGGGGACGGAAACAAAGACGTCTCAAGGCGCCTTTTGAATCTCACATTTTCGGACTAACAACAGAGATCGCGGGATATATTGTCATATATCCCTCTCCCACTCACTATTTTATAGTTTAAGGTTTCTATTACACTAGTATTTAATTCATTTGGATTTTGCACGGATAAAAACATAACCTAATTAATACTAGTGATAGCTCCAAATTTTAACACTTAAAATTTTGTTCACTAATGCTTATTAGTCCAAACTAATACCTGTAGACACTTTCATTTTTGCATGAAAGCCCAATGATGAGCCTCGTATGGAGGCACTACCCAATAAGTTGCGGAAGTCGCAGGAAACAGACGTCGGAATGGGAGATTCAAAATAAGTACGTCGTCAGATTTAATTTGCATGTTCACTGCATGTGCGTTCGTGCTGCGTTCGGAAACACGTTCGAACGACGAACAGATTGCGGGCATTCGTGTAGCATCTGGAAACGCGTTTGAACGACCATCGATATTTCTGTTTCACTGTTAGCCTCAACCCAAAATTCACACAAAGCCCACAAGCCCAATCCAAAAATAATTAAAATATTTAAAACACATGTCACAAATAAAATCAAATCCAATTAAAATCAAAATAATACCATTCCTAATCAAATTAAATCCAATCAAACTAAATCAAATCAAATCAAATCCCCATTCTTAAATTAAATAAATCACATTCCAAATTAAATAAAACAAATCAATTTAAATCCAATTAAATAAATCACTTACCAATTTAAAGATATTCCCCACCAAAATTACACAAAATTTGTTTCCTTTTTTTAATTAATTAAATACACCCCTTAATTGATGATTTTATTTCCTTTTGAAAACCCATGCATAACCTTAACCTAAGCATGCACCAATATAAAAATAATACAAAACCATAAACTCCATTGGCTCTCCCCCTCTCTTCTTTTAGCTCATTCTCACGGCTCTTCAAAAAAATAAAGACCCTAGATCCCTTCACACTGCCATCTCTCTCGGCCATTCACAAACCTAAACCCTAATATCTCTATCTCACGAACAAGAAAACCAACACAAAACCCTTACCTTCTTCAACCTCTCACGGAAGAATCACAAAGAATAAACCCTAAAGCTAACGCCCATCAACCCTAAACTAATAGAGCCCCCACACTCTCGGCACCTTCTGAAAACAACAAATTAAAACACAAACCCTTACACAAACTCTCGGCCAAACCAGAAACAACAAAAGACAACAAACCTTAGCTTCACAGCGCCACAAACGAACACCTCCAGCACTCACTACCAAGCCACTCACGCATAAAAAAAGCCACAACAAAAGCAACCTTAAGCCTGCCCTTCACGCCTTAACCCCCTTCACCGACACAAGCAAACCATAAATTAACCCCTTCACCGACACAAAATCAAGCCACTCAGCGGACCTCACTGAAAACAAACAACAAACAAACGCCATTCAACACATGCAAACAACACACCCAGCCACACCTAACACTCACAGCCCTCACTGACCTCACCCAAACCGAGCCATTCACACGAAAAAATAGCCACTTCAATGAACTAATAAACCCTTCAAACATAACCAAAACTGCTCATAAAAAAAGCCCTATAACCGAACAAGAAACTGACCCAAAACAGTCCAAAAATAAACCAAAACCAGTCCCGAAGTCACACCCCAAAACAGCCCCGAAATAGACCTATAATAACCCTAAAATAGTCTCATATTTCACCAAAAGTAATACCCCAAAACAGCAGCAAATTCGTTCCAAAACAGTGAAGAAACTGAGACAAAACAGTGGATTAACGAAGGAAAACATTAAACCAGTGAACCGGAAAAGTTGTGGAGCATTAACCATTCCGACGGCCGCGTAACGTACTTCCGAGAGGCGACTTAAAAGGTAAGACCTGAGGGCACCCTTTTATTTATTTTCGTTCATCTTTTTCAATTATTTATTATTATTTCTTCGCATGCATCTTGTTGGTTTATGTATGTCATTGTTGTTGGATGAATGATTGAGTGTTGCCTCTCGTGGTATATTGGATGGAAACCCAGATGTAAATTCCGTAGCCGAATCCGAATGGACAGTAGTGCGGTCTGTACTTGGGATACAACTCCACGCACCACTTGGGGAAACACTCATGCATGTGTTTATGAGATTATAGATGTCATGTTTGTGACTCTGTTCGAACGCGTTATCAAACGCTACACGAACGTATGTATTCTGCCTCGGCCTGTTCAAACACATTATCAAACGCTACTCGAACGCGTGCATTCTGTTTACCGTTCGAACACGTTATCAAACAATACTCGAACGCGTGCATTCTGTTTACCATTCGAACGCGTTTAAGAACGCTACACGAACGCCCACACAGTGGACAAATTCCTTCATCATGTTTTATGCATGTTTGTCTCCTTAGTTATTCCTTTCCCCATCACATGCTTAGTTAGCTCTCTTTAATATTCATGCTTTTACCGTTATTGTCTATTTATCTTTCCGTATTTTTTTTATTTAATATGTTTATGAATTATGTGCTTGCCGTTATGTCGATTTACTTTTATGCATGTAAACTTAGATATATGTTGTATGTAAACTTAGATATATGTTATTTTTGCATGTGTATGTTGCGTAGACTTGGTGATATTATTGTGCGAATCCGTTCATTACAAGTGGCATAAGTAAGGGACCATTCCGAACCCAACGGTTTGAGGTCTTCCCTTGCGAGGGGTGAGTGCGGCCTTAAATCATTTCCCAGTTCACACTGGGTGGCGACTCCATTTTATTCTTCGGTTTAGTCCCCCACGGGCTACTCCGTACTCCCGACCGGGCCGCGAGCCTGGAACAGCGTCGCCGATTTCTGTGTCCTACAGTCTGGCGACTCCATTGGGGAAAGAGAATTGGCCCCGAAATAATGTCTTGTAATGTTTGTGATTCTTACTTTAGTTAACCATGTCTACAAGTGGGATGGGTCCAAGGGGTTTAACAAAAGGAATTATTAGAGCTAGGTAATGGTTTGATGTCTTCCTTCATTCACTACCTTTATATAGCTGAAAGGAAAAGCTGTGAAGGCACCTAGATAATCATTTACTCGGAGCTTACCGTGATGGACTAATTTGGAGGACCTATTGTTTATTCCTGTCACCAAGGCGATAAGAGCCTAAGAGGCAAGGGTATTTAAGAGAGTTCGTTCCACCCTCCCTCTGAGGAATCTTCAATAAGAAATCCATTTGACAGTCATTCATGTATCATCACTCGTTGGCATATACCGTAGCGTATAAAAAAGGTGCGCTCACTTGGTCGCTCGAACCCTTGAGTGGGGAGACCTAGTTGTGGGCAACCATTCGCCGGCGAGAGCCTTTGTCTACACTCCTATAAACCCGCATGTAAACCATAGTTGTATGACCTATAAAATCCACCCATTTATGCTTTTGATAACCACTTGCATCTCATGCATCTCATGCATACACGCATCATGTTAACCCCTGTGTCTTAAAATCCATCATAGATATCCGTTGGGTTAGAAAAAAAGACTTGTAAAGAAGAGTTTAGCAAACATGGATATCGGGGAAAAAGAAATCGAGGAACATAAAAATTTACGGCAAGGATAGAAAGACTATCGGGGGGGCCATCAATAAAAAAAAAAGAAAAAAAAAAGAAAAAAAAAAGAAAAAAGAGAAAAAAAAAAATTGATTATTTTTAATCCTTAATAGTTAGACATAAGTCCAATGATGAAATCGTTTGCTTTAGGGTGAAATCTTAGAAACGATAAACTCTTGATGTGCTTTTATCTGATACTTTGAGTAATTGATCTATGTTAGACTCGTAAGCACTTGATTATGGTTCTTAGCAGTGAAATCCTGAGTAGTCGACAATATGACTAGTCGAAAAAAATTTGTAGGTCGGTGAATAACCGTTCGCTTAGATGTCTATCCTGACTTGCTTGTGTTATGATGTGTGGTATGGTTGAAATAAAAGAAAAGTCTCTAAAAGCAAAAAAATAAATTAAAAAAAAAACCCACCTATAACCGATAAGCTTGAAGCTACCCATGGGCGAGTATTAGGACCACCATGATGAGAAATGCTACCTTACAGGGTAGGTGTGTGAAAAAAAAAAGAAAAAGAAAAAAAGAAGAAGTTCAAAACGAAAAGAAAAAAAGAGACAAAAGAGAAAGAAAACCATACCATATTGAGCACAGAAAAGCAACTGCAGGGCATAATTGAGACATATAGGTTGGTTTGACCCATCGATCCAATTTTTTGACGAAATCATTGAGTTGGCTTACCTGGGGGCGAATCTACAAAAGAACCTTTGCACACACACACTTTGAGTCTAGCTTAGATCATTTATTCAAAAACTCGGATTTGAGTTGCATTGAGTGCTTTGAAGGTTCTCTGGTCTCATTACTGAGCATTCTTTGAGGACAATAATATGTATAACTATTGGGACTATTTCATAGTATGTTGATACGGAGTGATACATCACGTGGTCCACCTTGGCCAAGTGCAAACAGCGGAGAGCAGAAAGCTAAATCAAGTATGGGGGTGACCAGTCTACCACCTCACGAATAAGGGACATAACAGAATCTTGAGTCATGGACCAAAGAAAACTGATCAATCACCAGAAGAGAATTGGCAAAAGGAAACTGTAAGCATGCCCAGGGGGCGACCAAAGACATTAGTAGGCGAAGGGCGCCAGATGGCAAGGAAGGCCTAACCCAGCGGAATAGGAAACACATCCATGCATACATGTATACACGTCACATGTACATAATTTTTGTCTTATTTTTATTCGCAGGTTTTGAAGAAAAGGAAAAATCGGAAAAACAATTCAGATCGGGAATAAGACCCACAATTCAGATAGGGAACAAGACCCTCAACTCAACTTGGGAACAAGACCCACAATTCCATTCGGGAACAAGACCCTCAATTCAAATCGGGAACAAGACCCACAATTCAAATCGGGAACAAGACCCACAATTCAAATCGGGAACAAGACCCACAATTCAAATCGGGAACAAGACCCACAACTCAAATCGGGAACAAGACCCTCAACTCAAATCGGGAACAAGACCCCCAACTCAAATCGGGAACAAGACCCACAACTTAAATCGGGAACAAGACCCACAACTCTATTCGGGGAACAAGACCCTCATCTCAGTTCGGGAACAAGACCCTCAGTTCAAATCGAGAACAAGACCCATAATTCAGATCGGGAACAAGACCCACAACTCAGTTTGGGAACAAGACCCACAACTCAAATAGGGAACAATACCTTCATCTCAATTCGGGAACAAGACCCTCATCTCAATTCGGGAACAAGACCCCTAATTTAATTCGGGAACAAGACCCACTCGGTGGTTCGGGAACAAGACCCAGGGGTCGCAGCACCTCGTCACCAAATCAACTCAGTTCGAAGCGTCTCAAAACATAAGGTAAGTTCGGCAACAGCTGGCAAGCCAGGTAAGTAAAAAATACATGCATGACTTTGATAGGATTGTCACTGTCACACATTGCACAAGTCCCATCAAAGTGGGGGCGACTGTAGACACTTGCATTTTTGCATGAAAGCCCAATGATGAGCCCCATATGAAGGCACTACCCGATAAGTTGCGGAAGTCGCGGGAAACAGACGTCGGAAGGGGAGATTCAAAATAAGTACGTCGTCAGATTTAATTCGCATGTTCACTGCATGTGCGTTCATACTGCGTTCAGAAACACGTTCGAACGGCGAACAGATTTCGGGCTTTCGTGCAGCGTCTGGAAACGCGTTCGAACGACCATCGATATTTCTGTTTCACTGTTAACCTCAACCCAAAATTCACACAAAGCCCACAAGCCCAATTAAAAAATAATTAAAATATTTAAAACACATGGCACAAATTAAATCAAATCCAATTAAAATCAAAATAATATCATTCCTACTCAAATTAAATCCAATCAAACTAAATCAAATCAAATCAAATCAAATCCCCCTTCCTAAATTAAATAAATCAAATTCCAAATTAAATAAAACAAATCAATTTAAATCCAATTAAATAAATCACTTACCAATTTAAAGATATTCCCACCAAAATTACACAAAATTTGTTTCATTTTTTTAATTAATTAAATGCACCCCTTAATTGATGATTTTATTTCCTTTTGAAAACCCATGCACAACCCTAACCGAAGCATGCACCACTATAAAATAATACAAAACCATAAACTCCATTGGCTCTCCCCCTCTCTTTTCTTAGCTCAATCTCAAGACACTTTACAAAAAAATAAAGACCTTAGATCCCTCTCACACTGCCATCTCTCTCGGCCACTCACAAACCTAAACCCTAATCTCTCTATCTCACGAACAAGGAAACCAGCACAAAACCCTTACCTTTTTCTTCCTCTCACGGAAGAATCACAATGAATAAACCCTAAAGCTAACGCCCATCAACCCTAAACTAATAGAGCCCTTACACTCTCGGCACCTTCTGAAAACAACAAATTAAAACACAAACCATTACACAAACTCTCGGCCAAACCAGAAACAATAAAAGACAACAAACCCTAGCTTCACAGCGCCACAAACGAACACCTCCAGCACTCACTGCCAAGCCACTCACGCATAAACAAAGCCACAACAAAAGCAACATTAAGCCTGCCCTTCACGCCTTAACCCCATTCACTGACACAAGCAAGCCACAAATTAACCCTTTCGCCGACACAAAATCAAGCCACTCAGCAGCCCTCACCGAAAATAAACAACACACCCAGCCACACCTAACACTCACAGCCCTCACTGACCTCACCCAAACCGAGCCATTCACACGGCAAAATAGCCCATCCAGCGAACTAATAAACCTTTCAAACATAACCGAAACTGCTCACAAAAAAAGCCCTATAACTGAACAAGAAATTGACCCAAAATAGTCCAAAAACAAACCAAAACCAGTCCCGAAGTCACACCCCAAAACAGCCCCGAAACAGACCCATATGTAGGAAACGTTTTCCCTCGCGCAGCGGAAGAAATTAGGCTCACGGATCGAACTTGAAAATTTTTTCTGCTCTTCCCTTTGCTTGGCCGAACCACACCAGTGGATTCACTGATGTTTTGGACAAAATCTCAGCTCCGGAATTGTAACATCCCGCCTAGGCCATGATGCTACCGGTAGGAGACAGGAGAGCCCATCTCCATAAGCCTCTGAATCTGACGAAATTTTGGCATGATGTATGCAGAACGTCATGTAACCTGGCTTATAGCCAGCATCCATATACAATATAATCATCAACTCTCGGCTTCAGGCCGGTCTATCACAACATCAAGGCCTCAGGCCTGAACTCAATGCACAAAATGTAATTACTTGGCCTCCGGCCAGAACTCAAAAAATAAAACTAAACTAATACATTTGCATTAGTAAATACAAATACAAAACAATGAGTCATGATGACCCATAACTTGACCCAGGACTCAAGACTTTCTTGACTGCAATTGGGTCGATCCACTGTCTTCAAGTCTTCACCGAACTTCTGCTGATTCTATATGACTGCTACTGACCTGCAAAACTGACAAACTGTTGTGGTGTGAGTCATAATGACTCAGTAAGCAATCATGCAAAAGCTTATAAAGTTTTAATTAAATAACCGATACTTATTCATTTCACAAACCTGACACTTTATTACTGTACCTTTAACTGATCACCACCTGACAACTTTGGTTTGCTATTTACACTATCAAACACCTATAACACATAACTATGTATGTATTCCTATATCATCAACATAAGAAGTCCCTTCATACTACTGATGCACTACACTGAATTCTGTATACTCTCTTTACTCGTTACTAATCTGGTTAAGGTATTTATTATAATTTTCTCTCTTTCACCATCTTGAAATATCATCAAATCGGATACTTAAAAGTCTTATTCTGCTAACTATCTAATCCTCAATCACTATCCATGATTACATGCATATGTTACCATTTCATCATGACTAACATCCTTATAATATGTTCTTTCTAAGTAAGCAAGTAACTGATACAATCATCCTTGATATATATATATATATATATATATATATATATATATATATATATATATATAATATAATATATATATATATATATATATATATATAAACCCACAGATACATACATACTACCATGCATTAATAGCATCTATATGCATCTCAAATGTTAACCAGAATGTACGATTTATATGCATTACTTGTAAACTTTACTATACTTACATATTGTGCTTTTAGAAAATACTTCTGAAAATCTTTTCTGAATACTCTGAGCTAGTCAAGATTTGACAATTATAATAGCTTTCTTTCTTTTTCTAACTTGAAATATCATCAAACATTTACTTGAAATCATAAATCTCATAAAACTCATTCTGCTCAAGAATATCTGTAAAAAAAATAAAGCTGTTCATTCATCTATATGCACACTCTCGTGACAATACGGCAAAACTGGCAACATGGGGCATCCCCACGGCAATAACTGGCAACATGAGACCTTGTCCCACGGCAATAACTGGCAACATGAGACCATGTCTCACGGAAATAACTGGCAACATGAGACCTTGTCTCACGACAATAACTGGCAACATGAGACCTTGTCCCACGGCAATAACTGGCACGTATATGTACACGAGGTGCATCCTAGCATAAAAATCATTTCTAAAACACATTCTCATATATCTCAAATCATCTCACATTCTATATATTTATAATATTCTCAGTATACTTACACACATTCAAATCATCATAACTTAGCTTACTGATATCTCACAAACAATATAGTGTATAATTTACATTCATACACACAATCGATCATTATAAATGAATATACGACTTAAAATATAAAAGTTTACTTATTCATTCATTTCCATATCTCTCTAATCATTTATAATCATACTAGAACATCTATCCCAGCAATAGGCTTATTTAAGCATTTTCTAAAATTATTAGTTATGCTTAACAAATACATACAAACAATTTATATATATATATACTTACTTATTTCTCCATGTAACCTACATACTCTTGTTTATACATGTATATACTCGTATTCTTGTTCTTGTATCATTCTACATACACTGAATGTATACAGTTACTTCTCACAATTGTCATTTTCTAAACTTTAGTCCCATTTCCTAGGGTGTAGTTTTCTACAACGCCCAAACCCAAGTCTCGTTTAATTAATCATAAACATGACATTATTCATATGCTCTTATCTAAATATACATACTGGTTTATACCTACAAATGTACCTCTATACTTCTATATGCTCATACTTATCTTTTGCTCATACCTCTGCTGATAATTGCTTGTCCTTATCTATATATGTATAAACACATCTGCTTCTTTATTCTACGTTCATCTTTATATATAAACAGATTTCATGCATATAACTATATACAACTTATTATATTATTAATTTCGAACATTGTTAAATCTATCGAGTACTCACAGCATGAGTTACTTACCTGGCTTCGCGGACACTCCGAACCTGGACCGATCTGTCAAAACAAATCATAAAACGTAATCAGAACCGCTATTTGCGGAACCTTGGACAATTCTAAAATAAACTTTGGATCCTTCTCGTAATACACGAATCCTCTCTGATTCTACTGATAAACTTCATTACTGTACTATGTGCTCATATACTGTTCTAAACTAGCTAGATGGCTCAGATTCTCATTTTACGCGTTTGCGGCAAAACTTACGGAAAAGTTTCCGCAAACGCTACGGAAGGGTCTCGAACCCTCCGAACCTATCCAGAATGACTTAATTACCCTCGCAATATCATATTTACATCTTAACCATGGTTACGGTCATCTACGCTCATTCGTGCTAGAAACTCCGTTTTACCGGAAACTCGCTAATCCTACCAGATCGATCAATTCTACTCCGTTTCTCCCCGGATTCTACCACATTAATCGTTTTAACATATTAAAACATATTCAATTTATTTCATGCTAATTCGCTACACTACGGAACTACCGGAAACATCCGAATATAAATCAATACACTTTAAAATAACAAATTCTAATCGGAGTCGTACCGAAATTCAGAGGCCATAATCGGACTCCCTAGAGCCATACGAACGCGCTGGTGAGATCGGAATTTCGATCGGAGCTACTGTTCGTCGTGGGTTTACTGTTCACTGCCGCTTCTCTCCTCGTTTCGCGTGCAATCGGCCGCCGTTCGGTAAAATCAACACCGCATACTTGTAGTACTCGTCGAGGGATTCGATTTGGTAGGTGGCTTAGGCCGTGGTTCGAAGCGACGAGCCGGATCGGACGACCCAAACTCGCTCCTGATCTCTCTCTCCTGCGTCGCCGTTCGCTGCCGACTGAGCGATCGCCGGCCACCATCGTGAACGTCGTCACCAGACGATTCCATCGCCACCGGTGCGCCGTCCAGACGCCAGCCGGATCGCCGCCGCCGTCTCTCCCTCTCTCACGTGTACGTACTGCCTCTTCTCTCTTTTTTTTTTTTTTAATATGCTGAATAATAATAATAATATATAATAATAATAAAATATCTAATTCCAGAAATTACAATATGTCCCTACTAATAAGGGTATTTTCGGAAATCTATAGTTTTGAAGCCTTTCTGGCGCAATTCTCGAAAAGTGCTCAACACGAAAATTGTTCGTCTCGAATAAACGCGTCTGATGGTTCAAGAATCAACTCAATCGGAGTTTGTTTACAAATTCTGTGGTCAAAATAGTAAACTTTACTCGTAAAGTAAAAATCGCGTAACCGACTTTTGATCCCACACTTTTTACAACGCGAAGAATAATCATGATATATTATTCCAACCTATATAACATCACTTGAACTCTTATTCTTCATTATCATCATGATCCGAGACTATAACATTGGTCCGGGATTCCTCTAGAACAGTCCCAAAAATCTGGGATGTTACAGGAATAGCCCTGAAACAGTCCCCGAACAGCCCTTGAACTGCAGTGAAATAACAGACTGTTTTGGACACGTTATGGGCGCAAACTGTACCCAGTTTCAGGTCTGATTTGCGCCACTCACTGCTCAATTTCAGGTCTCATTTTCTCCAAAAATCAATCCTAACACAACCCTAAAATTATCCTAAAGTGTTTCCCAAAATCCCGAATGAAAACCAAACAAAACGGAGCTCCCTGAGAACTTGTATATGCGCAAATTGTAGGGATTCCAGGGGCTGGTTGCTGTGACTTGTGTTAAGTATTTGGGGATGCTTTTCTAGGTCACGAGGTCTTCCGAACTATGTCTTGACACAAACGGAGGGTAGTGTGGGCTACACTCACAAATTAATCTCTAAACGGTTTAGAGAATAATCACACACACCGAAAAGAATTCTCAACTCTTGAGAGCTTGGAGAAGGAGATGGAGGCTAGGGTTTCTCATGACTTGTGTATTTAAAATAAATCATAATTTATCTTTTATACTTATGGTTAATTTGTTTCATAAAACAAATCAACAACTAGTCTCCCAATCTCTATGGAATTCGGCCAAGGGGTATATGATTCGTTGTTTGATTTTTGCTTCCAAAAATAAACAAATCCTACTCCCATTTGGACTCTTAATTTTGGCCATGGTAGGGTAATAAGGATTTGATTTTTGTTTCTTAAACAAACAAATCCTATTCCTAATAAAAGACTAGGAATTTCGGCCAAGGAGGGGTTTTAATTAGGATTTTATTTTGTTTCCCAAACAAACCAATCCTATTCCTTATCCAATAAGGAATCCTACCTTGGTAATAATTCTTAGCCTTATTAAATTATATCATATGATATAATTTAATATTCTAATTTAATAATTATCATATATAATTATTAATACTTTATATTAACTTTTAATATAAAGTCTCATGTGTGATATAATTATTATTAATCATATTAATAATATTTATTCCTTTTGTGAGTATATAATTGGATCATCCAATTATATTAGCTCCGCTATAGTAAATCGAGCTAGCACGGGGACCAAGTGGACCTACGGTTCTGAGCTCCAATAATCTCGAAATATTAATTAAGCTCTTAATTAAATATTCCGAACTATTAACTCCGGGTTATTCCACTAAAAACCCGAAGTTGCACTCTCATTGCCATAGATGAAATATTAAGCCGAACCAAGTCGGTGTCCACCGATATAGTCATTGCATACGAATTGATCCTTCACGAATATCTCGTAATTAGAGCTGGGTCATAATGTCCGTTATACCCCTCTAATTATTTTATCTTAAGTACCATTGATTCTCTAATGAACGATTCGTTCAAGTACCGAATCAACCCTTTAGAGAGATAGTCATCTACTTCTCGCAAGAAGGAGTGAATTCCATGTCTATGTAAAACGTTTCCAGCTACATAACAGACTATGCCCCCAAAGTACATAGTTATTGGTTGGGATTGCTACACCAACCTCACCTTTGTAAATCAAAGGACACAACCCGTTATGCAGGATTTCGTAGTATACTCAGGATTAAGATCAATCCATATATGACCATCAAGTAGATCGAAATGACTTTATTTGTTTAACGGATATTATAAGAATGTCATTTCTATCTAGGCCCAGTCCTATATGATCACATCATATAAGGTGCCTCCATTCTCATGTCTCTACATGGACGATCCGGATTAAGATCGTCATCCAAATATAGAATGGACCGCAGCTATAGATAAACCACAAACAAAGTACCCGGTTTGTTTGCTCTCTATGGAATATTTAAGATTACGAACTTCAGTCTTAAATCCTCTGGTGCATGACGTTCATACACCAAGTCTGAAGGTACATAAGTAATCTACGGTATTTATGAAGATATACAATATGCGATATTGGACAAACAATTAGATAAATGAATAATGCATCTTTTTATTTCTAAACACATGAAGCCGTTTACATCACATGTAGCTCTAGGGCATACATCCCAACAATCTCCCACTTGCACTAGAGCAAATGGGACATGTCTCGTAAACCTAGACCATTTAGGTGACCATCAAACACTTTAGCCGGCAAGGTCTTTGTAAACGGATCAGCAAGGTTCTCTGCGGATGCAATCTTTGTGACGGTAACGTCGCCTCTCTGTAATATCTCCCTAATGAGATGATATTTCCTCTCTATATGCTTTCCCCTCTTATGGCTTCTTGGTTCTTTGGAGTTTGCCACTGCTCCACTATTATCGCAATAGAGGGTGAGTGGTTTATCCATATCTGGAACAACTTCCAGATCTCCCACGAATTTATGGAGCCAGACTGCTTCTTTAGCTACTTCATAAGCCGCTACATATTCAGCCTCCATGGTGGAGTCGACAATGCAAGATTGCTTTATACTCCGCCAAATAATAGCCCCACCACCTAGGGTGAACACTGATCCAGATGTTGATTTCCTGGAATCGACATCTGTCTGAAAATCAGAATCTGTATACCCTCTTAGGATCATATCCTCTCCAGAATATACTAGCATATAATCTCTCGTTCTCTTTAGATATTGAGAATGTGTTTCACAGCCACCCAGTGATCCAATCCCGGATTTGACTGAAACCTACTGACTACTCCCACTGCAAAACATATGTCCGGTCTCGTGCATAACATGGCATACATGAGACTACCAACTGCTGAGGCGTATGGGATATGTCTCATTTCCTCAACGACTTGAGGTGTCTTAGGAGACTGTTCATTCGACAAATAAATTCCATGCCGATAAGGCATATTGCCTTTCTTGGAATTCTGCATCCCGAATTGCACAAGAATCTTGTCGATGTAGGATGTCTGAGACATAGCTAATAGTCGTTTCTTGCGATCTCGAAGTATCTGGATCCCAAGAACATAACTTGCATTTCCCAAATCTTTCATTTGGAATTGCTCAGCTAGCCAGGTTTTTACGTCTGATAATATTCTTACATCATTCCCAATAAGTAAGATGTCATCAAAGTATAAGACAAGAAAAACCACATTCCCGTCAATGACGCGCTTGTATACACAAGGCTCATCAACATTTTGCTCAAAATTATAAGACTTGATCGTTGTATCAAATCTTATATTCCAAGATCGAGATGCCTGCTTGAGTCCATAAATGGACCTTTGCAGCTTGCAAACTTTTTGCTCTTGACCTTGGGCGGTGAACCCTTCTGGTTGTATCATATAGATACTTTCATCAAGATTTCCATTCAAGAATGCAGTCTTGACGTCCATTTTCCAGATTTCATAGTCATAATATGTGGCTATGGATAGAAGAGTGCGGATGGATTTTAGCATAGCTGCTAGCGAGAAAGTTTCCTCATAGTCAACTCCCTTTTTCTGGGTATAACCCTTGGCCACTAGTCTAGCTTTGAAGGTCTGTACCTTCCCATCTGATCCCCTCTTCCTCTTGTAGATCCACTTGCAACCTATGGGCTTCACTCCATCAGGTTGGTCTACAAGTTCCCAGACTGAGTTGGAGTACATCGACTCCATCTCCAGGTTCATGGCTTTGAGCCATTCTTCTTTGTCAGGATCATCCATTGCACTACTGTAGGTCAATGGATAATCTACACCATCGCTGGAGGTGACAACTTGTGCCTCTCCAACCCCTAAGTAGCGATCAGGTTGTCGTATAACCCTCCCACTACGTCTGGTGGGTAGATCATTCTGACTTGGAAGTATCTGACTATCAGATGTCGAAGGTGCTATGTATTTGTCAACTTTATTGACGATGGCGCGCTGGTCGAACCAGTAAGTAACTCCTCGAGTAACATTTACTACGAGGTTTGAACTCCCTCATGTAGTCCTCCTCTAGAAACGTAGCATTTGTCGATACAAATACTTTGTTATCATCGGGACTGTAGAAGAATCCTCCCTAGTTTCCTTCGGGTAGCCTACAAATAGGCACATCTGAGAACGTGGTTCCAACTTTGTAGTCTTATTCTTCAGCACATGTGCTGGACACCCCATATGCGGAAATGTCGTAAACTAGCTTTATGATCATTCCACAACTCTAAGAGAGTCTTAGGAACAGACTTAGATGGAATTACATTAAGGATATACATTGCGGTTTGCAGTGCATATCCCCAGAATGAACTAGGTAGTGAGCTATAACTAAACATAGATCTTATCATGTCTAGTAGGGTTCGATTTCTCCTTTCTGCAACACCATTTTGTTGTGGTGTTCCAGGTGCTGTGAGCTGGGATATTATCCCCGTGCTCAACTAAGAATTCCTCGAAGTCTCTGTCGAGGTATTCTCCTCCACTATCCGATCGTAGAGTTTTGATTATCTTACCTAATTGGTTCTCAACCTCAGCACGATACTCTTTGAAATTTTCAAAGGTATCTGATTTGTGATGCATTAGGTAACATACCCATATCTTGAATAGTCGTCAATGAATGTGATGAAGTATTCCTAACCACCTCGGGCTTTTACATTCATCGGTCCGCAAACTTCCGAATGTATTAGCTTTAGTGGTTGATTGGCTCTTATACCTTTTCCAGAAAAAGGTCTCTTGGTCATTTTTCCTTCTAGACATGACTCACAAACTGGTAAAGTCCCGAGCTTTAACAGGTTTAAGGCTCCGTCCTTTATCAATCTATTTATTCAGTCAAGGTTGATGTGACCAAGTCTAAGATGCCATAGATATGTGTCATCGTGAGAAATATTTTGCCGTTTAGTTTTTGGTTTTTCAACCTTAAATATTTCAGTGTTGAGCAGTGACTTATGTGTTAACGGTCTTAACACATACAAGTTATTTTCTGAGTTTCCTGTGCATATAGTCAATCCATTTCTACCAATAATAACCAAATTGCTATTAAAAGAAATAGAATAACCATCATCCATAAGTCTAGAAACAGAAATCAGATTCTTGCGGAAACCAGGAATGAATAACACGTCGTTCAAATTTAAATAACTATTATTAATAAAACTTAAACTAGAAACTCCCATTACTCTTGCTGAAACGGCATCCCCTGTCCCGACTCTCATGGTGTAGTCACCTTCAGCAAGGTCCCTCCATGAATCAAGTAGATGTAAAGAAGAACAAACATGTTAGTGGCCCCGGAATCAATAATCCAAGCGGATTTGTCATCCTCCACCAATAGAGATTCAATAACGAGATATTTACTGTTTCCTTTTTCTCATTTAGCTCAGCAAGGTATTTAGGACAGTTCCTTTTCCAATGCCCATTCTTGTCGCAATGGAAACATTTTCCTTTGGGCTTGGAATCCTTGGAGCCTTTCTTGTTCTTCTTTTTCATGACTTTACCTTTAGCCTTTCCAGTGCCTTTCTTCTTATTCTTTGCAGATTTAGAAGATTCGGCAACATTTGCCTCTGCACTGGATTTACGAGGATCCACCAGCATGGACTCGTAATGGGTGAGCTCATTTAGCAGTTGGGTCAAAGTAAAAGTCAACTTGTTCATGACATAGTTGCTCTTAAACTGCAAGAAACTCTTCGGAAGAGTTTCCATGATCATGGTCACCTGGCTACGCTCGTCAATACGAGCTCTATGGGTTTCAGCAGTATATTGAGATAAGTCATCATCCTTAAGACATGCTCTCGGACTGATGTCCCATCCTTCATCCTAGCAGTCATCGCTGAGACCATGGCCTCATGGCGTTGACGCTCCGAAGGTTGCCCAAACATGCCCTGCAATGACTCCATCATTTGTGATGCTAGAGCCATAGGTTCATGCTTTGCAGCAAGAACCTCAGACATCACTGCTAGCAAGTAGCAGCAGGCTTTCTCATTTGCTGCGACCCATTTCTGATAGGTATCGCACACAGCTTGGCCGGAATTTCTGGCCGGCTCAGGAGGACGTTCCTCCGTCAGGACAAACTTTAGGTCTTCACAGACCAGGATAGCGTTCATGTTACTTTTCCATTTACATAATTTTCTCCTGTCAACTTATCATTTGAGAGAATGGAAATAATTGGAGAAACCATGGCTGAAAATAAAATAAACATGTATTTAACATTCATTCATCGCATATTAAAATCATCAAAGAATTTTGGCATAAAATTAAACATGATGCATGAACCATGAATAATGAATAAGAAACCTAAAGAATTACTATGCCACGGAGATCTATCATCCCACAAGTAAGTGCCGCCGTAGGGTAGGTCAAGTATTCGCATGATAGATTGAGACAATCTCAGCTGTTTTAATATATGTGGGAATAACTCTTATTCCTATATTAAATAACTACCGTTTTTTTTTTATCAAAGAGTTTCATTAACAGTTAATAACTCCTTTATGAGTGTAACCCGCCGTTTCGGGATTCTTTAACTTAACAAGTGAAGTGCCGCCGTAGGGTAGGTCAGTTCACAAGATACATCTAGGATCCCTATCCTTTCGGAACCCAAACTTGATATTGACCCAAAATGGACACCATCCGTAGGGGGACGAAAACAAAGCCGTCTCGAGGCGCCTTTTGAATCTCACATTTTTGGACTAATAACGGAGATCGCGGGATGTACTGTCGTATATCCCTCTCCCACTCACTATTTTAAACTTAAGGTTTCTATCTAAAATATCTAATATTTTATCCTAACTAGTGTGGATAAACTTATGGCGGCTAAAGCATAATTTATTTACACTAGTTCGTCATAAGTGAGCTAATCAATTTTAACTATTAAAATTGTGTCACTAATATCCTATTAGTCTCTACTAATAGTTTTACTCTATTAAACTAATTAATTAGAGTGGTATAAGTGAGCTACAATATTTTAACCCTTAAAATACTAGGCACTTAAAAGTCTAAAAACATGGAATTCTAAATGGTCAAAATTTTAATTAAACATTTTAATAAATCTTAGTGCGTTATAAAATTCAATGGTACGTGGAATTGTATCCCGAGTGCAGACCACATATCCGTCCATACGAAATCGGCTATGGAATTTATATCCGGGTTTCCATCCTATATACCAATGGAATTTATTATGCACCAATTAAGTCCAATATATTAGAATTCAAGTTTTAGACACTTATTCCCATTAATCTAATTAATGATTTCAATGCATATCATTTTCTAACTTAAACATTTTAAATTACATAAAATCATAATTTTATGTCTATAATGATAATGCATCTATGACATGTTATGGCAAGTAAAATGCACGAGTGGGCACCCTAGGCTATATGACATGTTATTCAAACAATTCGAAATAAACATACATATAACATAATAAAAATTATTTTGCATTGACCGGGCTCTTATTTTTTCTATACTAATCTAATTAGTACAAAAGATTCACCAAGGCATTCCTTGGCCTTCAAATCCCGCTCCAAAGTGGTGTTGGCTCTCTTTGCGACTTCGGTGCTCCAAATTACAAATAATTGAAACTTTACATTGAAAATTAAAATTACAACAAATATAAAATGGCCTTATGGCCTTACATCCCAAAACAAAACCAACTACAAAAATAAGAGCCAGAAAAATTTACGACCAATGCAAAATCCATTCATCACATGAATAACAAAACCATTCATCACATGAATATCACAATGTGACCACTCATCTAAACATGCATATCATATTTATAACTCATATAAACATATTAAAACAGAAACTTTAATGAAAAAGTGAAGGGTTAAGAGCACTTTTCAACCTCGCTCTTGATGCCAATTGTAGGAAACGCTTTCCCTCGCGCAACGGAAGCGATTAGGCTCACGGATCGAACTTGAAAAATTTTTCTGCTCTTCCATTTGCTTGGCCGAACCACACCAGTGGATTCACTGATGTTTTGGACAAAATCTCAGCTCCGGAATAGCCCCGAAACAGTCCCCGAACAGCCCTTGAACTGCAGTGAAATAACAGACTGATTTGGACACGTTATGGGCGCGAACTGCACCCAGTTTCAGGTCTGATTTGCGCCACTCACTGCTCAATTCAGATCTGATTTTTCTCCAAAAATCAATCCTAACACAGCCCTAAAATTATCCTAAAGTGTTTCCCAAAATCCGGAATGAAAACCAAACAAAACGGAGCCCCCTGAGAACTTGTATATGCGCAAATTGCAGGGATTCCAGGGGCTGTTTTCGTGACTTGTGTTAAGTATTTGGGGATGTTTTTCAACGTCACGAGGTCTTCCGAACTATGTCTCGACACTAACGGAGGGTAGTGTGGGCTACACTCACAAATTAATCTCTAAACGACTTAGAGAATATCACACACACACCACCGAAAAGAATTCTCAACTCTTGAGAGCTTGGAGAAGGAGATGGAGGCTAGGGTTTCTCATGACTTGTGTATTTAAAATAAATCATAATTTATCTTTTATACTTATGGTTAATTTGTTTCATAAACAAATCAACAACTAGTCTCCCAATCTCTATGGAATTCGGCCAAGGGTATAGGATTCCTTGTTTGATTTTTGCTTCCAAAAATAAACAAATCCTACTCCCATTTGGACTCTTAATTTTCGGCCATGGTAGGGTAATAAGGATTTGATTTTGTTTCTTAAACAAACAAATCCTATTCCTAATAAAAGACTAGGAATTTCGGCCAAGGAGGGGTTTTAATTAGGATTTGATTTTGTTTCCCAAACAAACAAATCCTATTCCTTATCCAATAAGGAATCTACCTAGGGTATCTTAGCCTTATTAATATCATATATACTAATTTAATAATTATCCTATATAATTTTATCTTATATTAACTTTTAATATAAAGTCTCATGTGTGATATAATTATTATTAATCATATTATATATTTATATTTATTCCTATTATATTATATATATCATATATTATTTAATATAATTATTATACGTTTATAATACTTAATTTCAATCACAAATCATTATTATCATTATTATTAATCTATATATTCTATTATTACTCTTATAATATTAAATATTCCTTTTATGATTATATAATTGGACCATCCAATTAATATTAGCTCCGCTATTATTAAATATTCAGAGGGACCAAGTGGACCTAGTGGTACGTGTTTCTGAGCTCCAATAATCTCGAATATTAATTAAGCTCTTAATTAAATATTCCGAACTATTAACTGACTCCGGGTTTATCCACTAAAAACCCGAAGTTGCACTCTCGTTGCCATAAATGAAATATTAAGCCGAACCAAGTCGGTGTCCACCGATATAGTCAATTGCATACGATTGATCCTTCACGAATATCTCGTAATTAGAGCCGGGTCATAATGTCCGTTATACCCCTCTAATTATTTTATCTTAAGTACCATTGATTCTCTAATGAACGATTCATTCATAACTGTTATGAATATTAATATTTCTATTCGTAATAGAAAGACTTGAGCGCTCTAATCGTTCAAGTACCGAATCAACCTTTAAGAGAGATATTCATCTACTTCTCGCAAGAATGAGTAAATTCCATGTCTATGTAAAACGTTCCCAGCTACATAACAGACTATGCCCCCCAAGTACGTAGTTATTGGTTGGATTGCTACATTCCACAACCTCACCTTTGTAAATCAAAGGACCACAACCCGTTATGCAGGAGTTCGTAGTATACTCAGGATTAAGATCATCCATTATGACCATCAAGTAATCGAAATGACTTTATTTGTTTAACGGATATTATAAGAAGTCATTTCTATCTAGGCCCAGTCCTATATGATCACATCATATAAGGTGCCTCCTTCTCATGTCTCTACATGGATGATCCGGATTAAGATCGTCATCCAAATATAGAATGGACCGCAGCTATAGATAAACCACCAACAAAGTACCCGGTTTTGTTTGCTCTCTATGGACTATTTAAGATTACTAACTTCAGTCTTAAATCCTCTGGTGCATGACGTTCATACACCAAGTCTGAAGGTACATAAGTAATCTACGGTATTTATGAAGATATACAATATGCGATATTGAACAAACAATTAGATAAATGAATAATGCATCCTTTTATTTCTAAATACATGAAGCCGTTTACATCACATGTAGCTCTAGGGATACATCTCAACACCATAATAACCCTAAAACAGTCCCCTATTTCACCAAAATTAATACCCCAAAAGAACAGCAAAGTCGTTCCAAAACAGTGAAGAAACTGAGATAAAACAGTGGATTAACGAAGGAAAACAGTGAACCAGTGAACCGGAAAAGTTGCGGAGCATTAACCCTTCCGACGGCCGCGTAATGTACTTCCGAGAGTGACTTAAAAGGTAAGACCTGAGGGCACCCTTTTATTTATTTTCGTTCATCTTTTTCAGGTATTTATTATTATTTCTTCTCATACATCTTGTTGGTTTATATATGTCATTGTTGTTGGATGAATGATTGAGTGTTGCCTCTCGTGGTGTATCGGATGGAAACCCAGACATAAATTCCGTAGTCGAATCCGAATGGACGGTAGTGCGGTCTGTACTTGGGATACAACTCCATGTACCGCTTGGGGGAAACACTCATGCATGTGTTTATGAGATTATAGATGTCATGTTCGTGACTCTGTTTGAACGCGTTATCAAACGCTACACGAACGTATGCATTCTGCCTCGGCCTGTTCAAACTCGTTATCAAACGCTTCTCGAACGCGTGCATTCTGTTTACCGTTCGAACGCGTTATCAAACTCTACTCGAACGCGTGCATTCTGTTTACCGTTCGAACGCGTTTACGAACGCTACACGGACGCGCACACACTGGACAGATTCCTTCATCATGTTTTATGCATGTTTGTCTCCTTAGTTATTCATTTCCCCATCATATGCTTAGTTAGCTCTCTTTAATATTCATGCTTTTACCGTTATTGTCTATTTATCTTTCCGCATTTTTTTTATTTAATATGTTTATGAAATTATGTGCTTGCCGTTATGTCGATTTACTTTTATGCATGTAAACTTAGATATAGGTTGTATGCAAACTTAGATATAGGTTATTTTTGCATGTGTATGTTGCGTAGACTTGGTTATATTATTGCGTGAATCCGTTCATTACAAGTGGCATAAGTAAGAGACCATTCCGAACCCAACGGTTTGAGGTCTTCCCTTGCGAGGGGTGAGTGCGGCCTTAAATCATTTCCCAGTTCACACTGGGTGGCGACTCCATTTTATTCTCCGGTTTAGTCCCCCGCGGGCTACTCAGTACTCCCGACCGGGCTGCGAGCCTGGAACAGTGTCACCGATTTCTGTGTCATACAATACCTTAATTAAACAATTTAATTAAATTTTCCTTTTAGTGAGCTATTTCAATTTCAACTCTTAAAATTTTAGTTCACTATTTTAAGTTTAAAATAAAATTCGGATTTAGGCAATTATTTAATTAAACTATTTAATTTGGTGTAGGTGACTTATGTTATTTTTTATTAGTACGTGGAGTTGTATCCTGAGTGCAGACCATACTACCGTCCATTCGGAATCGGCTATGGAATTTATGTCCCGGTTTCCATCCTATATACCAAATTAAAACTAGTCTCCTGCCAATTATCTTTTCCCGAATTGCCAAATTTTAAACTTATTCAAATTAAACTATTTAATTTATTTGCATGTATTAATCTAAATTTTTAACTATTTTAAATTTTTGCATAACTTTTTTGCTTAAATTAAATCAACATGCATATAATATCATGCATGTTATAATGCATGAGTGGGCATCCTGTGGTATATGACATGTTATTCAAACAATTTGAATTGTAAACATACATTCACCAAAAACTAATGCATTGACCGGGCTTTTTGGTTTTCTATATTAATCTAATTAGTACACAAAATACCCAAGACTTTACTTGGTCTTCAACTCTTGACTCAACGGATTGTCCTGCGGAAAGTTTGCTCATCGAGTAGTAACATTCGCAATATATGGATATAATGCTTCAAGTAGTCGTGTGCTCACTACAGACCACATTAGCACTTTGGCTCGTAAGATATACTTTCGTGTGGTAATCACCTCCACACGTCGCCGTTGAACTCATCATGCCTATGCTTACCATAGCTTCCCATAACCACAATCCATATTTACCAAACATTGCTCAATTACTACTTTAGTGTCCTCCTTGACAATGCGCTCCATAAGTTACATAGTAAAATTAAATACAACATTTGTAATTAATTCCTAAAATGGCCTTATGGTCTTACATTTCCAAAAACACTAATAAAACTAAAAAGCTGGAATAATTTACGACCAATGCATTTAAAATAAATAAATATCATCATATGAATTATTTTATCTCATAAAATATATTTATTTAATTTTATGCCCACTCTTATGACATATAATATTTTTATTTCTCATGCATTTCATACATAAAAGTAAACACATTAATTATCGCATAATTAAAATTAAAAAGAGAAGAGTTATAATACTTTTCAACCCCGTTCTTGATGCCAATTATAGGAAACGTTTTCCATCGCGCAGCTGAAGCGGCTTAGGACACCCCAGATCCGAACAGCACCGTAATTGTATTCATTGCTCGTCACACACGATCTATAAAATACTGTGTCTGTTCGCATTCTCCTGGCTGCCATTACCATGCGCACTTTCTTCATTATTTTGAAAACAGCAAGCGTTATTTATATTCATCACGCACAAGTGATCAATTTGATTTTGATCATGAATATCAGCCACAGCCACATGCGCAAGTTGATAACAAAAGACTAGCCATTCACAGCGACTATCCCCCTTCCAGAACCATGCGTCAGGTTAATTCTAATAAATTAAAACAACAAGCACACAACCACTTTGAACATATTAAGATCACATGTGCATCATTAGGTTAATTCAAATAAAATAAAACAATCTAATTGAGAAGATGAGAAAGGAGGCTAGGGTTTCTTGAGAAGAGAAAAGCTTCTTTTTTATATGTAGGGTTTAGGTTAATTAAATGTACATTTAACCCTAATCACACATTTAAGTATTGGCCAATGATATTTTTGTCACAACAAAATTATTAATTTCAAAAATTAAATATAATATCAAATATCATTTAATTTTGAAATTAAAACTTAACATGTAACTTATATCATGATATAAATTACATATTTAATTTTGAATTAAATCAAATTTAATTTAAAATCAAATTCTATATTAAATAATTATCTAATAATCATTAATATAAAAACTATATATTAAACACTTTAATATATAATTTTAAAGAGTGACATTATATAATTATTAATCAAATTAATAATTATATCAATAAATAATTCTCAATTATTTAATATTTTTCAAGTGAGTTCATAATTGGACCATCTAATTATTCAATGGATTCCTATAGTGTAACGAGCTAACACGGGGACCAAATGGACCTACAGTTCCGAGCTCCAATAATCTCGAAATATTAATTAAAACTCTTTAATTAAATATTCTGAATTATTAACTTTAGGTTATTCCACTAAAAACCTAACGCTGCACTCTCGTCACTGCAGATATATTTTCTACTGAAAATCAACGGCGTCCACCGATATAATCACTGCATACAGATTGACCCTCCACGAGTATCTCATAATTAGAGCCAGGTCATAATATCCGTTATACCCATCTAATTATTTTGTGCCATAAGTACCATCGATTCTCTAATGAACAATTTATTCATAACTATTATGAATATTAATCTTTCTATTCATAATAGAAAGACTTAAGTGCTCTAACCGTTCGAGTACCGAATCAACCCTTATGGAAGATGCTCATCTACTTCTCGCAAGAAGGAGTGGATTCCATATCTATGTAAAACGTCCACAACTACACACCAAATCATGTCCCCAAAATACGTAGCTATTGGTCGGGATTGCTTCACCAACCTCACCTTTGTAAATCAAAGGACATATCCTGTCATGCAGGAGTTCGTAGTACACTCAGGATTAAGATCAACCAATATATGATCATCTATTAGATTGATATGAATTTCTTTGTTTAACGGATATTAAAAGAAATTTATTTCTGTCTTGGTCCAGTCCTATATGATCGCATCATATAAGGTGCCTCCATTCCCATGTCACCACATGAACGAACCCGGATCCAAGTCGTCATACAATATGGAATGGACCGCAGCTGTAGATAAATCACAAACAAAGTGCCCGTCTTCGTTTGCTCTCTAAGGACTATTTAGGATTTCTAATTTCAGATTTAAATCATCTTGTGTTTAACACTTATACACTAAATCTGAAAGTACATTTAGTATCCAACGACCTACATGATAATTTATAATATGCAACTTTAAAATCAATATTTTAATAAATGAATGAGTGAATCGTTTATTACTTAAAATAAAATCTCGTTTACATATTACATTATGCTCTTGGGCATATATCCCAACAGTTGCACATCATCATTCTGATACAGTCAGCAGCACAATCAGCTTCCATGTAAGAAAATCCGGTACAGTTAGCACACACGTCAGCTTTTCCAGTACAGTCATCTACCATGTCAGCTTTTCCGATACAGTCAGCCACCAGTTCAACAATTCCAATCCAGTCAGTAGCCACATCATATGCCAAGTGTCAAACACGTCAGCATACACGGTAAATTTTATTGAGCCCCATGAAGTCTCTGAAATTTATATTTTAGTCCCAAAAATTTTAGAAATTTACAAATCGACCCTTGTGTCGGATTTGGACCAGCGAAGAGTGAAATCCACCATTTTCGATCATTTCTAACTTAACGGTGACCTCTGATTTGTAAAAAGCAGCCCCGATTTTATCATATTTTCATTTTAAACTCTAAACTTAAAATGAAATTGGAATACTCCTCTTCTGGTGCGATGATCAAGCTGACACCAACCAATTACTCCTTCTGGAGACCTCAGATGATAGATTATTTATAAAGATCTGTTTGATATGATCGAGGTGAGGAGAGTGAGACCAGATTTTATCAAAGAGAGTGACTGAAATAAACTCAATAATAGAACTCTGGGTCAGATTAGGCAGTGGATCGGCTACAGTGTCTTCCACCACGTAGCATAAGATATAAATTCTTATGAAATATGGATGAAGCTCGAAAGACATGTACCAGGCCAAGACTGTTCGAAATAAAGCCCTGTTAATGAGGCGTTTGGTGAATTTAAAGCTACGGAGTAGAACTTTCATTGCAGAACACACCAATGAGCTCCAGAGTCTGGTGAATCAGCTGTCTGCTGTAGACATGCAGCTGGGAGATGAAGTACAAGCCCTCCTATTACTTAATTCTCTTGCTGATAGTTGTGATACATTGGTGGTTACTCTCAGCAATTCGGCTCCATGAGGAAAACTTACTATGCCTATAGTAAAAGGTGTCATGTTGAATGAAAAGTCCAGATAAAAAGACGTTGGCTCGGAACAGACAGAAGCCTTCGTCATGGAGACTTGAGGAAGAGAAAGAGGGAGAGGTAGAAACACAACCAGAGGTAAATCCTCAGATAGAAGGATGTCTACCTATAAGTGCTACCATTGTGGTATAGAAGGCCACTTAAAGAATAATTATTGAAAACTGCAATGAGAGCAAGACCAAGGTAATTTTCAACCGAAGAATAATGAATGAGAGACACTAGTAGTTGTCCAAGGAGATGTAGTGATATGCTCCATGCAAGAAAAGACATGCATTCACACCGCAACCCAAGATGTTGAGTGGCTGGTAGATATTGCAGTATCTTATCATGTCACTCCTCACATAGATTTCTTCACAACATATAAAGTATGAGACTTTGGTTCAGTGAAGATGGGAAATATCAGTTCCCATTGAATAGTAGGAATTGATGATATTCAATTGCGGACAAATGTCGGGCGTATATTAACTTTGAAGGATGTCTTGGATGTTCCAGAACTTCGGCTGAATATACTCTCGAGGATAGCCCTTGAAAAATTGGGCTATGACAGTCACTTCAAAAATGGCACATGGTGAAATAAAAAAAGGTGTCATGGTTGTCGCACAATGACATGTTTGTGGCACACTATACAAGACTCATATGAAGATTTGTTCAGACAGCCTCAATGTAGCTAAAAAAAGGGTTCTCAAAATATATGGAACTAGAGACTCGGTCATATGAGTGGGAAATGATTATCTACCATGACCAAGAAAGAGCTTACCAAGGATGTTATATTAGGTCCTTGCAACCATTGTTTGTCTGGTAAGTAACACATAGTCTCGTTTAATTTAAAGAGAAGATCAGAGTTGCTCAGTCTGGTGCACTCTAATGTGTGTGGTCCCTTGGAGGTTGATTTATTGCGCGATAACAAGTATTTTCTAACTTTCATTGATGATGCTTCTCGAAAAATATGGGTTTATTTCCTTAAGATGAAGATCAGGTCATGGATCAGTTCAATCTGTTCCATGCCATGTTAGAGCATGAAACAAGGAAGAAGTTACAGTGCCTCTGTACAGACGATGAAGGCGAGTATAGTTTCAGGGAGTGTGATGCCTACTGCAGGAGACACGAAGTTCGACATGAGAGAACTATTCCACACACCCTACAACATAATGGTGTAGCTGAAAGAATGAACCGCACCATTATGGAGAAAGTCAGAAGCGTGATCAGTATGGCTAAGCTGCCAAAGCCATTCTAGGGAGAAGCTATTCGTACCGCATGCTACCTGATCAACAGATCACCATCTGTACCGTTGAATTTTGAGATTCCGGAGAAAGTGTGGTCTGGTAAGAATCTCTTCTAATTTTATCTTAGAGTATTCAGTTGTTTAACTGTTGCACATTGATGAGTGATAAATGTATCACTATTTCCCACTCATTTAACTTAATATTTTGTATAGTTTCTTGAGTTTTGTGAATATTTTGATGTGTTTTGTGTTATTTTGTAGATAAATAAAGTTTCAGGACATTCTGGAGGTGATTTGGAGCAAAACTGTGAAATTTGGTGAAATTTGGCAAAAATGGTATTTTGGTAATTTTGGGCATCCCGGCACAAAGGGTATTTTGGTAATTTTGGACATCCCGACACCAAAATAAAGTTTCAGAATATTCTGGAGGTGATTTGGAGCAAAACTGTGAAATTTGGCAAAAAGGGTATTTTGGGCGTCCCGACACCGAGGGTATTTTGGTAATTTAACCACCATGCCACGTGTCAAAGATTCAACGAGCCGTCCTTTTTAGCCACCATGCCACGTGTTGAAAATTCAGCGATCCAAAAAAAATAATAATAAAATAATAAAATAATTAATAAATAAAAATCAGAAAAATAATAATAAAAAATTAGATTTTTTTGCCTATAAATAGATTTCGAATTTTTAGTTTCAAATGTACCAAATCCTCTGTAAATACTTATATAATAAAGAGTTCTTCTTATATTTTCTTCTTTTATTCAGTTTTATTTACGCTTTGTAGTAGTAATTCTATCCATCCATGAGGGGGTAACCTCTTCATGCTGAGGTAATAAGGTAATTCTTTTAATATTGCTTTTTAGATTAATCTCCCTTAAAATATGATATATAAACTATTTAAAATCAGATTAATAAAGGATACCGCCATTCCGGACGGTTGGTTATTTAATTTAATCTGGTTAACCTGACTTAATGAGGATACCGCCACACTGGACGGTTGGTTTAAGTTTATATTTTTGTTCCGCCTTATGGCTGGTATATTTGAATTTGACTTAATCAGGATACCGTCATTCTGGACGGTTGGTTTAAAATATCACAAGTTAATATATTATTATTTTATGGGAGATATCTAAATAGTATATAGTAGAAGTTATTTCCTTTTACCTTAGCATTTCATTTATTTATTTTAATTACTTTCTGCAATTTCATTTTATATCTTTTAAGTTTTTATCAGTTTTAATTATGTATAGTAACTAAGTTAAATATTTAGGGTTGTGATTAAATCTAATATCACCGGATTTAAAAAGGGTTAGATTATAGTTTGGGTAATTAAAGAGTTATTTGTTGAGTCATATTCTTAATGCTTTTTATTAACTGGCCATTAATAAAATTGATTAGGTAAACTTAAAATGAACTAGACATAGGGATTTTAAGTTTAAGACCTTAGTCTCAACAACCCACGATATTCCTTAAGGATAGATAACCCTTTAATAGATTTCCTTACAGGATAGACTTATACCTGTCGGACGGGGGTAGTCATAATTGGAACTTAACCTTAATGAATCTAGGTAATTTAATTGACATAGACATATGGTTCAATTGGATTATACTAGGTATTTGTAAATGATCATTCGAAAGAGGCTTTTACATAATTTAGTGTTCCAGATTAATAATTCAATAATTTATCCAACTATGATTTAACTACTTCATCTTTTAATTGATATTAGAAAGATTAACAACCCTAGATCTTTGAGTCTTTTTATTTTCCTTAGTATTTTCTTTTGTCTTATTTATTTATTTATTTATTTAGCAACTCTACAAATCAAATCATTTCAAGCAATCAATTCACTTCTCCTTTAATTAGATATTTGTAAATAAATAGTATCATCAATTAATAACAACAGTAGGAATTAATCCTTGTGGGATCGATATTTTTATACTACTTGAACGATACGTGCGCTTGCGTTATACGTGTGTGTTTACGCCGGTCAAGTTTTTGGCGCCGTTGCCGGGGACTTATTTTTCTTGAGTTATTAATTTTGAAGCTATCTAATTTACTTATATCTAATTTTCTTTATTATTATCTGTAATTTTTATTTCTTTCTTTTGTTTTCAGGTGAGAAAAAATGGAACATTTTGAAAAATTACGAGCTTTACTAGAAGAAGATACACCCCAAATTCGGGAGCAACAGTCTAGTTTTCTGAGGCCTGTTGTCCAGCCCAACAATTATCACTGGATTTCAGAATCAAGCAATACTACATTTGCTCATCAGAATGAAATGGGGAGATGTGTAATGTGATGGTAACCACCCGAGCGATCAATGTTATACCTTTCAGAGTGGCAGAATTATTGGAATCATTCAAGGTATGTAGAATCATCATATTTTCCATCTTATCCACCATCCATCTACGATCTTCATCAAGAACTAGATCCATCAGAGGAAGATCAGTTGAATGACATGCTAAAAGATTGGCTCGAGAAACGAAAAGCTCTATTTGATGTACAAATTCAGAGTCAAGCGGCTTCTATACAAAGGATGACAGATCAAGTTAGACAACTAACAGACAACCTGAATCACATATCTCACGGAGCAAATTCAAATAATACTGAAGAAGCCTTTGAATATCCTGAGATTCATCATGACATCATAACAGAGGACGAGGCTGAGCAGTATCAAGAATCAGAGGTATCAGTTCAGGAGCCTGCACCAACAAAATCTCAATTTGATTTTTATTATTCTGACTCTGACGAGGATGAAGAAGCTGAGTTTCTTGTACTAACTACACCAACAAGGAAGGATGAAACTTTCCATCCTCAGAATGCAGATCTTGGAGAATGCTTTGCACTAATGTTTGAAGACGATCTACCTAAGCAATCAGTTCACTCAGATCAGAGGATGAAGACCTAAAATCTGACATTTCTTTACATTCTCACATTAATATTTCAGGAGCATGCATTTCACAGATGATAGATGAAGAACTGAATGCTGAGATCCTAAAATTCATCTGTGAAGAAAATGTGGAGCAAGAAGCAGAGCAAATAGAGGAGCAATTGTCAGACAAAATTAAAGATACAGTGAATTCAGGCGAAACATTACTGTTTTGGGGAGTACAATTTAGAGATATTACTCAGAAACTTGACAGAATGGAAATTCCATTCCAAGTCAAGCATCATACAAGACCTCCTGATTTTCTTTCTTTCTTTTCAGGAATCACTGGAGCAACAAAGTTTAAAAGGTGGCACAAGCATTGAATGGAACAAAACTCTCAATGCTACCTTACCGTTGGAAGAGACCTTTCAAAAGTAATGCACATGGGAATGTCATTAATAGGACATCCAAAACGACGCTGAAACCTCCTTGACAGATAGATTTCAGTCACGTCTGGCTGAAGACGAAAAATTTAGCGCTAGCAGGGAGGCAACCCATGCAATTTGTTGTGATTTTTTTATTTTGTGTATACATGTTATAGAATTTTTAATTTTGTGTGTTGTTTTGTAGGGAAAAGCACAAACGGAGAATTTTAAGACAGAAGGAATGGTGTTTGGCAATCATAAAGATTAGAACCAATTCATTAGCGATGGCTGAGTAAAGAATTGATTCTTGAGACACATCCTAATGAATTTATACTAAGTGAATGGCGTATTGCGTACACAATTCTGTTGCCTTAATTATTGCTTTGATTCGCTTTTCTGTTGTAATTATCTTTATTTTCGTAGATAGGATCCAGACTTTTTGACCTTTCACGATTTCTTTTGTTTTGTTTAGCTAACAAACGTCCTCTGGAAGATACTAGTGCTATTATTACTCACCCTTTTTCAGGTACTATAAATTCAGCCCGTCATTGCACTTTTGAAAGCATCCAGAGTTGAGAAATAAATACATAAAACATGGAAGCCACTTCAAGAAGATGAGTTGAAACCATTTGTGTGTTTTGCGGTACCAGTGTTGGTACTAAACCACAATACATAGATGCAGCACAAGAATTGGGCCGAGTCATTGCTGAACGGAATATGCACTTGATATACGGTGGAGGTACTATTGGACTCATGGGAATTGTTTCAAAGGCTGTACATGACGGAGGCAGTCACGTTTTGGGAATCATCCCAAAACCCTTGGCAGAAGCGAATCTTATTGGATCATCAAACGGAGAGGAACTGATCGTGCCAAGTATGTCTGAACGACTGGTAGAAATGATTAACCGTTCTGATGCTTTTATCGCTTTGCCATGTGGCTTGGTCACATTGGAGGAAATTTTTATAGTTCTATCTTGGGCGAACTTGAACATACATCAGAAACCAATTGGGCTGCTTAACATTGATGGATTTTATGATTTTCTTTGTGTGTTTCTTGATGATGCTCGGAGAAATGGGTTCGTGTCAAAACCTATGAAAGAATTCCTTTTTACTGCCAGGTCTGCTCCGGATCTAATAGACCAATTCTTAGTATATGAACCACAAGTTGATCCTATCCTTTCAAAGATAAAATGGTCCGATGATGATCGTGGTAAGAAGCGTCGAATAAATCTGGATCTTAACCTTTAATTTTCTTGTAGTAATTCAGCTAACCAGGTACTATCTTCTAAACTCTTCTTCTACTGTTTAAAGACATTGGGGACAATGTCTCATTTAGGTTTGGGAGTGAGGAATAGTTAATAGTACTTGTTTGTATTGTGTTTTTATTTTTAGTCCAAAAGTTTTCGAAAAATACAAAAAAATAAAAAAATTTTCAAAAATTACAAAAATATTTTGCATTTTTATCAAAGGCATATTTAAGGCTAGGTGATGGTTTGGTGTCTTCCTTCACTCACTACCTTTCTATAAGGAAAAGCTTTGAAGGCACCTAGATAATCATTCACCCGTAGCTTGTTGTGATAGACTAGTTTGGAGGACTTGTTGTTTATTCCTGACACCAAGCGATAAGAGCCTAAGAGGTTAGGGTACTTAAGTGAGCCTTGCTCCACCCTCCCTCTGGGGAATCTACAACGGGAAGTCCATTCGACAGTTAGTCACACACCATGACCAGTAAAAAGTTATTTCTTTATATTTATGTTTTGTTTTTATGTTGACTAAAAAGGTGAAATTGGTAAGAAATAGCTGTGTAAGGAATTCTCACTCCTGATACGTATTTCAAAACCCATTTATTCGAAACAAGTTAATTTTTGTTTATTTCCTTTTGAATTATTTAATTTGTAAAATCTCCATAAAACTGACTAAAATGGATCTTCATATACTTAGTTGGCAGATATTATCAACATACATGGTAACATACGGACATAGGATAAAATTGAAAAGATTGTAATATTCAGTGCTATAGTTTAATTGGAGAATCATCTCAAAAAAATGATGGAATAAAAAAAAAAACAAAAAAAACAAAAAAACATCTGAGATCCGAGTTATTAAGTCTGTAAGGGTGTTTTAACACCTAATGCCCTAAAACCAACTGGTTTGGGAGTCATTGGCCCAAAGCTCGTTACATGGATAAAAAATGATGAAAAATAAAAATAAATATATATATCTGAAGTCTGAGTAATTAAGTCCTTAGGGGTGTCTTAACACCTGATGCCCTAAAGCCAACTGGTTTGGGAGTCACCGACCTAAAACTCGCTACATAGATGGAAGATATTGTATATAAATAAAAAAAAAATCAAAGAAAAATTCAGAAAAATCAGAAAATTTATTCCATTACTACAAAAAAGATGTGAAATCTGATAAAACTTTAGGACAAAAATATTACTCTCTTATCAACTGCACTTATGACTGTTGTGGGCAAAAATGAGTTATTTAATATTTTGTTGGCTGTGTATATGAAGAATGATAAAAATAATCGGAGAATTTACTTATTCAGTAATTTAGAATGAAAGAAAACAACTAGTAAACTTGGAGTAGAAGTTTCACCTAATTAGTCACTAACTTCTTTATTCTTTTTTTCACTTGTCTTTTTGCTTTTGTGTGCATTAGTTTCACTACCTTTTTACTTTTATAAAATGTTTGTGGGTATCATTGCTGTAAACTCTCACGAGACTATAACTCGTCCACTAGGGACACCTAGGGGTTTAAAGGCTTGTTACATATGCTAAATGCAATCGTGATCCCTACGAAAGTGGCTTAGTTAAATCTTATTATGTTATTTTATTTTGCTCGAGGACTAACAAAATGTTAGGTTTGGGGGTGTGATGAGTGATAAATGTATCACTATTTCCCACTCATTTAACTTAATATTTTGTATAGTTTCTTGAGTTTTGTGAATATTTTGATGTGTTTTGTGTTATTTTGTAGATAAATAAAGTTTCAGGACATTCTGGAGGTGATTTGGAGCAAAACTGTGAAATTTGGTGAAATTTGGCAAAAATGGTATTTTGGTAATTTTGGGCGTCCCGACACAAAGGGTATTTTGGTAATTTTGGGGGTCCCGACACCGAGGGTATTTTGGTAATTAACCACCATGCCACGTGTCAAAGATTCAACGAGCCGTCTTTTTTAGCCACCATGCCACGTGTCGAAAATTCAGCGATCCAAAAAAAAATAATAAAATAATTAATAAATAAAATCAGAAAAATAATAATAAAAAATTAGATTTTTTTGCCTATAAATAGATTTCGAATTTTTAGTTTCAAATGTACCAAATCCTCTGTAAATACTTATATAATAAAGAGTTCTTCATATTTTCTTCTTTTATTCAGTTTTATTTACGCTTTGTAGTAGTAATTCTATCCATCCATGAGGGGGTAACCTCTTCATGCTGAGGTAATAAGGTAATTCTTTTAATATTTCTTTTTAGATTAATCTCCCTTAAAATATGATATATAAACTATTTAAAATCAGATTAATAAAGGATACCGCCATTCCGGACGGTTGGTTATTTAATTTAATCTGGTTAACCTGACTTAATGAGGATACCGCCACACTGGACGGTTGGTTTAAGTTTATATTTTTGTTCCGCCTTATGGCTAGTATATTTGAATTTGACTTAATCAGGATACCGCCATTCTGGACGGTTGGTTTAAAATATCACAAGTTAATATATTATTATTTTATGGGAGATATCTAAATAGTATATAGTAGAAGTTATTTCCTTTTACCTTAGCATTTCATTTATTTATTTTAATTACTTTCTGCAATTTCATTTTATATCTTTTATGTTTTTATCAGTTTTAATTATGTATAGTAACTAAGTTAAATATCTAGGGTTGTGATTAAATCTAATATCACCGGATTTAAAAAGGGTCAGATTATAGTTTGGGTAATTAAAGAGTTATTTGTTGAGTCATATTCTTAATGCTTTTTATTAACTGGCCATTAATAAAATTGATTAGGTAAACTTAAAATGAACTAGACATAGGGATTTTAAGTTTAAGACCTTAGTCTCAACAACCCACGATCTTCCTTAAGGATAGATAACCCTTTAATAGATTTCCTTACAGGATAGACATATACCTGTCGGGCGGGGGTAGTCATAATTGGAACTTAACCTTAATGAATCTAGGTAATTTAATTGACATAGACATATGGTTCAATTGGATTATACTAGGTATTTGTAAATGATCATTCGAAAGAGGCTTTTACATAATTTAGTGTTCCAGATTAATAATTCAATAATTTATCCAACTATGATTTAACTACTTCATCTTTTAATTGATATTAGAAAGATTAACAACCCTAGATCTTTGAGTCTTTTTATTTTCCTTAGTATTTTCTTTTGTCTTATTTATTTATTTAGGTACTCTACAAATCAAATCATTTCAAGCAATCAATTCACTTCTCCTTTAATTAGATATTTGTAAAATAAATAGTATCATCAATTAATAACAACAGTAGGAATTAAGTCCTCGTGGGATCGATATTTTTATACTACTTGAACGATACGTGCGCTTGCGTTATACGTGTGTGTTTACGCCGGTCACACATGTATCCAAAGAGCTCAAGGGAAAATATGAAGAATTTGGATACACATTATGGGATCCAAGGGAAAAGATGGTCATCAGAAGCCAGAATGTAGAGTTTTTTAAGACCATACAATTGAAGAAATTGAAAAGCCCAATATGTCTTCCAATTTCAATGCCGACAGAAATCTAGACCCAACACTAGTATAATTGACCACATATAGGGTGCAGATATTTCAGAAACAGAACTAGAGGATATAGATAAGGATATCAAGCAGGGGGAGACACAACCTTCACCATTGGAAGCTACAAACTGAGCATGAGAAGCCTCAATCCGCTCCACTAGAAGCTACATGATCATTTATAGATTTGGATGATGATAGACCACTTGAAATCAGTGAAGTGTGTTGTGCTGAGACACATCAGAAGAGTACTGTGTAGAGACATAATGGAGTGTGCTGTACATAGACATAGCAGAAGAGTACTGTGCAGAGAAACAGTGAAGTTTGTTGTGCAGAGACGTAGCAAAAGAATATTATGCAGAGACACAGTGAAGTGTGTTGTGCAGAGACACAACTGACATGTCAACAAAGGTAGTCACTCGGGACAAGCTAGAGTTATGCAAAGACATAACCGGGATATCCGTTAGATGATAATCATTTCGGATGCATCTAGAGGGGGAGAATTGAAGTATCTAGCTTGCATCAACTTGCATCAATATTTTGTCAAAGATTGTTGCCACCATTGTCAAAAATGAGATCATCATATTTTGACAATGGTGCAAATCACCAAAATACCTTTATGTGCATTTATTGAGTGGTTGTAATAGTGAGCTTAAAATTCACTATGAATTAAGAGTAAATCGAGAGCTCAAAAGCATCCCAAACAGTAAGCTTCAAGTAAGAGAGCTTAGAGTGTAAGCTCAAAGTAAGAGAGCTTAGAGAGTGTAGTTAATATGTGAGATTTTTGGACATGTTTTGTGATACTTGTAAATTCTATTCAAGTAGTAATAGAGAGCATTTATTTTTCCTCACAAAATACTCTTCAGTGATTAGAGAATCACAATATTTTAAAATATCACCGAGTTTACGCTATAATCCCTCATATATGTCAAAATACTCATTATTATTCATCATAAGTTTAATGCATATGAACATGTGCGTTTTAGCTATGAACTAGTCATTGAACAATTAATCTTGTCTTAGAGGAACTTGGTGAGTAAAATTTTCTATAAACTAATGTACCTTTTGTGTAATACAGAGAACTAGTGCTCACATTAAACTTTCTCAGACTTCTGTTGTTCATCGGTTTGACACTTTAATGGCCATGTCTCTTGGAATTCATGAGATGATACGGAAACAAAGTTCATTTTTGTTACAAAAGATATTGCAAAGGCTTTATCTAAGAAAATTATTATTTTATATGGTGGTGTGTCACTATTGCAGGATACACTTGATGGAAGTTCACCTATGTGAGTATGGAATTGGGTCGGTTCCTATGAGAGTTAGACAGACATCTCTAAAGTACTCTTGATTTCCAGGAAAATGCAAGGCCATTAAAGTTCCAAACTGTTGAAGAACAAAAGTCTGAGAAAGTTTAATGTGAGCACTTAGTCCTCTATCTTACACGAAAGTACATTGGTTTATAAAAACATTTAATCTCACCAAGTTATTTTAAGACAAGATTAATCTTTCAATGACTAGTTCATAGCTCGAAAAGCACAAGTTCATATGCATTAAACTTATGGTGAAGAATAATGTGTATTTGAAATATGTAGGGGATTATAGCGTAAATGTCAGTGGTATTTCAAAATACCCATATATATATATATATATATATTAGCAATTTGGCCAATTTGAATCGATCAATAATTTAAATAAATATGAGTCATTGTTTTCAGTTTTGAATTGGATTGATGGCTTAATCAAAGTGCACAATTTGTTATATTATGAGATCGTGGCTTGCCATAGTCAAAGCGCACATGATCTGATAGTTCCGAGATTGTGGCTTAGATTTGATAAAATCTTCAAACGAAAAGAGTATTCAAAAGCTTATATATTGGCTAAATAATTAAGGGTCGTGGATATAAATTCTAAGGTTGGGAAAACACTTGAGTAGAGTGAAATACATAACAAAAAAAAATCAACTATTTCTCCTCTTTCATATTCTTCATGATATATTGATAAGTTCAAAATGATATTTGGGTGAATGAGAATTCGTCTCATAAAATACACCCATTGAGAAGAAAATTTAAAGGAAAATAAACTTATCCCACTGATGAGTGGTAAATGTATCACTATTTTCCACTCATTTGACCTAATATTTTGTATAGTTTCTCGCATTTTGTGAATATTTTGATGTGTTTTGTATTATTTTGTAGATAAATAAAGTTTCAGGACTCTCTGGAAGCAATTTGGGGCCAAAACAGTGAAAAACAGACAAAATGGTAAAATTGTAATTTGACGCGTCGCGACGCGCAACCCTTCTGCGTCGCGACCGCTGACATGCGCCCCCTGCTAAAATGCACTGGGACACGTGTCATATTCTGAGAGGTTTGCTAAAATGCGACGTGCTAACATGCGCCGTTTGCAAAAGTGCGCCATGCTAACGTGCGCCGGACACGTGTCACCATCACATGCTGCCGATAATCATCATCGACGTTAAAATACGCCTACCACGTGTCAACATCTCAGCGAATCATGCTAACATGTACCGAGACATGTGTCGTGATCACATGCTGCCAACACTAATAATTCAGCCACCGACGAAAGCATAACACGTGTCATGATCTTGCGAAGCCAATCCGCCACATGTTGATGATCTACGCGCGTCGCGACACGTAAAATATTATCACGTCGCGACGCGCCCCATGTTGGATAATTATGACCCATAACATCACTATTTGTAAAAGACATTATGGTTTTTGTACAAATTAACTATGTGACAAAGGAAATTGCTATTTTATCATTTTGTAATTGGATTACTTGAATATAAATAAATGATAAAAGTCCTTATAATTAGTTCCAGATTAATAAGATATGAGACAATATTAATCCACAGATGGTTTAATCATTAAATATCCCTAGTCGTAGTATTATCGAGACTGGACATCGATAATGTGGAATAGACTAGTATTACACTTGTGCGCGTTATGGAAGCTTAACATCATAGTTCTCATAGATTTAAGTATATGATACTTATGCAAGTGTGATATGAGGTTCTGTTAGCCGTTGGACCGGGAACAGCTTCGCTCTGGATAGACCTATCGAAATCACATTGGTAGTATGACTATGTGTCCATGGGAATCCGAATCAGGGTAGATGTATGTGGTCTTAACTTGAGACTTGCATCGCTAATACTTGTGACAATCAGTACGCTTTGGTTTTGGTAGTCCGGGGCTTTAACAGGTTCTGTGTACGCCTCTTCTGGGTTTACTGAGAATCGTAATGTATTAGGTGTGATGTCAAGATGTAAGTATCACTTCATTCATATAGAGATGATAATCACGCATGGATACATAACTAGTACTCTCAAATGCTGCATCTATCGGGATAGTATGACTAGGCCATGATTATCCGATTAAAGAGACTGGTTGCTAGTGATCCGATATATGCTTCGTACGGGACATACACAATTCCAGCCCTAGGCCTAGCATGTGACATCCGATACTTGATCGTAATACGCAATACATAGTATACTATGCCTGATATAGATTATATATTCTTCGTTGAATATTTCTGGAGAATTGGGTAGGCACGGTGTGTAACATCCCAAATTTTCGGGACTGTTCTAGGAGATTCCCAGACTGGCGATATAGTCTTGGATATAGAATGATAATGAAGAATAAGTGTTTAAGTGATGGAATATGGATCAAAATAATATGAAATGAATATTCTTCGCGTTGGAAAACCGCGTGGGACCAAGAATCAGTTACGTGATTTTTACTATATGCGTATAGTTTACAGTTTTAGGCATGAATTTAGCAAACGAACTCCGATCGAGTTGATTCTTGAACCATCGGACTCGTTTTTCAGAGACGAACAACTTTCGTGTTGAACATATTTCGAGAATCGCATCAGAAGAGCTTAGAAAGTGATGATTTCCGAAAATACCCTTATTAGTGGGGACATGTTAGTAATTTCCAGAATTAGATATTTTTATTATTATTATTATTATTATTTTCACCAGCAGCCTAATACAAAAAGAAACAAAAAAAAAAGAAGAAGAAAGCAGTGAAGATACGTGAGAGAGAGAGAGAGAGTATTGACATCCGACCACCTTCACGCCGGCGGACCACCACTGGCAGCTTCGTCCAGCGAAGGGGGATGTGCTGGTGGCCGGCGATCAGCCAAGCAACGCCGGAAACGGCGGCAGGAAGGAGGAGAAGGGCGCGATTTTGAGGTTCCCGATCCCGGCTCGTCGCTTCGAACCACGAGCCATGCCACCTACCAAATTGAAGCCCTCGACGAGTACTACGAGATGGTGGTGACGGTTTTCCCGATCTGTGCTCGGTGGCACACAAAACGAGGAAAGAAGATTCGGATGAATAGTAACCCGACGTGAACAGTAACTCCGATCGGAATTTCGATCACACCAGCGCGTTCGTATGGCCGTAGGGAGTCCGAATATGACCTCCTAATTTCGGTACGACTCTCCGTTAGAATTTTGTTATTTTAAAGTTTATAGTTTTATATTCGGATGTTTCCAGTAGTTCCGTAGTGTAGCGAATTAGCATGAGATGAATTGGGTATGTTTTAATATGTTAAAACGATAAATGTGGTAGAATCCGGGGAGAAACGGATTAGATTTGATCGATCCGGTAGAATTAGCGAGTTTCCGGTAAAACGGAATTTCTCGCGCGTTTGAGCGTAGATGACCGTAACCATGGTTAAGATGTAAATATGATATTGCGAGGGTAATTAAGTCATTCTGGATAGGTTCGGAGATTCGAGACTCTTCCGTAGCATTTGCGGAAACTTTTCCGCAAGTTTTGCCGCAAACGCGTAAAATGAGAATCTGAGCCATCTAGCTAGTCTAGAACAGTATATGAGCACATAGTAAATTTTTTTTTATCTCTATAGGTGATCGTGATACCGTAAGGAGGGACGGTCCCGCTGCATAGTTCCTTTATCTATAGTCAGCTCACCAGGTGCGTGGATAAGCCTGTAACATTGATGTTTTCAAAAGTATATAGTATGTATGTTTTCTTAAATGAATTTTAAGGTAATGCATTAAATGAGTTTGTTTTCAGAAAGTTTATATATTTTGCTATAAGGTATGGATCGAATATTGATTATGTTGAAATCATGTGTTTGTGATATATGAGAAACTTGCATGATTTGAGATATATGAGCATGGATTTTGGAAATGATTTTTATGTTAGGATGCACCCCGTGTACTTATATGTGCCAGATTATTGCCATGAGATAAGGTCTCATGTTGCCAGTTATTGCCGTGAGATAAGGTCTCACGTTGCCAGTTTGCTCCGGATGCCAGTTTTTGCCGTGGGGAAGCCCCATGTTGCCAGCTTTGCCGTATTTGTCATGAGGTTGTGCATATAGATGAATAACAGATTTATCATTACAGAGTATTTTTGAGCAGTATGAGTTTTATGAGAAATGAGATTTATGATTTGAGTTTTTATGAGAAATGAGATTTATGGTTTGAGTTTTTATGAGAAATGAGATTTACGATTTCAAGTAAATGTTTGAGATATCGATTTACAGCTTATGTATTTATTTATATTATGAAAGACTTGTTCGATCCACCTTGTTACTTGTTTATCCACGGCACTGAGCTGTGATCCATTGCACTAAGTGTGAGCTTACCCCCCTTTCCTTAACATTTCAGGTTCAACAGTTTAGTAGATTATCATTTCCATCTGCTGTTTCGTCATCATTTCCTGCCAGTAGAGAAAGGTTGTGCCAACAGTAGAGTGTCTTTGTTATGTATTTTCTTGGAAGATTTGTTGTCTAATGTTAGGCATTGAGCCTTTTTTGTTATTGATGATATTGTGTTTCCTTTATGGATATTATGTTGAGTTGGATCATGGAGATCCTAGTTTTATGATGATAAGATATTTTCAGTTTAGATTTTTCCTTGTATTTGGAGGATTAGTCCATATTACAGGGGAAACTCTGCCAGTTTCAGGTCTCCGTCTCACCCCTACCCTACCTAAGGGGACGGGTGTGACACGGTGCTTTGCTAGAATCCAACCATGTCTTGTAAATCGGTGAGAACGTGGTACGCGGTACGCACGTGTCGGATAGTCCGACAGTCGGATTTACTGCCAACATATCCAGGGATCTCTTGGGTCGCTTCCCAAAGATTCACTGATGACACTTGACTCGAACGAAATTAATTTAGGATTAATTATGAGAAAGAGAAAACTAATTTGGGATTAATTACGACAAGAATTTATCTGGGATAAAATTCGAATAGAAGAGAGAACGCGATTAATTTGGAATTAATCGATTAAATAATATATTAGATATATTATTTGAAATCGAATTTCAAAGCGGAATTAAAATTGGATTTTAATTCAGACGAACGAATTAATTTGGAATTAATTCGTAAGCGACTTTCGTAATAATTTTGCTAGGCATTATTATTTAATTAAATTAGATTTAATTACGTCGCAACAGAAAATTCGTTTAATCGGATTAAACAAACCCGAGCCCGAAGTGTGTAGTCTCACCCAACTTGAATTTTGAATTTAAGTGTGGGACCCACTAACTTACATCACTAGTCAATTAAGTTGATGGAAGTGGTTGGGAGCTTTTAATGAAACTTCTCCAACACACTTTGTTTTTGTTTTGCTTTTTGGAAAAGCATATACCACTTTTGCAAGGCAACTTTGGTAATAGAGTTTTAGAAACAAAATATCAAAAATCAAAAATCTCTCACTCTCTCCCTCATTGCCGAGAGCTTCCTCCTCTCCATTGGAAATTTTGTTGCAAAATTTCTTGCAAGCTAGCACTTCAAGAGTTAAGTGTAGGTGATAGGGAAGCTCACTCTTAGGTTGGAAAGATTCAACAAAGCTTGGAGCTTCCTCAACATACAAAAGTTTTGAAAATAAACATCCGTTCAATGTAAGTTTTTTTTCCGCAAACTTTCTTGATCATTCACACACAATATCATGTCTTAGAGACCATGGGAATGTCTAGGACTCTAACAATGGTATCATGAGCCATATATAAGCATGATTTGTATTTAGGTTTTATATACTTTATTTGGGAATTTTGTGCTTGGAGTATGATTTTTTCAAAATTGGTTGTTTGGTTGTGTTTTGATGATGATGAATTGGATTTGTGCATCATAGGATTTGAGAAAATTGATTAGATTTATTTTTCCCTAAAATCCTTCATATGGCCGAAAATAAGCCCTGGTAATCTCATGGTGATTTTTTGTTAATTAGACCATTGGATGAGTTTATGGCATAATATAAATCTTGGATGTTGATTTAATTGGATTGAAATCAAATTGAGTGTTATTTTATGCCCATTGCCGTGAGATTGAGCATGTTTAATGGATTGATTTTGCTTCAATTATGTTGGACATGAATTGGATAATTAAAACATGATTAATTTGATTAATTAATGTTTTGGAAATATTAGATTAATAATGTTAATTACACTTTAATAAAAATTAATGTGATATTTGAAATATTATATTAATATTAATTAGTCTTTAAAATTGGATTGGGCTAATTTGTTGTATTTGGGCTTAATGGGCTTGGTTGGGCTAAGCATGATTTTGGACAATTGGATTGGATCCTAATTGGGCCTAAAACCATTTCCATAAAGTCCAAATATGACTTTTGGGCCTTTTAACATTTAATTGGGCCTAATGGGCCTAAATTGATTTTTGGCAAAAGGGTGATTCCTTATTGGGCCTTGGCATCTTGGATTGGATTCATATTGGCCAAAGCTCATGCCTTAAGAAATAATTAAAAGCCCATTGGACTTTAATTAAAATAGTTTTGGATACTAATTGGGCCTTTGAGACCCATTTAGATTATATTTAGAATCTAAATCTAAAAAACACTAAAATAAGTGTAATTATTTAATTTGGAATTAAATACGAATTAGTATTGGATACAAATTAAATTGGATTTAAAATTGTAGTTTGATATAATTCAAGAATACGTACTTTGAGTATTTATTCTTAAACGAGTTGGACTCGCGCAAATCAAATCGTTGTTTGAACATTGGATGGTCATTAATTCAAAGATTAATTAATTGGATTAGATTGATTGAATAACATGCTTTGTGTGAATACATGGATGTATTTGTATGAATAATGTATATTGGATGGATATTAGAAGGGTGATGGCAATTTTGGAAATTGTTGTAATAAATTTAGAATTTATTAAATTGGACCTGCGTGTCTAGCCTATAATCTATTTACTCTTTGTATTTCTCTTCTCACCAATTCCCCTCAATGTAAATGATGTTTCTTTAATGTATTATGTAATTGGGTAGAAGTATGAATAGTGCTAGCGGGAGAGAGGAAATGAAGAGATTTGTTCTAGGAACAAAGTTTGTTATATATCCATCAGCATATCATTATTAATTTATTCACGCCATATTATGCTTTTAGAATGCATGTTTAATGGTGTATGATGAGACCTAATCAAAGATAATAAATTGGATGCCAATTTACGCGAAAAACTCTCACTTCAATATCAAGCGTTTTCCTTCCATTGAGTGGTTCTCTCTCAAGATCCAAGATCGACTTTGATTTGTTGGCCAAAGTCAAGATCATTTTCCATCGCGGATGTGTTTGAACCACGAAGGCTTTGTTATATATCGCATGTCTTGGGCAGTTGTGACTTGTTGGCCAAAGTCAAGGTCACTTCTGTACATCGACGTGGATTACGAAGCTTTCCCACAGTCAATGGGTCGCACTTAACTGGAATCATTAAGCTTGTTGAGCCAAAGTCAAGGCTTAGTTGATTCAGAGGAAAAGGTTATGATATATATATTGGATATATATTTGGACTTGGAGGTCCACCTACCGGATCTAGGAATCGGATGAGATCCAATTGATCTTAGAGATCTACCTAGTTAAGTTTCATACAGCTTGTAGGCCAAAGTCAAGGTTGTGTGTTATTTAACGGGATCCTAGCCCACTAGGAAACTGGGTTTTCCCGAGTACTCAACAGACGGTTAGAGGCTCGCCGAAAAATAGTGGGAGGCCAATATTAAATTTGTAATTTCGTTTAATACTTGCTAAATACGCGTTTTATTTTTCGTCGTTATATATTTGTATTAGTTGGACTAATATTTTATTGTTTTTATTGAACAGTTGGACTGTATTTTTTTTAATTTCATTTGTAGTTGATTATATAGTTGGATTATAGTAATCATTACATTTGATTGTACACAGTATCGTTGACTGAATAATTGGACTATTGCAATCAAGATGACTGGAAAGATTAGCGTCAAAGACATCGTAATGGGCGATAATGTCTTTAACGGCTCCAATTTTCCAGACTGGGAGATGAATCTCAGGATTGTCCTGGGAGCCGAGAAGTTGCTCTATGTCATAGACAGACCTCTCGGGCCTGAGCCTGGACATGAGCGGGTTGTTGATCATGAGCTTTGGAAGACTCACAGTGATGACAAATAAACTGCTCAGTCCGTCATGCTTGCCGCAATGACCCCTCAATTTCGTCGTCAAAACAAGGGATTAGATCCCTACAACATGATGTTGAAATTGAATGACCTTCATAGATCTAACCTTAGATCTCAGAAGTATAAATTGCAGAAGAAGCTCTTTCGCTCTCGCATGTCAGAGGGTAAATATGTCGAGCACTATGTGTCGCAGATGATTACTAACATCGAACAGCTAGGTCAGCTGGGCATAACTTTTGAGGCTGAGACTTCCATAGATTTGTTCTTACAGTCTCTGTCTGACTGCTGGGGCGGGTTTATCATGAACTACAATATGATGAACCAAGAGAAGACTCTTGGAGAGTTGATGGCGATGCTAAAAGAGGCAGAGCCAGAGCTTCTGAAGGGCAAGAAACGCGATTCACATTTCACTTTGACATCTCATAAGGCCAAGGCTTGGCCGAAGGCTTATGAAGGTGTGAAGAAGAAGAAAAGAAAGGGCAAGGCCAAATCATCAAAGTCTTTTGGGAAGGCAAAAGACAAATCCCAAGATGTCTGCCTATAGTGTGGCAAACGGGGTCATTGGAAACGTGACTGCCATGAGTACAAGGCGCATATGAAGGAAGTGAAGGCGGGCAAGGCTCCGGCTTCAGGTATGTTTATTATTGAAATAAACATGTCTAATTCTAGTTTTAAAAATTGGATTTTTGATTCTGGATGAGGTACTCATATATGTACTGATGTGCAGGATCTGCAGATCACCAGGAGACTAGCTTCAGGCGAGATTGACCTACGAGTTGGAAACGGGACCAGAGTCGTTGTTTTGGCTGTAGGGACCTATATTTTGGAACTGCCCTCGGGGCATGTACTTACTTTATCAGACTGTTATTATGTACCTAGTTTGACTAGAAATATTATCTCTGTATCTTGTTTGACCTAATGCGGGTATACTTTTGTATTTCGAAACACTGGGTGTTTTGTTTATAAAGATGATTTTGAGATATGTACAGCTGATGCTAATAATGGTCTTTATATTTTAAATATAAATGAATCTCAAACATATAACATGACAAACAAAAGACTCAAATTGAGTAAAACAGATGAAACTTATATGTGGCATTGTCGTCTGAGAAATATTAACAAGACTCGTATATCCACACTTTCGAAGAATGGATACTTGGACGGATTTGGTCCTAATTCATATGATGTCTGCGAAACTTGTTTATTAGGCAATATGCCTAAAACGCCTTTTAGCAGTAAAAATGTTAGCGCTCGTTCATAGTGACAGATATAGGCCCATGTCTAGCCAGGCTAAAGGTGGACATGAATACTTCATAAATCTTACGGATGATGCATCGCGTTATGGTTATGTGTATCTTATGAGACATAAGTCGGAAACTTTTGAGAAATTCAAAGAGTTTCGACACGAAGTAGAAAAACAGACCGGTAAAAGTATTAAAACATTACTGTCGGACCGTGGTGGAGAATACTTGAGCAATGAATTTCTCGATTACTTGAAAGAGTATGGTATTCTTTCACAGTGGACTCCTCCCGGAACACCTAAATTGAATGGTGTGTTCGAATGAAGAAATTGAACTTTGTTGGACATGGTAAGGTCTATGATGAGTCGTATTGAGCTACCAATTTCCTTATGGGGATACGCATTGAACAGTACAATACTTATTTTGAATAAGGTTCTGTCAAAGTCTGTTGGACAGACTACATATGAAATATGGACAGGAAAGAAATCGGGTTTCTCATTCCTGAAGATTTGGGGATGTTTGACATATGTTAAACATCTGGATGGTACCAAACTAGAATCCAAATCGGATAAGTGCCTATTTGTAGGTTATCCTAGGGAAACCAAATGATATTACTTCTACAACCCACAAGAGAACAAGGTGTTTGTTGCTCTTCATGCGGTTTTCCTCGAAAAAGAATTCCTAAATGCAGTGGTAAGTGGGAGGAAAGTATAACTCGATGAAAATCGGAGTGATACTGTTCCTGGCACCGAATCCATAACGGAACATGAACAGTTCATCAGGGTTGAGACTGTACCACAATCTTCTAATACACACGAATCGCGTAGGTCGGAGAAAGTCAGAAAACAATATGAGAGGTATGGGTTTCTCATCTCGCCTCACGTAGATATTAATCTTATTGAGGATAATGAGCCGGCTACGTATGAGGAAGCGATACAAGGTATCGACTCCGCTTTATGGCAATTTTCCATGAAGTCCGAAATGGATTCCATGTATACCAACCAAGTCTGGGCACTGGTTGATGCACCAGAAGGCGTTAAGCTGATTAGTTGTAAATGGGTCTTCAAGAAGAAGACAAACATATATGGCAACATACAAACGTACAAAGCTAGGCTTATAGCAAAAGGGTATTGTCAACGACATGGTGTCGATTACGATGAAACTTTTTCACCTGTTTCCATGATTAAATCCATTCGGATAATTCTTGCTATTGCTGCATATTTTGATTATGAAATATGGCAGATGGATGTCAAAACGGCTTTCCTTAACTGAAACCTTTTGGAGGATGTTTATATGCAACAACCTGACGGTTTTGTCGTACCAAAACATGCAAACAAGGTTTGCAAGTTAAATCGATCCATTTATGGATTGAAACAAGCATAGCATTCTTGGAACCAACGTTTTGATGAGATCATAGAAGAATATGATTTCATTCAAAACGAAGATGATTCTTGTGTATATAAGAAGGTTAGTGGGAGCGCACTGACATTCATTGTCCTTTATGTTGATGATGTATCGCTTATTGGCAATGACATTCCCATGCTACAATCAGTGAAAGCTTGGCTTTCATTAAAATTCTCCATGAAAGATCTGGGAGAAGCAGCCTTTATTATGGGAATAAGGATCTACCGGGATAGATCTAGGGACTCTCCTAGAGCTCGTACATTGACAAAGTGTTGAAGAGATTCAACATGGATCAGTCTAAGAGGGGACTGCTTCCAGTGTCACATGGCGTCTCTCTATCTAAGGACTTGTGTCCTAAAACTGAAGATGAGAGAGATAACATGAGTCGGATCTCGTTCGCTTCTACAGTCGGATCGATCATGTATGCCATGATATGTACACGACCTGATGTCTCATATGCTTTGAGCATGTGCAGTCGCTATCAGGCCGATCCAGGTGATGGTCACTGGATTACTGTTAAGAATATCCTTAAGTATCTTAGACGAACTAAGGATGCTTTCTTAATATATGGAGATGGAGAACTTGAGGTGACTGGGTTCACCGATGCAAGTTTCCAAACCGATAAAGACGACTCTAAGTCGCAATCTGGGTATATATTTTGTTTGAACAACGGATCAGTGAGCTAGAAATCTTCCAAGCAAGAGACTGTTGCTGATTCAACAACAGAAGCAGAATATATCGTTGTAGCTGAGGCAGTAAAAGAAGCAGTTTGGATCTGTAAATTCCTAATTGGATTATGAGTAGTTCCGTTAGCAGCTGAGCATGTTCCTTTGTATTGTGACAATAACGGGGCTATAGCACAGGCTAATGAACCACGGTCTTATCAACGATCCAAACATGTACTTCGATTTTCCATCTGATTCATGAAATCATACATCGTGGCAATGTGAAGATCGAAAAGATCGCTTCAGATGACAACATTGCATATCCGTTGACGAAAGCTATTTCTCAGCAGAAGTTTGAACGACACGTACATAGTTCATGTGTTAGATACTTGAGTGATTGGCTACGAGCCAAGTGGGAGATTGTTGGACAATTATGACCCATAACATCACTATTTGTAAAAGACATTGTGGTTTTTGTGTAAATTAACTATGTGACAAATGAAATTGCTATTTTATCATTTTGTAACTGGATTACTTGAATATATATAAATGATAAAAGTCTTTATGATTAGTTCTGGATTAATAAGATATGTGACAGTATTAATCCACGGACGGTTTAATCATTAAATATCCCTAGTCGTAGTATTATCGAGACTGGACATCGATAATGCGGAATAGACTAGTGTTACACTTGTGCGCGTTATGGAAGCTTAACGACATAGTTCTCATATATTTAAGTATAAGATACTTATGCAAGTGTGATAGGAGGTTCTGTTAGCCGTTGGACCGGGAACAACTTTGCTCTGGATAGACCCCTCAGAATCCCATTGGTAGTACGACTATGTGTCTATGGGAATCCGAATCAGGGTAGATGTATGTGGTCTTAACCTGAGACTTTGTATGTGGTCTTACCCTGAGACTTGCATCGCTAATACCTGCGACAATCAGTACGCTTTGGTTTTGGTTGTCTGGGGCTTTAACAAGTTCTGTGTACGCCTCTTCTGGGTTTACTGAGAATCGTAGTGTATTGGGTGTGATGTCAAGATGTAAATATCACTTCAGTCATATGGAGATGATGATCACGCAGGGATACAAAACTAGTACTCTCAAATGCTGCAGCTATCGGGATAGTATGACTAGGTCATGATTATCCGATTAAAGAGACTAGTTGATAGTGATCCGATATATGCTTCATACGGGGTAGACACATTTCCAGCCCTAAGCCTAGCATGTGACATCCGATACTGGATTGTAATACGCAATACATAGTATGTTATACCTGATATAGATTATATATTCTTCGTTGAATATTTCTGGAGAATTGGGTAGGCACGGTGCTTTGCTATAAGCCAACCATGTCTTGTAAATCGGTGAGAACGTGGTACACGGTATGCACGTGTCGGATAGTCTGACAACCAGATTTACTGCCAACATATCCAGGGATCTCTTGGGTCGCTTTCCAAAGATTCACCGATGACACTTGACTCGAACAAAATTAATCTAGGATTAATTATGAGAAAGAGAAAATTAATCTGAGATTAATTACGGTAAGAATTTATCTGGGATAAAATTCGAATAGAAGAGAGAACGCGATTAATTTGGAATTAATCGATTAAATAATATATTAGATATATTATTTGAAATCAGATTTCAAAGCAGAATTAAAATTGTATTTTAATTCGGGCGAACGAATTAATCTGGAATTAAGTCGTAAGCCACTTTCGTAATAATTTTGCTAGGCATTATTATTTAATTAAATTGGATTTAATTACGTCGCAACGGAAAATTCGTTTAATAGGATTAAACGAACCCGAGCCGGGAGTGTTTAGTCTCACCCAACTTGAATTTTGAATTTAAGTGTGGGACCCACTAACTTACATCACTAGTCAATCAAGTTGATGGAAGTGGTTGGGAGTTTTTAATGAAACTTCTCCAACACACTTTGTTTTTGTTTTGCTTTTTGGAAAAACATATACCACTTTTGCAAGGCAACTTTGGTAATAGAGTTTTAGAAACAAAATATCAAAAACTAAAAATCTCTAATGCACTTGTACATCGATAATGCAGAATAGACTAGTATTACACTTGTGCGCGTTATGGAAGCTTAACGACATAGTTCTCATATATTTAAGTATAGGATACTTATGCAAGTGTGATATGAGGTTTTGTTAGCCGTTGCACCGGGAACAACTTCGCCCTAGATAGACCCCTCAGAATCCCATTGGTAGTATGACTATGTGTCTATGGGAATCCGAATCAGGGTAGGTGTATGTAGTCTTAACCTGAGACTTGCATCGCTAATACTTACGACAATCAGTACGCTTTGATTTTGGTACTCCGGGGCTTTAACAGGTTCTTTGTACGCCTCTTCTGGGTTTACTGAGAATCGTAGTGTATTGGGTGTGATGTCAAAAAGGAAGTATCACTTCAGTCATTTCGAGATGATGATCACGCATGGATACAAAACTAGTACTCTCAAATGCTGAAGCTATTGGGATAGTATGACTAGGTCATGATTATCCGATTAAAGAGACTAGTTGCTAGTGATCCGATACATGCTTCGTACGGGGCAGACACAATTCCAGCCTTAAGCCTAGCATGTGACATCCGATACTGGATTGTAATACGCAATACATAGTATAATATGCCTGATATAGATTATATATTCTTCGTTGAATATTTCTGGAGAATTGGGTAGGTACGGTGCTTTGCTAGAAGCCAACCATGTCTTGTAAATTGGTGAGAACGTGGTACGCGGTACGCACGTGTCGGATAGTCTGACAACCGGATTTACTGCCAACATATCCAGGGATCTATTGGGTCACTTTCCAAAGATTCACCGATGACACTTGACTCGAACGGAATTAATCTAGGATTAATTATGAGAAAGAGAAAATTAATCTGGGATTAATTATGACAAGAATTTATCTGGGATAAAATTCGAATAGAAGAGAGAACACGATTAATTTAGAATTAATCGATTAAATAATATATTAGATATGTTATTTGAAATCGGATTTCAAAGCGAAATTAAAATTGGATTTTAATTCAGGCGAACGAATTAATTTGAATTAATTCGTAAGCGACTTTCGTAATAATTTTGCTAGGCATTATTTTTTAATTAAATTGGATTTAATTACGTCGTACCAGAAAATTAGTTTAATCGAATTAAACAAACCCGAGCCCGAAGTGTGTAGTCTCACCCAACTTCAATTTTGAATTTAAGTGTGGGACCCACTAACTTACATCACTAGTCAATTAAGTTGATGGAAGTGGTTGGGAGCTTTTAATGAAACTTCTCCAACACACTTTGTTTTGTTTTGCTTTTTGGAAAAGCATATACCACTTTTGCAATGCAACTTTGGTAATAGAGTTTTAGAAACAAAATATCAAAAACCATAAATCTCTCTCTCTCTCCCTCATTGCCGAGAGCTTCCTCCTCTCCCTTGGAAATTTTGTTGCAAAATTTCTTGCAAGCTAGTACTTCAAGAGTTAAGTTTAGGTGATAGAGAAACTCACCCTTAGGTTGGAAAGATTTAACAAAGCTTAGAGCTTCCTCAACATACAAAAGTTTTGAAAATCAACATCTGTTTAATGTAAGTTTTTTTTCTGCAAACTTTCTTGATCATTCACACACAATATCATGTCGTAGATGTTGGAGTTTCTATGGCCCCGAGGATCGAATAACAAACAAAAAATAAGTATGCGAATACATCACGGAGTTGCAAAATACTCACATCGATCGGTTGAGCGACGCGAGAGGCAACAAAATTTCAGTTTCTGCTCACTGTCAAGTTCGGCAGTGGGCTGCTGTTTGCTCCTCAAATTCGTCCATGGATCATCTTCATCAAGCTCCAAGCTTTGTGATTTGATTCCAAGCTCATGGGTGGACTTCCCTATCACATTCGCATGTCTCTCGGAGTGCTAGCTCTCGATGATTTTGCCGCAAAATCAACACACTTGCTTCCCATCTTGCTCACGGTTTTCCCAGAAAAACAGAACAAGAAATGGCCAAATGGCCGAGAGAGAGAGATGAAGAAAATGGCTCCAAATTCATGAACCAAGATTGAGAAAAAAAAAGTGTAATGGTTTTATTAATTTCCAAAATCAATTAATATATACCATTTTTCAATTTTCTAAAAGTCAAAGCAATAAAGTTTTGCCAACCACCACCATCAACTCACATCACTCAATCAATCAATTGTCACATCACTCAAAGTGACATGATTTGACGCTTGATGTGACTGATGATTTAACGCTTGATTTGACTTGCGTACCGCACTCGAATTCTAAATGCGAATGCACTCGCAAACAAACCCGGGCTCGGGTTCGCTAATTCCAAATTAATGAATTTTCCGTTGCGACGTAATTAAATGATTATGCCTAGGGAAATCACTATTCACGTCGCTAACGAATTAATTCTAAATTAACTCGTTCGCCCGAATTAAAATGTAATTTTAATTCCGTGTCGAAATCCAATTTCGATTAATATATCGAATATATTAATTTATCGATTAATTCCAAATTAATCGTTCTCTCTCTTTAATTGATATTTTATCCGAGATAAAATATCTCCGTAATTAATAACAGATTAATTTTCTCTCTCATCTAATTAATCCCAGATTAATTAAAAGTGCGAGTCATACGTATCGGTGAATCTTCGGGAAGCGACCCATGAGATCCCCGGATATGTTGGTAGTAAATACGGTCGTTGGACTATCCGAATACGTAAGTACCTAGTACTACGTTTTTACCGATTTACAAGACAATGTTGGCTTCTAGCAAAGCGCCATGCCTACCCAATTCTCCTGAAATATGCTTACAGGAATAAGCGATCTATATCAGGAGTAGTATACGTAGTATTTCGTATTTCTATCCAGTATCGGATGATCACGTGCTAGGTCTGGGGCTGGATGGAAGTGTCTGCCCCGTACGAAGCACATATCGGATGTCTGGTAACTAGTCTCTATAATCGGATATACATGACCTAGTCATAGTATCCCGATAGCTGCAGCATTTAGGAGAACCAGTCCCGTATCCTACGTGACCATCATCTCCATATGACTGGAGTGATACTTCCGTCTTGACATCACACCCAACACACTACGATTCTCGATATACCCAGAAGAGGCGTACACAGAAACCGGTTAAAACCCTGGACGACCAAAACCAAAGTATATTGATTGTCGCAAGTATTAGCGGTGCAAGTCTCAGGTTAAGACCAAATACACCTACTATGATTTCGGACTTCCATAGACACATAGTCATACTACCAATGGAATTCCGAGGGGGTCTCCAGAGCGAAGCTGTTTCCCGTACCATCGGTAAAAACATACCTCTTATTACAAGCATGAGCATCATATACCCAAATATATGAGAACTATGTCGTTGTGCCCTCACAACGTGCACATGTGTAATACTAGTCTTTTACGCATTATCGATGTCCAATCTCGATAATACTCTGACTAGGGATATTTAATGATTTATCCTTCATGGACTAATACTGTCTCATATCATTCTCAATCTAGGAACTAATCATATGGACCTCCTATCATTTATATATCTTGGTAATCTAATCATAAATGATAAGAGAGCAATCTCCTTTGTCACATAGTTAATTTGTACAACAACACCATGATCTGTATAAATAGTGACGTTATGGGTCATAATTGTCCAAAAATCTCCCACTTGGCCTATAGCCAGTCACTCGAGTGTCTAACACCCGAACTATGTACGGTTGGCTCAAACTGCTGAGAAAAGGCTTTCGTCACCAGATTTGCATGATTATCGTCTTACTCGATTTATACGATCATTACATCGCCACGATGTATGATCCGAACGAATCAGATGAATATCGAAGTATATATCTGGATCGTTGATGAGACCATTAATTCTTTAGCCTGTGCTGTAGTCTAGCTCAGCTGCTAATAGAACTATGTCTAATCTAATTAGATTTATTATCGACCCAAATGGCTTCTATTGCTGCCTCAGCTGCAGCAATAACCTGCATTTGTTGTTTATTCGGTAACAGTATCTTGCTTGGAAGATTTCCAGCTCATTGTACCGTTATTTCAAACTGTATAGTACCGTTTTGTGACTCATAGTCGTTTTATCGGTTGGGAAACTTGCAGTAGTGATCCGAGTCACTTCAAGTTCTCATTCTCCATAGATTAAGACAACATCCTTAGATCTCTAAGATACTAATGGATGTTCTTAATATCAATCCAGTGACTATCACTTGGATTGGCCTGTTTGTAAATCCATATGCTCAAAGCGTATGAGACACTAGGTCGCTTACATTTTTAAATGTACGAGTTCTCGGAGAATGTTCATGAAAGCCAAGCTTTCACCGATTGTTTTTTATGGGAACATCATTTCCTAGAAATGATTTATTATCATTATTTATAGGACAACCACTGTTAGTGCGCTCCCACTAACCCTCTTATATACACAAGAATCATTTCGTTTTGAATTAAATCATAAACCATTATGATTACATCAAAATGATAATTCTAAGAACCTAATGCTTGCTTCAATCCAAACATGGATCGAATAACCTGCAAACCTTGTTTTCTTGTTATGGTACGATAAAATCGACAGGAAGTTGTAAACATCCTCCAAAAGGTTTCCTTTTCAGGAAAGCGATTTTGCCATTCAGCTGACATATTTCATAAATGAAACATGCAACATTAGCAAGCATTATCCAAATGGATTTACCGTGGCAACAGGTAAAAGATTTCATTGTAACCAACACAATGTTGATAACGATACCTTTCCGCTAAAAGCCTAGCTTTATACGTTTGTATGTTGCCATCCATGTATGTCTTCCTTGAAGACTTATAAGTACCAATAGACACAATGCCTTGCAGTACATCAAGTAGTATCCAAACATAGTTGATATACATGGAATCCATTTCGGATATCATGGCACTTTGCCATAATAGGGAGTCGATACCTTGTATCACTTCCTCATACGTAGTGAGTTGGTATTCCTCAATAAGATTGACATCTTTATGAGGTGAGATCAGAAACCCATACCCCAGGTTGTTTTCTGAATCTCTCCGACTTACGCGGTTCTTGTGTATTCGAAGATTACTGGTATAGTTTCATCCTTGATGAACTATTTGTGTTCCATTAAGATTCGGTGCCTGGAATAGTATCACTCCGATTTTCATCGAGTTTTACTATCCTCCCACTTACCACTGCATATCGGTATTCCTCTTAGGAAAACCGCATGGTGAGCAACAATTAAATTGTTCTCTTGTGAGTTGTATAAGTACTATACTTATGGTTTCCCTTGGATAACCTACAATTGGCACTTATCCAATTTGGGTTTTAGTTTGGTATCATCCAAACATATGCCTAATATTCCCAAATTATCAGGATTGAGAAACCCGATTTCTTTCCTGTTCATATCTAATATGAAATCAGTCTAACAGATTTCTATGGAACCTTATTCTAAATAAGTTCTGCACTGTTTATACTTATCCATTGAAGGAAATGGTAGCTCAGAGCGACTCATGATTAGCCTTATCATTTCTAACATAATTCGGTTAGTCACTTCGGACACACCGTCAATTGACGTGTTCCGGGAGGAGTCATCATTGAAAGAATACTATACTCTTTCAAGTATTTAAGAAACTTATTGCTTAAGTATTTTCATCATGGTCTAACCGTGACGATTTAATACTTTAGCCAATCTGTTTGTCTATTTCGTGTCGAAACTTTAAAAGTTTCTGATTTGTGTTTCAAAAGAGAAACATAACCAAAACGTGATGCCACATCCGTAAAGGTCACGAAATATTCATATCCACCTCTAGCCTAGCTAGACATGGGCCCACTTGCTTCACTATGAACTAGGGCTAACAGATCGGTGGCATTTGTACTTTTACCAAGTAAATAATGTTATAGGCACTTTGCCCAATAAACTAGATTCGTAGACTTTATTTGAATTGAATCAAATTTGTCCTAATACCAACTCTTCGAAAGTGTGGATATACGAGTCTTGTTTGATTGTGTCCCAAACAATAATGCCACAAAAGGTTTCTACTGATCAAATCAGTTTGAGCTATTTGTTTGTCATGTTATACGTTTGAGATTTATTTATATTCAAAATATAAATGCTGTTATTCACATCTAATGTGTTTATCTCAATATCATCTTTATATAATGAAACATTTTAGTGTCTTAGAATATAAAGGTTCACCCGTAACGGGTTAAACACTGATATAGAGATAATGTTTCTAGTCAAACTAGTTACATTATAACAGTTTCCTAATTTAAGTACATACTCGAATCTAGTTCCTAAACTTAGGTATCTACGGTTAAACAGTGACTTTTGTCCCGTTTTCAATTCGCAGAATAATCTCAACTGAAGTCAGTATCCTGCTCATAGCAGATTCTGAACATCAATGCATATTTATGTATCACACTATGTATTTAAATCTAATTTTAATACTAGTAGTGAACATATTATGACAAACATATTTTAAGGATCTAATCCTTAGTTCTGATTAAGAAATTAAGGAGTCTACTACGGCAAGCTTAATGGATTAAGCACTAAAGTTATCATCATATGAATCTTCCAAAGATTATGCTCTACTATTTGCTTAACTCCGGGCTTAGGCATAATATGTTATTTTATCAAATAAAGTAACTTATTAATTTCCAGGACCATTCTGAAATTATTCCCAATTTTGAAAATTAAACCATTTAAATACATTTTCCCTAGGATTATGTTTTAAATGCCAATCTTTCAAATTATATCTTGATTCTAATAGTCCAACTATTTAATCAACGATTTTGGTACTATTTATTATAATGATTATTATAGTCTAACTATTTAATCAACTATAATTGTATTGTTTGAATACAGTCCAACTGTTAATTAAAACAACAATTTAAATATTAGTCCAACTAACATTTAATTTATTTGACGAATGATATTTGTTTAAGCGCGTATGACAAGTAATTAAACGAATATTGCCAATTTAATTCTTGCCTCCCACTATTTTTCGGCGAGCCTCTAACCCTCTATCGAGTACTCGGGAAACCGTGTTTCCTAGCGGGCTAGGATCCCGTTAAATATCACACAATCATGACTTTGGCCAACAAATTGTATGATAATTAACTAGGTAGATCTCTAAGATCAATTGGATCTGATCCAATTCCTAGAACCAGCAGGGGGACATCCAAGTCCGAAACATATATCTTATATATGCCAATATATCCAATATATTACCTAACCTTTTTCCTCTGAATCAACTAAGCCTTGGCTTTGGCACAACAAACTTAGTGATCCCAGTCAAGCGTGACCCATTGACCATGGAAAGCTTCGTAATCAATGTCGATGGACAAGAAGTGGTCTTGACTTTGGCCAACAAACCACAACTTGGACAAGACACCGATATGGAACAAAGCTCTCGTGATTCAAACACATCCTCGACGGAAAAAGGCCTTGACTTTGGCCAACAAGCCAATGCCAGTCTTAGATCTTGAGTAAGAATCACTCAATGGAAGGAAAAACGCTTAATATTTTGCGAGGGTTTTTTTCACGTGCAAATTGGCAACCAATTTATTATCTTTGTTAAGGTCTCATCATCATACACCCTTAAACATGCATTCTAAACACATAATAAAGCACGTATAAATAAAGTAATAATGATATGCAGATGGATACTTAACACATTGATCCTAGATCAAATCTCTCCATTTCTCTCTCCCGCTAGCACAAGTATTTGCTTCTACCCGTTACACTGCACTTCTAAAGAAACCTCATTTACATTGAGGGGAATATGTGAGAAGAGAATACAAAGAATAAGGAGGTAATAAGGCTGGACACGCAGGTCCAATTAATAAATTCCAAATTTATTACAACAATTTCTAAAATTGCCCCACCCATCTAATATCCATCCGATATACATTATTCATGCATCGCAACCATGTATTCACACAAGCATGTTATCAATCAATCTAATCAAATTAATTAATCTGATAATTAGTGATCATCCAATGTTCAAACAACGATTTGATTTTGCTCGAGTCGAACTCGTTTTGCGAATAAGTACTCAAATTACTAATTCTCGAATTAAATTAAACTACAACATTAAATCCAATTCAATTTGTATTTAATTCTAATTCGCTATTTAATTCCAAATTAAATATTACACTTTATTAATAAACCTTTACGACTTAAATTCTAAATTTAATCGTTACGGGTCTCAAAGCCCGATTAACGTCAAACGTCAATTTAATTAAAGTCCAATGGGCTTTTAATTAATTTCTTTAAGGCGTGGGCTTCGGTAACCAAAGCCCAATCAAGGAATTACCCCATAAGCCTAGAAATCAATTTAGGCCCATTAGGCCTAATTAAACTTTAAAGGTCCATTAGTCGCATTTGGGCTTTATGGAGGCGGTTTTGGGCCTAATTGGATCCAACCAATTTTGCCTAAACCCAACTTAGTACAACCAAGCCCAATAAGCCCAATTACAACACTTAATCCCAATTTCACAAAATAGGCCCAAATAATTTAATTCCAAAATTCCAAATTTCTCAATTAAATTACTCAAAGTGCATTACACAATTAATTACCCAAATCAATATTTCCAAAACACAAATTTGACTAATTAATCATGCTCATCAACAACAAAACATGTCCAACATATTTTATCAAAAAATCAAACCCAATTTCATGCCTATTAAGTCTCGGCCAAATGGGAATTTATGTCAAATTGCAAATCCAATCCAATTGAATCTTAAATCAACATTAAATCATCATTCCCAATTGATTTCCAACACATCCAATGAATCAAAAAATCAAAATCCAAGAAAATTAGGGTTCATGTCCAATTCGGCCAAGCCAAAGAATTTGGGGAAAAATGTTCCAAACAATTTTTCATCAAATTGATCCAATCAATCATCAATTAAAACACATTTAAGTATACTAATTCATCCAATTTCATTAAATCATGCTCAAATTCATTTTACCCAAATTTTAAGCCCTAATCAAATTTCATTATTTTCAACCGCTCTGATACCATTGTTGGAGTTTCTACGGCCCCGATGATCGAATAACAAGCATAAAATAAGTATGTGAATACATCACGGAGTTACGGAATAATCACATCGATCGGTTGAGCGACGTGAAAGGCAACAAAAATTCGGTTTCTGCTCACTGTCAAGCTCGGCAGTGGGCTGCTTTTTGCTCCTCAAATTCGTCCATGGATCATCTTCATCAAGCTCCAAGCTTTGTGATTTGATTCCAAGCTCATGGGTGGACTTCCCTATCACCTTTGCATGTCTCTCGGAGTGCTAGCTCTCGATGATTTTGTCGTAAAATCACCACACTTGCTTCCCATCTTGCTCACGGTTTTCCCAGAAAAACAGAACAAGAAATGGCCAAATGGCCGAGAGAGAGAGATGAAGAAAATGGCTCCAAATTCGTGAACCAAGAGAGAGAAAAAAAAAGTGTAATGGTTTTAATAATTTCCAAAATCAATTAACATATACCATTTTTCAATTTTCTAAAAGTCAAAGCAATAAAGTTTTTCCAACCACCACCATCAACTCACATCACTCAATCAATCAATTGTCACATCACTCAAAGTGACATGATTTGACGCTTGATGTGACTGATGATTTGACGCTTGATTTGACTTGTGTGCCGCACTCGAATTCGAAATGCGAATGCGCTCGTAAACAAACCCGGGCTCGGGTTCGCTAATTCCAAATTAATGAATTTTCCGTTGCGACGTAATTAAATGATTATGCCAAGCGAAATCACTATTCACGTCGCTAACGAATTAATTCTAAATTAACTCGTTCGCCCGAATTAAAATCTAATTTTAATTCCGCGTCGAAATCCAATTTCGATTAATATATCGAATATATTAATTTATCGATTAATTCCAAATTAATCGTTCTCTCTCTTTAATTGATATTTTATCCCAGATAAAATATCTCCGTAATTAATCCCAGATTAATTTTCTCTCTCATCTAATTAATCCCAGATTAATTAAAAGTGCGAGTCATACGTCATCGGTGAATCTTCGGGAAGCGACCCATGAGATCCCCGAATATGTTGGTAGTAAATACGGTCGTCGGACTATACAAACACGTAAGTACCTAGTACTACGTTTTTACCGATTTACAAGACAAGGTTGGCTTCTAGCAAAGCGTCATGCCTACCCAATTCTCCAGAAATATGCTTACAGGAATAAGCGATCTATATCAGGCGTAGTATACGTAGTATTGCGTATTTCGATCCAGTATCGGATGATCACGTGCTAGGCCTGGGGCTGGAATTGTGTCTGCCCCGTATGAAGCATATATCGGATGTCTGGTAACTAGTCTCTATAATCGGATATACATGACCTAGTCATAATATCCCGAAAGCTGCAGCATTTAAGAGAACCAGTCCCGTATCCTACGTGACCATCATCTCCATATGACTGGCGTGATACTTCCGTCTTGACATCACACCCAACACACTACGATTCTCGATATACCCAGAAGAGGCGTACACAGAAACTGGTTAAAGCCCTGGACGACCAAAACCAAAGTATATTGATTGTCGCAAGTATTAGCGGTGCAAGTCTCAGGTTAAGACCAAATACACCTACCATGATTTCGGACTTCCATAGACACATAGTCATACTACCAATGGAATTCCGAGGGGGTCTATCCAGAGCGAAGCTGTTTCCCGTACCATCGGTAAAACACAACCTCCTATTACAATTGCATGAGCATCCTATACCCAAATATATGAGAACTATGTCGTTGTGCCCTCACAACGCGCACAAGTGTAATACTAGTCTTTTACGTATTATCGATGTCTAATCTCGATAATACTCTGATTAGGGATATTTAATGATTTATCCTTCGTGGACTGATATTGTCTCATATCATTCTCAATCCAGGAACTAATCATATGGACCTCCTATCATTTATATATCTTGGTGATCTAATCACAAATGATAAGAGAGCAATCTCCTTTGTCACATAGTTAATTTGTACAACAACACCATGATCTGTACAAATAGTGACGCTATGGGTCATAATTGTCCAACATTAGAGACCTTGGGCATGTCTAGGACACTAACACCCCACTTATCCACACCTATAAATTTAGTTCAAAATTTCAGTTTCAGATTTACATTCCTCTTTGTAATTATTTGATAATACCAAGGAGTTTGTATCTAGTTTGTTTAAATTTCGGTTATGTATTTGATTTTATTTACTTTTTGTAATACTAATTTACTTTCTTTACTTTTTCAGTTTTTATTATTCAGCAATGATGAGGTAACTTCCCCCTGCTAGGGTGAAAGGTAAAGCTTTTGTTATTGTTATTTAGATTAATCTCCCTTAATTATAATATAATAACTATTTAAAACTTGACTTAATGATGATACCGCTATATTGACCGGTTGGTAATTGATTTTAAATTGATTTTAACCTGACTAAGTAAAGATACTACCTGGTTGGTCGGTTGGTAATTAATTATTTATTTGACTTAATTAGGTTACCGCCTATATGGCTGGTTGATAATGTCACACAAGTTAATATATTATATTAAGGGAGATATTTAAAATAGTAGTAATAAAAGTGGATCCTGTAACCCTAGCATTTTCTTTATTGTACTTTTTCCTTTTTAATTTCTAGCATTTACTTTGCAGCATTTTACTTTATGTCTTTTATTTTTAAGTTTTTACTAGTTGTAAATATGTGTCGTAGCTAAGCCCGTTATCTGGGATTGTGATGAATTCCAATATCACCGGTTTATAAGGGATTATTTTATAGTTTGGGTAATATAAAGGTTTACTTATTAAGTCTTAAGCTTAATGCTTCTTGTTAACTGGCCACTAATAAGATTGATCGGGTAAACTTAAAATAAACTTGACGAAGGAATTTTAGGTTTAAGACCCTAGACTTAATATCCCACGATCTTCCTTGAGGATAAATAACCCTTTAACATATTTCCTTACAGGATAGACATATACCTGTTGGGTGGGGGTAACCACAATTGGAACTTAGTCTTAATGAATCCAGGTAATTTGATTGACATAGATATATGATTTAATTGGTTACACTGGGTATTTGCATCCGACCATCGACAGAGGCTTTTGCAGAATTTCATGTTCCAGGTTAGTAAACCAATATATTACATAAACATGAAATAATCACTTCATCTTTAAAAATATATTGGAAGAAATCACAACCATAGATAGTTTTATAAATTTGAATTTTCCTCAACCTACTTTCGTTTCATTTTATTTACTTGTTTTAATTTTTAAGTCGCCACCCAATCAAACAATCAATCCATTAGATACTTGTAAATATTTAACTTCAAAAATTGATAATAAAAGGTTTTAAGTCCTCGTGGGATCGATACTTTTTATACTACTTGAACGATACGTGCGCTTGCATTATACGCTTGTGACAACGCCGGTCACCCACTTCTAAGAATTAACTAAGCCGAAAAGGGTTAATTTATAATTACTTGATTGGAGAGTGGTAAAAAGCTATAGATAGAGGCTCTCTCTACAGGTGCGCCTACGGGGGTTGTAAATCATAGCTTGATTTGGGGTTGGTTTGCATTGAACCATTATGCATTCGCACGTCCTGCATACATGAATGTGGCCTAAATCGAACTAGGCTCGCGGGTTAGCCTTGCTTTTGCCAATTTCTTTTTAATTTTTACTGAATTTTCATCTACTTGTAATGGTAGTTAGTAGCCTAAGATGTACCATGATTTCTCTATTGAATACAAGTTTCAATAGAGAATAAATCCTTATTCTGTTATGAAATTGGAATAGGTTTCTCTTTATTTTGTAAAACATAACACACAACAGCAAAATAAAGAGATATAATTCCAATTTCTGTCAAAACTGAGAGCAATTTGTCCAGACTGAGAGTACTTTTTTGTCCAAAATCGAGAGCTTCACTTTGATTCAAGTTCTATACACATATAGTTTGCTTAGGTAATTTTTCAGAGCTCCAAAATTACGGTTTCGATCTTAAGCACTACCATAGGCGGCGAATATGTTTTAAGGAGATTATGATACATATGACTTAGAATTTACAAACATTTCTGCTCATTGTAATTGTTTACTGTTTATTATTGCTAACTTAATTTCAGTGTTCTATCAAATTAAAAATAGAATCTTCGCAATAAAAATTTAGCAATCAACAAATCGGTCTTGTTGAGACAGTGGCTCCTCCTGTTCAGGTTCAAAAAACTCGTTGAGGTTCTTATTTCAATCGTTGAGAAACCTATGAAATTTAATGGAGAGAATTTCAAACGCTGGCATCAGAAGATGGTTTTACTACCTAACTACATTGGACCTTGTGAGGTTCTTAAACCAAAAACCTAATGTGGATGAAGAGGGTGAAAATGATGTCTAAGTGATCAGTGCGATAGAAGCATGGAATCATTCCGATTTTATGTGCAGGAATTACATAATGAATTATTTAAGTGATTCAATGAAGACGTGTATTTTGATAAGAAAATAGCCAAGGAACTGTGGGAGATTTCAATGAAGAGAATTTTAAACGCTAGCAGTAGAAGATGTTTTTCAATCTGACTACATTAGACCTTGCGAGGTTCTTAACCCAATAACCTCATGTGGCTAAAGAGGGTGAAAATGATGTCCAAGTGATCAGTATGATCGATGTTTGGAATCATTTTGATTTCCTATATAGGAATTGCATAATGAACTATTTAAGTGATTCACTCTACGACCTGTATTCTGATAAGAAAATAGCCAATGAACTGTGGGAGATTTTAGACCGAAAATATAAACTTAGGATGTATGCACTAAGAGATTTATGGTGGGTTGTTTCCTAGATTTTAAAATGAAGTTCAAGAATTTCATATGATTTTATCTACGATTATTAGTGATAATATGATTATGAGTGAATCTTTCTAGGTTGCTGTAATAATTGAGAAAATGCCTCATACTTTGAGAAAATTTAAAAGAAATAGAGGAAATGAACCTTGAGCAATTAATTCTGAAACAACGTATTGAGGAAAAAAAATAGATACTCAAAGAGGAAAGTAGTCAGTTACGAGGCTAAAGCCAATATTGTGGAACATAGTCAAGACTTTAAGGGCAAAAAGACTAAGAAAGAACCAAAGTTAGGTTCAAAAGGAGGTCTTTCGAAGAAGCAAATAAAATTCCAAGGGAAATACTTCAATTGTGAAAAAGTGGGACATAATTCTTCGGAATGTAAATTATCGAAGAAGAAGCGAGATCAAGAAACTAACATGGTGAGCAATCTCACTCCAGAAGTTTCTGACATAGATCTCTGTGTTGTGGTGTCAAAAGTGAACTTAGTAGACTCAAATCCGAGAAAATGGTGGATTGATACTGGAGTTACAAGACATGTGTGTTCAGAAAAGAGGCTATTAACCTCATTCAAACCTGTTGAAAAATTAAGAAAAGCTATTTATGGGAATATTCAACTAATTTAAGATTCACGGTCAAGGATAGGTGATTTTGAAGATGACATTTGGAAATGAGTTGACTCTGAATGATGTCCTGTTCGTACCAGAAATCCAGAAAAATTTGGTCTCAAGATCGCTTTTATACAAGCGTGGCTTCCGAATGGTGTTTAAATCTGACATGGTAGTTTTAACTAAAAAAGAGATGTATGTAGGCAATGGATATTTAACTGATGGGATTTTAAGCCCAATGTAATGACAATTACTCCAAAAATAAATAAAGTTGGTTCTTCTGCTTATTTGCCTGAGTTTTTGAATTTATGGCATGATAGATTATGATATGTTAATTATAATTCATTGCGTAAATTAATTATCATGAAACATATACCCTCATTTCAAATTATCTCAAAAAATAAGTGTGAATCTTGTGTTGAGGTAAAACTAACGAAATCGTCATTTCAAATAATTAACAGAAACGCCAAATCACTTGATCTAATCCACAATTATATATATGATTTTAAATCCATTCAAATGAGAGGATGTAACACCCCGATTTTCATGACGCAATCATGATGGTCATTTCCTTCAGATGTGAAATATCATTTGAGCATATAATCATGCATTATTAGTGATTCATTATCCGTGGAAATTTTTCTGAGAAAACGGAATAAATTTTTACGGTTTTGCTGTACATTTAATTTTATCGTGTTATAAATAATTTTTTATATTTTGGATATAACTTGAGCTATAGATGTCTATTTTCAGTGATCTACAACTTTCATTTTATATATTTTCTCAAATTTTGAGCAGAGACATGATAAAAATGACTATTTTCCAGGCCTGATCTGCATAGTGCAAAAATAACTCATTAAATTTGGCATGTGACAAAAATATATTTTTATTTTATTTATAAAAATCTTTCTCACGTGTCTTATAAATCCAAGCACTGTTTATCTTCTTCATTTTTCAAAATCCATGAATTTAAGCCATTCTCCCACGACATTTCCACTGTTTCTCTGCTTAGCAAATTTTCCTCATCAAGGAAAGGAGTTTCATGATTCTTCAAGCTCAACCTAGCTCTAGTAAGCTTCTCTTCTTTATTCTTTGATTAATTTGAGATTTTTCAAGCATGTAACATTATGCCCAATTCGAAATTTTGGTAACAAAGGGTTGGTAATGTTATTATTTGCATGATTCAATTAATCTAAATGTGTTTTATGAATTTGGTGATGAAGTGGTATGGTTTAAGCATTGGATTGTTTGAAATTCCCAAGTTTGGTAGTGGACCACCATGACCAAATTTTGAGGAATATGGGAAATCTTGATTTCTTATGTGGTTGGGTTTTGTTATTGATGATATATATGATTCGAATTGTTTAGGATTTACAAGTTGGATATGGGTCATGGACGAATTGGGGTTGCACTTGAGGGTGATGATGTTGGTGATGTGGGTGATGGTATTATTGAGTGTGTTATTGGCAATGAATGTGTCTTAAGCATATTTCATGATAGAATCAATCATGTTGTAGGGTCGTTATCTAAAATCATGGCAAATTGCTTATAATATGTATTTGGCTGAGTGTGATCTAGGTTGTGGCCGTGAGTTTAATATTCTTGTGTTAGGTGTTAATATAGTAGTGTCTTGAAGACTTCCATCTTTGATGCAAGCTTGATTTGGTGTATTATTTATGTTCACTTTTAGGTTCGTAAGTGGTGTTTCAGAAGCTGAGGATGTTAGAGGAACGTCTTAAACTATCACGTCAATATAACTACATGCATTGCATTGTTCACACATATGTTTATCATTGTAGAGTTCAAGTATGCTAATTGTATTTGAACATATATTTTATAGATTTCACGCGGGAGGATCCATTTGGTTCCATCTGAGCATGTCAATGTTTGGGCGTCGATTCTGTGAGTGAATGATACTCTTTTGTTTATTTTCAAGTTATTTACGTTTATGATATGCTTTACGTTCACTGTATTAAATACAATTTACTTTCAGTTTATATATCTAGTTTATGTTTTCGGCTTATGTTATCAAGTTTACGTTTTCCGCTAATATGTTAAGTTATGTTTCCATTTAACATTTCAGTTATGTTATGATTCATGCGTTCGTAGTTCATGATTTAGATTGTGAATTTCCATTTAGAAATACTGGTTACGAGTTCGTTATGATGGTATTCATCCAATACCTATTCTAAAATAGGTAATGAATGATGTACAAGCATTGTATGCATAAACCAGTACACATGACAGTTTATGATTATCTGTATTCAATTCATGCATTCTATATTTCAGTTCATGTTATACACATCTATATGCATGCAAAAAAATCGGGTCGGCTTGCCCGGGCTTTGGCTCGGCCTAGGATAAAAAAAACCCAGGTCGAGCTTTAAAATTATAGGCTCGGCTCGGGCCTGATTCGGCCCGAGCTTAAGAAAAATAATATATATATATATATATATATATATATATATGATGTATTTGGATTATTATAATTTTTTGTATAAAAAACATACTAGATAAGGCCCGACCTATTGCCATTCCTACACATCTACAGTTCATGAGTATAGTTTCTAGTTTATGTTTCAATTTACAATTCAAGCATGTCTTACATGTTACAATTCACATATGTTTTCAGTGTATAATTCATGCATGTATATTAATTTACGTTCATGCCATGATTTCAAGTTTACACATTATAGATCAATAATCATGCTTAGATAAGTAGTTGATGATATGATTCATGTATGGATTGGGTTAGATCCAAGCCACCAAGGGTTTGAGTTGGTTATAGCCACGGGTTTTGGGTGATTTAGTATAATGATGCATGGATTTCATGTTTTGGAAATATAATAAGTTAAAATCATGTCGTTAATGTCATTTTAACATGTCATGAGCATGTCACGTCATAAGTAGAAGTAACAGTGTCAATAGAGTAGCTTAAGTTAAACAGTCATGCCATGTTCTTATATCAAGCTGTCATGTAACAGTTCATGCCATATTTTTCATGTCATGTTTTCATGCTTGCAATCCGGGTCATGTTTTCATGTTTATGTCACGTCACATTTCTCATGTTTACAATTTGTATTGAACATTTAAGTCACGTTATCAGGTTCACAGTGTAGTTCATATGTACAATTGTAGTTTTCAGTTCATGTTTACATGTTATAGTTATCAAGTTATATTTTAATTTTCAAGGCATGTATATGGTTTCTAGATCATGTATATGTTTTTAGATTACGTCTTTGTCTTCATGATTACATTTTACAATTTAAGTTTTCATGTATAGTCAAGTCTGCAGTCTATGTTCTTTAGTTTACAGCCAAAATTATGTTTTCAGTTTATGATTCACTTGTTTCCAATTCATGTTTTCCACATGTTATGTCTTCAACTTACGTTTTCAAGTTCAGAATTTCCATGATTTTTAGTACAAGTTTTTCAATAAATAGTTTACAAGAATAAGAAAAGAAATATATACAAACCACCAATAGAGTATTGTTACCTCATGTTTAGCATCCTGGGTATGCTCACGTTGCCTCATGGGGCACTGATTACCTCAATAGACTTATTCATGTTCCCTACTTATGCGGTGCTAGGTCTCGCTAAGTAGGTTTCACGCCCTCATGTTACGATACTGGTGATGATTTTCATGATTTAGAACATGTGCAAGCATATGTGGGGGCGACGGCCCAATATCGGTACGTAAGGCGATGCGGGGGAGACGTACCAATCCCGATCATTGCATATGTATTTTCAGTTCATGTTTACAATTTTATGAAATTCAGATTTATAAGTCTATTTGTAGATTTCAGTACATGTATGCGATTTCAGAGCATGTTCGTGTTGTCAATTCAAGTTATGTTTTCAAGCTCACGTTTATGTTTTACGATTTACAGTTATGTTTTTCATGCTTACAGTTTGCATACATATTTAAGCATTCAGTCATGTTTTCAGCTGACGTTATATGGTGGTCGCTCATGTTTATACTTTCAACTCAGAATCATGTTTTCATTTTCATGATTTATAGGCATGCCCGTGTTTTTAGTTCTTGATGTGGTTTCGGTCACGCCTTCAGTCATGCTTAGTATTTTCAGTATAGGGTGCAGATTTCATACCATGTCTGTAGTATTCAACCATATTATAATGTTTACATTTCATGTTATGTTTATAGATTACCTCAAGTTTATGTTTTCAATTCATGATGTAGATTTCATATCTGTTTACAACTTACAAGTCATGAATATAATTTACAGTCACATTTATGGTTTGCGTATTAAGAATATATTATTCACGTATGCATGCCATTTACAGTTCATATTGCAGTTTATGTGTGTGTAAGATTCAGATTATGTTACTCGATTTATTTATGCCCCTCGAATCAGGTTTGAAATACATTCTCTTATACTTGAGACGTCCGGTTGTAATACGTTTCATTTTCAGCTTTCACTCACTAAGTCGTTCGTTTGACTTACTCTTTTCATTTTCGATTCATGTATTGCAGGTCTTTCACAAGCATTAGAGGACGAACTTCAAAGGATATGGACATCAATTGCGGTCATTAGGGTCAGTCAATAAATCCAATGTAGGAGCCTAATTGTAAAGCGTTGTATTATGTTGGGTCATACGACCGTAATTGATTAATTACATATGACAAGTTATGTTATTATGTTTTAAGTAGTCCAGGAATAATGATACATATTCATTGTAGACTATCGAGAAAATATATGTATGTATAGGTTAAATTAAGTCATGAAATATTCACATCATAATAGGTAGGTATAAGTCTAGGTAATCATGTAACACATGTGTTAGTCACGAGGCTCGAGGTGATGGTTTCATCATCATCTGTCGGTCGCGTTCCGAAAATACTAGGACGAGACAGGGGTGGTAATAAATATTTTTATTACCTTTATTGATAATTGTACAAAATAATATTATGTGTATTTGTTAAAAAATAAGGACGAAGCAATAGAGAAATTCGTTCTCTATAAGAATGAAGTTGAATATCAACCAAATAAGAAAATTAAAGAGTAGAGAACTGATCGAGTAGGTGATTATGTTTTTCCATTTAAGACATTATGTGAATAAAATGGAATCATACATCAAGTCACAACTCCATATTCACCTCAATCCAATGGGATTGCAGAACGTAAAAAATCATACTTTAGAAGAAATGATGATGCAGTGCTGATAAGGTCTAGGTTATCTCAGAACACGTGGGGGGAAGATGTTTTTTCAGCAAATTAACTTTTAAATAATGTACCTTGAAAGAAAGAAGATAAACCCCCGTATGAATTGGGGAAATTGAGTGTGAGGGTGTCTTATTAAGATGGTCATTCTTCAACCTAAGATGGTGAAATTATGACCTAAAGCAGTTGACTGCACTTTCATCGGTTATGCACATAACATTAATACATACATGTTCCTTGTATATGAGTCCAAAATCCCAAAAATACACAAGATCAAGATAATAGAATCGAGAAATGCATTATTCTTTAGACATGTATTTCCTTGTAAATCCATAGAAGAGCCAAGTTCGTCTAAACGAACACACGAGACTATGAATGAAAATAATCAGGATCTAGAACAAGAAGAAATAATTGAGGATGAGCTTAGACGAAGTAAAATATCAGAAGGCACTTTGTGGAAAGAAGTCATTAACAATAAAGTTGACTCTATTTTACAAAATCATACATGCGAGTTAGTTGATATTCCTCCATGATGTAGATCTTTAGGTTCCAAGAGGAAATTGAAAGCTGGTGGCTTAATCGATAAATATAAGACTATACTTGTAATTAAGAGTTATAAGCAACGAGAATGCATTGATTACTTTGATATTTATTTTTTTGGTAATGAGAATAAACTCTATTATGATGATAATTGCAATTGCTGCTATGCAAAAGCTAGAAATTCATCAAATGGATATGAAAACTACTTTTCTGAATGGAGCATTAGATGAAGAAATTTACATGGAACACTCTGAAGGCTTTATAGCTCTAAGAGAGGAGAAACAAATATGTAAATCGGTAAAGTCATTATATGGCCTGAAGCAAACATCGAAATAATGACATGAAAAGTTTGATCATACGTTGAAGACAAATGCTTTTAGAATCAACGGTTGTGATAAATGTTTGTACGTCAAAGAGACAGAAACTGATATGTTATCTTATGTTTATACGTTGATGACATGACCATTATTGGGAATGATAATAGAATGACTAAATCTATCAAGAATTTATTAAAATTAAAATTTGACATGAAAGACATGCGCCAAGTGGATGATATTTTAGGAATTAAAATTTCAAGAACTGCTAACGGTCTCATTCTTAGTTAATCTCATTATATAGAGAAAATTCTTGATAAATTTAACAAAGATGATTATGTTATGTTAAAAATACCTTTAGATATGAATGTACATCTATCGAAGAATAAGGGGTAAGATATTTCTCAAGTAGAATACTATAGAATTATAGGAAGTTTGATGTACTTAACCAATTGTACAAGGCTAGACTTAGCCTATTCAATGAACACACTCGGTAGATATACGAGTAATCCAGGCACTGACTATTGGAAAGATATAATGAGAGTACTTAGATACCTTCAATTTACTCGTGATTACAGATTTCACTATACTGGATATCTGGTTGTACTTGAAGGATGCAGTGATGCGAAATGGATATCTAATGTGAAAGACTCAAAGTCTACGAGTGACTATGTGTTTACTTTAGCAGGTGCAATTGTATCATAGAAATCCACTAAATTAACTATGACTGTCAAATCTACAATGGAATCAGAGTGGTTACAATTTTTTTTAATGGTTTTCCAGAGTGTTTAAAGCATGTGCCCAACAATTTGCATACATTGTGATAATCAATCTGTAATTGGTACAACATAGAGCAATATGTATAATGGTAAATCTAGACATATTTATTGTAGACACAATACCATTAGACAGTTACCCTCTACTGAAATTATTTCTATTGACTATGTGAGGTCAAAGGGTTAAATAGAATGAAAACTTTTCGGATCTGCTAACCAAAGGGTTAAATAGAGAAGCGATAGATAAATTATGGAGGGAAATGAGACTAAAACCCATAAGATAATAGGTTAATATGAAGGAAACCCCAACCTAACTGATTAGAGATCCCAAGAACTAGGTTCAAAGGGACAATCTAATTGTAAAGACTTTGTTAAATCACTATAGAGGTCACTCTCAAGCGGGGGTTACCCTCTTGTCCACCATTCCTATAATGGACCAGTGATGCCGGTAGAGTGTAGATGAGTTATGCTCTTAATGTTTCTTATGCTTTGGGATTCCAAGCGCAGTAATGTGGGTTACTCCCAGATTAAGAAAACACTTATGTAAGAGAAACGTGGAGTCATTTTAAAGGAAATTGTAAGGTTTTCAATTCTTAAAAATTCTTGCAAAACTAGGCAGATATTCAAGGCCAAAATGAATATAACCGTAAGAACTCTGTTATATTAGGAAAGATTTTTGTGTGCAGTGTATTATCGTTTACACTAAAGAAAAACAGTTCAAAGACATCGCATCTACTGATCAGTCAGTTTAGTAAATATAGTGTCACAAGAGAAGGTTCAAAGGTTGAGATCTACCTATCATATGCAGGTTTCAATCCGTCAAATTTGATCATATGTTTTAGTGTCAAAACATGTTGTTTTATGCTTCCCGCCAAATTTCATTAATGTGGGAGATTGTTGAAAAATAAAGGAAAAATATACATGTTTTTATTATTTTGAAGCACAATTTTAAGTGAGACCCACTTTTGGGAATACAAAGATCATGAGCTTTTCGGGTTCTCTTATGTGAGTACTTCGAAATGATATATTGATACGCTCAAAATGATACTCGGGTGAATGAAAATTTTTTCTCACAAATTGCATCAATTGAGAAGGAAAATTAAATAAAATTAAACTTATCAAACCTCTAAGAAGTAACTAAGCCTAAAATGGTTTATATATAGTTGGTTGATTATAGAGTGGTAAGAAGGTATGGATTGAGGCTCTCTCTGGATGGGCATGTTCATGTTCATGGGTGTATAAGAAACTGACCCAGATGTTGCCCAATATACTTCTAAGGCCCAAGCTGGCCCAAAACGTTACACAAGGGAGCCTACAAAAATTGGGATTTTGGTCAAATCAGTGTGGTCCATCCACGAGGCACCTAATAATTTTCTCTCTCTATAATTCATGTCTGCCCATCATGATACTTCCTTTTTACAACTTTTGCTCCTAGACTCCATAAGTTTAATAATAATTAAAACGTAGGATTAATGATGGTAGATGTTTGAAATTAACATCTCAATCTCCACTCATTACCGTCTTAATCTAAATTGATTTCTTGCTTATCTTTTCGGCGTTTTTTCTTCTTTACCTTTTTGATGTTTTATCAAAACGATTTGTCCATCGTCATGACCATTCCAAAAATCTATCTATCGCATAATTTTAATTTGGCCTAATACATAAAATTCTCATTGTATTTGTAAGAAAAATTTAATGATCTTTGACCTTTCAAAATAACATATTACATTACTTATATAAATTTATTGATTCTGATTATCAATGACTAAAGAATTTATAAATTGATGGGCAGAAGTGAAACATATGCCATCCAAAAATAGCCAGTGCATATTTTACATATGGCCATTATTTTACAAAAAAAATAATTTAAAAATAACGACGTCGTCATCAGTCTTCATTTTCTTCTCACTCGGCTTTGATATTTTGACTTTTTGAACCGGCACAACTTATCATCATCACCACCCTCCATGTTACCCACTAATCTTTTATTACAGTCACCCACACAAACAATCACAGTGCAACTCGTACATTTCATCTTAGCCGAGTTCGACTCAGCTAGTCCCAGAGTCTTGACCCAACTCGTCCAATCCCCTTTCGCTCAACTTCATAGTTTACATTATCTGCGAAGACACAGTTATAAACTTGATCTTATCTTCAATTCGCGAAGCTTGGAGAATCCATTTAACTACGGGAGAAATTACCTCGGACACATCTCAGCTCGGACATTATGTCTCAGTCGACACTAAAAACCCAAACAACACATATTGACATCCAACATGTCACGTGACAAACTTGCTTAAAATCATATCTGTTAGTTCCATTTTTTATTGGCAATGTCCATGACAAAACAAGTTCAATTGAGTTACAATAAGTCTTGAAAAACTTGGAGTAATTGGACTGGTATTTGGCAGAGCTGAAGCATTTTCGTTAGTGTTGCGTTTGTTACAGGGTTCGATCAAAATATTCCAGAGAGCAAACGTTCGTGGTACGTTCGAGGAAGCATTCGAACAAAATATTCTAGAGAGCCAGCGTGCGTTCGAGTAGCGTTCGAAAGAGTCTTTCTAGTGGGCACGTGTTCGTGGTGCGTTCGAGTAATCATTCGAACGCGACTGCGATCTGGACACGTTTTTCAGCCTTTTCACTTTGAAAAACCCTAGATTTTCATTCTACCTATAAATAGAACATGTAGCCACCATCCCCAATAGTTGAAACATATTTCCCTTGAGCCAAAATCTCTCAAAGTTTTCAACCTTCTTGAATCCACCTACAAGACTTCCTTTATCTTATTGTCTTCTTTGTTTATGGTGAGATTCAATCATTAATAAACCTTCAACACAACCAAACCCAAAATTTCTAATCCTTCAGAGTTCTCAAGGATGAAGATTGGTAGTGGGTGTTCCGGCGTGCGTAAGGAGTTGATTCACTCAGAGACTTCAGAGGTTCAGAAGAAAACTGTGGTGTGCGGGCTTAAGGAGTTTCTTGGGTTCTTACAGTCTAGAGGTACTTGAGTCGGTGGAGTTGCCACCATAGGTCTTGACTATCGCTGTAAATTTTTCTCTATATAGTGGATTGGGCTGGTAGCCGAGATACCCGGAGTGGTTTTTGTACTCGCACGAGTTTTCCATTTCGTCACCAAAATTATTGTGTTGGTTCTGTGTGATTATTTTATTTTCCGCAATTTATTTTTTTGTTGGATATTGTGGTTGCATTTTAAGAATCCATAGTAACAGTAATTAGGGCTTGTCTTGATTATTGTGTTTAATTCCGCATATGGTCATAACCTTAGACTAATCACGAACTTTCAATTGGTATCAGAGCCTAAACTCGATCATTGATTGATATAAACCTGCCTGGAACAAAGCCAAGCAAACCCCTCCACGTGTTCTAAGCCCCAAGAACCGCGAATCGTGATTTTGTAAGAACAAAATCCTTCCAAGATCAAGTCCAGCCCTTAAAGAAATTTGCCCTTAAGAACCTTTCTTTATTTCTTTGGAGAATCTTGAACAGCGATACAGCGCCACAACGCTTGCCACACGTTGATAAGCTTTTGTTCCGTAGAACCAAGGAAGAATCCACTCCTTCAAGATGACACAAGTCACTTTTTTTTGTAAAAAAAAATGTTCTTAGTTAATTCCCAATTATAATGAATAATGCCTCTTTAAATAGGTGGCTAACCATAATTCTACCCAAATATAATAAAACCCTAGTAAAATAAACCCAATAACACATAAAATACTTTAAAATTTCGTGCATGGGCTTTGTAATATAATTAAAGTTCAGCCCAGCACTTAAACAACACATAACCTTAAAAAAATATAAAATATAAAAATCGTAGGGATATCTTGCGTCCTAATTTTGACCAAGAAGACATCCGAACTGGACTTTGATATAAGCTACAAAGTTGTAGATCTACGAGTTATCTTTCCAATGCAACTTGAATCACCAAAATCAGACATCAGATGAGAAAGGTACGTCCAAAATAAAAAGACTGTGCAAATCCCGCCACTGCTAATGCACCATTTGGAAATAAAGCACAAAATCAATCAAGGCAGCCCATGCACGTCCAAGACCATTCCAATATTTCTTTGGACATAATAAAGCCTTCACATAAAGTCTCATGCATGGACCAAACTCCAGAACCCAAGGAATCTTCCAAATCCACCAAAATGGCCCAAATACACCAATTTGACCAAGCCATGCAATCAGCCATAACTTCAAGTTAATTTGGCCCAACAAACAGAGCTCATTCTAGATCACATCATCATCCTTTGTCATTTTGTGACAAAAAGGGGGAGAGTAGTTAAAGGGGGAGTAGTAGCATAGATTTTTCATTTGATATCTCCGTTTTAAGGAGAGTTAAGATTAAGGGGGAGAAGCATATCTGTTGTACCTGCTTAATGTTATACTTGATAATCCCAATGCTTTTTTATGGTATATTATTGTTTGTGGATGTTTCAGGTAAGCAGGTTTGTTGTTGTGGTGGCATTGATTTCAAGACTACTCTATTAGGTTTTAGATCGAGTCCTTATGTAATAAGTAACTATTTTGATGGTTGACAGTTGGCTATTTTCTTTTTAGGTCTTTTACCGTAGTCTTTGTATTTGGTAGTGTTTGGCCACGGAATGCCAAAGGGAGAGATTGTTAGTTCCATTTTTTATTGGCAATGTCCGTGACAAATCAAGTTCAATTGAGTTGTAATAAGTCTTGAAGAACTTGAAGCAATTAGACTGGTATTTGGCAGAGCTGGAGCATTTTCGTTAGTGCTGCGTTCGTTGCAGCATTCGAACGTGTGGCGTTAGTGGCACGTTATCCATTGGGTTCGAACAAACTATTCCAAAGAGCAAACATTTGTGGTACGTTCGAGGAAGCGTTCGAACAAAACATTCCAGAGAGTAAGCATGCATGGTGCGTTCGAACGAGTCTTTCTAGTGGGCACACGTTCATGGTGCGTTTGAGTAATCGTTCGAACGCGACCGCGATCTGGACGCGTTTTTCAGCCTTTTCACTTTGAAAAACCCTAGATTTTCACCATACCTATAAATATAACATGTAGCCACCATCCCCAATAGTTGAAACACATTTCTCTTGAGCCAAAATCTCTCAAAGCTTTCAACCTTCTTGAATCCACCTTGAAGACTTCCTTTATCTTCTTGTCTTCTTTGCTTATGGTAAGATTCAATCTTTGATAAACCTTCAACACAACCAAACCCAAAAATTCTAATCCTTCAGAGTTCTCAAGGAGGAAGATTGGTAGTCAAAGTTCCGGCGTGCGTAAGAAGTTGATTTACTCAGAGACTTTAGAGGTTCAGAAGGAAACCGTGGTGTGCGGGCTTAAGGAGTTCCTTGGATTCTTACAGTTTAGAGGTACTTGAGTCGGTAGAGTTGCCCCCATAGGTTTTGACCATCACTGTAAGTTTTTCTCTATATAGTGGATTGGGCTGGTAGCCGAGATACCCGGAGTGGTTTTTGTACTCGCACGAGTTTTCCAATTCGTCACCAAAATTATTATGTTGATTTTATGTGATTGTTTTATTTTCCATAATTTATTTATTTGTTGGATATTGTGGTTGCCTGTTGAGAATCCATAGTAACAGAAACTAGGAATTGTCTTGATTATTGTGTTCAATTCCACATAGGGCCATAACCTTAGGCTAATCACGAACTTTCAATTGATATCAGATCCTGAACTCCATCTTTGACCTATTAGCTATAGATCGTAGTCAACCCCTAAATTGTCCCCCATTCTTTGATGAGACTGAATATTAGCATTGGAAGGTTCGCATGAGAGTGTTCCTTAAGTCCTTAGATGAAATGGTCTGGATGACAGTAGAATACGAGTGGAAACCTCCCGTTATTATAGTTGATGAGGTCTCTTCCACTAAAGACAAACTGTCCTGGTCCAATGATGATTTTGACGCTAGAAATATGAATAGCAAGGCAATTAATACCATACATGGTGTTGTGTGCTCAACTGAATTTAGGATAATCTCTATGTGTGAGATAACCAATGATGCTTGGGACATCCTGTAGACTGTGCATGAGGGCACATTGTCTGTTAAAAATAATATACTCCGGGATTTAGCTACAAGGTTTGAGGTCGCCCATATGAAAGATGATGAGACCTTCAATGAGTTCTACGTTGAGATTAACGATGTCGTTAACTCAAGCTTTAACCTAGATGAGACTATCCCTACCAGTAGGATTGTTAGGAAAATCCTTAGATCCCTACCTGAGAAGTTCCCACCCAAGATTACCACCATCGAGGAAAGTAATGACCCCGATCAACTTAAATTAAATGACCTCATAGGAAAAATGTAGGTTTATGAGAAGAAACTTCCTGGTTATAAAAAGCCACAAACTATAGCGATGAAGATCGTGAAGGATGTTGCTCATTGTCTATCTAGTGACGATGATAATACCCTCACGGATCATGATTTGGCAATGTTTGCTAAGAGGTTTAAGAAATTTCTTAAGTTGAAAAAGAATGGCCATAGCAGTAGTAAGGATATGGAAGATGAACCTAGAGAGAGCAGGTAAAGCAAAAGAGAGTCCAAATAGGATATGGGTAGTAGACCCCGTGGTGTCCAGTGCCATGAATGTGAAGGCTATGGGCACATTTGATCTGAGTGCCCTACCTACCTTAAGGCTAAAGGTAAGCAAGCCATGGCAGCCTCTCTTAGTGGTTCAGAAGGTGGGCATACTTCTGATGAGTCTCCTAAGAATAAGAGCAACTTTATGGCCTTTACTGGTAGTGTGACTGATGAGAGAGAGATTGGAGTTAATGATGCTGATTCAGAAGTCTCTCTCGTTGAGTCTATAGATGAGGAAAGTCTTCAGGTAGTTTATATTGAACTGTTTAATGAGAGTTTAACTATTAAGAAGACTAATATAGAGGTCAATAAGAGGCTGAAACTAGTAGAGCTAGAAAAGAATGAAGCTAAAGAAAAATTTGAGCAAAGCCTCTTGATGGTAGATGACCTGGAGGAGAGGAATAAATGCCTTGTTGATAGGGTCCAAACTTTATAGGCCGATCTTGAAAATGTTAGAACCCAGTTGTCTGCATTTTCATGTGGGAATAAGAAACTAGACCGCATACTAGGAATTAGTGTTGAGCCTAATCGTAATAAGGCATCATCGTCTAGAGCAGTGCCTAACCCCCCTAAACATGAGTTAGGCAAGAAGCCTGTTGAGTGTAGTCATGTGATTCCTCCATTTTTTCCTCGTCCTGTGACCCAACCTCGATCTAGAGGTGTTGTGGGTAAACCTCGCTCTCATCCGAGGTTTGAGCTTGTGTGCCATCACTGTGGCAAGGCATGACATATTAGGCCTAAGTGCTACATGTTGCACAATCATAAGAAAAGGCCTAAGACTTTGTCACCTAGATTTGACTCTTCAAATCTAGTGTCTCAAGTTTCTGTACTAACCAAACAAAATCATTTTCTTAGTGAGAAACTTATTTTGTTGACTGGGAATACTCATGTGGAAGAGGTTCCTAGAAAGGTTTGGGTGAGAAAGTAAAATGTCTACCCTTATACTTATGAATGCCTTGATTCTGACAGGCATGATGATAGTGCACTTCGGTGTAACTCTTCTTAGAAGTGGCATTTATTTTCCCATTGCATGTGTTTGTGTGTGTTTTATGTTTTTGCACGTTTAATTTCTTTTCACTGCATATGGGTGTGTGTGTGTTTTGTTTTTGTTATTTGTCCCTTGGTATATAGGATGGAAATCCAGACATAAATTTCATAGCCGATTTCGAATAGACAGTGGTATGATCTGTACTCGGGATACAACTCCACGTACCATTGGATATTGACAAGCCATGTTGTGTCTTTATTTTTATTTTTGTGCGTGTTAAAACTGAAAAATCAATATATATATATATATATATATAATTGAAAAAGACCAAAAATATCTTTGTGGCTTGTTCGAGCATGAAAAGCATGTGCATGTGCATGTGATCCTGGTATGTAGGATATATAGTTATGCATGTATAATATGCTTTTATTTTTCTTGATGCTCTATATGCTTGTGGATAAAACTCTTGGCACCTCACATACACGATTTTATTATGTCGAGGCTTGATTGCATGTTGAGTTTTTGGACTAACAATCTTTCTACTATGTTTTGTTCCCTAAATTGTTTGGACTATATGACCTTGACAATCACCCCTGTAAAAGCAAAAAAATAAAATAAAAAACACATGAGACTCAATGTGTAAAAGAGCAAGTGTCAAAAGATAATGCACAAAACCATTCACTCGAAAGATTTTTTTATTATGAGCTCATGATAGTTATGGGAAAATAACATAGCATGCAACCAATGTTGCTTATTTTCAGGTCCTAGTGGTGCTGGGTTTGAACATCTATTTTGTGGACTTGGTTTGTTAAGAGTTGGATTTTTTTGGCCGTGTCCAGCTCATAAAATAAGGTCTTAAGCCTTGCTTCGTTGTGCACTTATTTTTTCACGCAAGTGTTTGTTATGCTTTGGTGTTTATGTCATATGCATTAATGATGTATTTAGCCAAATTTAAAATGATGCATATTATTTCATGTCTTAAACAGCTGAATACTGATGGGTATCATTGTATTTGTTTGAAGTGATGTTTCAGTCAGTTTTTGATAAAAAAAAATTTACCTCATTGTGTGCTTGTGTATGCTCATTGTCATTGCATACCTTTTGTTTTGCATATCTATGAGTGTTTACTTCCTGTATAATTATAAACTAATTATGTTGTCTTGTTAGTGAGGTGGAGTAAGTTTTGTTTGTATATACTCTTGCATGAGTTACCACCTGTTGTTTATTCTGGTACCTTCATCATTTGTCATTTCGTGACAAAAAGAGGGAGAGTAGTTTAAGAGGGAGTAGAAGCATAGATTATCCATTTTATATCTCCGTTTTAAGGAGAGTAATGATTAAGGGGGAGAAGGATATCGCTTGTACCTGCTTAATGTTATACTTGATAATCCCAAAGATTTTTCACGATATATTGTTGTTTATGGATGTTTCAGGTAAGTAGGTTTGTTGGTGTGGTGGCATTGATTTCAAGACTACTCTATTAGGTTTTAGATCGAGTCCTTATGTAATAAGTCACTGGTTTGATGGTTGACAGTTGGCTATTTTCTTTTTGGGTCTTTTACCGTAGTCTTTGTATTAGGTATTGTTTTGTCACGGAATGCCAAATGAGGAGATTGTTAGTTCCATTTTTTGTTGGCATTGTCCGTGACAAAACAAGTTCAATTAAGTTGTAATAATTCTTGAAGAACTTGGAGCAATTAGACTGGTATTTGGCAGAGCTGGAGCATTTTCGTTAGTGCTGTGTTCGTTGCAGCGTTCGAACTTATGGCGTTCGTGGCACATTCTCCATTGGGTTCGAAAAAAATATTCCAGAGAGCAAACATTCATGGTACATTCGAGGAAGCGTTCGAACAAAACATTATAGAGAGCCAGCGTGCGTGGTGCGTTCGAGTAGCGTTCGAACGAGTCTTTCTAGTGGGCACGCGTTTGTGGTGCGTTCGAGTAATCGTTTGAATGCGACTGCGATCTGGATGCGTTTTTCAGCCTTTTCACTTTGAAAAACCCTAGATTTTCACCCTACCTATAAATAGAACATGTAGCCACCATCCCCAATAGTTGAAACACATTTCCCTTGAGCCAAAATCTCTCAAAGCTTTCAACCTTCTTGAATCCACATTGAAGACTTCCTTTATCGTCTTGTCTTCTTTGTTTATGGTGAGATTCAATCTTTGATAAACCTTCAACACAACCAAACCCAAAATTTCTAATCCTTCAGAGTTCTCAAGGAAGAATATTGGTAGTCGGAGTTCCGACGTGCGTAAGGAGTTGATTCATTCAGAGACTTCAGAGGTTCAGAAGAAAACCGTGGTGTGCGGGCTTAAGGAGTTCCTTGGGTTCTTACAGTCTAGAGGTACTTGAGTCGGTGGAGTTTCCACCATAGTTCTTGACCATTGCTGTATTTTTTTTCTCTATATAGTGGATTGGGCTGGTAGCCGAGATACATGGAGTGGTTTTTGTACTCGCACGAGTTTTCCACTTCATCACCAAAATTATTGTGTTGATTTTGTGTGATTGTTTTATTTTCAGTAATTTATTTATTTGTTGGATATTGTGGTTGCCTGTTGAGAATCCATAGTAACAGTAATTAAGACTTGTCTGGATTATTGTGTTTAATTCCGCATAGGGTCAGAACCTTAGGCTTATCGCGAACTTTCAATATCTCATAGTATTTATCTACCCAAAATTATATCATGGGCTACTATCAAAGCTCAACCAATATGGGTTCAGTCGACACTATACCCACAGTCAACATAAGGAGTCCAGTCAAGATGGACATTCTAGTTGACAATCACTTCCAGTCGACACATAGTCTAGTAGATTATTATATGCTCAAATGCAAGGTTATAATCAGCTATGCTTGTTAGGGGATCGTGGGCTGAAGCTGGCACGCAAGTAAAGTGAAATTGAGAATAATTATTAGTTCATGAGGCTTTGCTTACCATATAACATTACAATAATAATTAAGAGTCTTAGCTTACCATAAATCTTAACAATAAAATAAAGCAATGAGACACAAATTTAACGTGGTAAAACCCTCAATGTAAGGGAAACATCAACGGGCAAATGTAGAAGGATTCCACTATAGTGGAAAGAATTTTATAACCTCTCTCTAAACACAATGAGTGAACAATCTCACACACTCTTAGAATAGGAGAACTGAAACTCTCTCACAAACTCTTAAGAAGAAACTATATTTTCTCTATTAGAATACATAGGATTTGGTTGCGAATTGGATGAAGAAAATAATGGAATGAAACCTCTATTTATAGGCATGAAATTCACTGTGCAAATAGTGAATTTAATTTTTTATTATTTTCTTTTTAAGCATGTGGGACCCACCCACCCACATATTTTATTTATTTATTTTCTTCAATCATGTTTTCGGTGCATGTTTTTCTTTGACTTTAAAAATTCTCCCACTTGGAAACTTAATTGAGAACCAATCAGTTTCCATACCATCCATTCTACTTTGCCGTCTTCAAGCTGCTTACGTTTCTGCTAAGCCATAAGAGGATATACACCATACAAACATGTCTGTATTGATAGGCTTGGTCATTACGTCTGCAAGGTTCCCATTGGTGTGCGCCTTCAACAAGTCCACACTGCATTCTTCTACTACTTCACGGAAAAAGTGGTATTCTACCCCTATATGCTTCGTTCTTGAATGAAAGGCTGGATTCTTGGCAATATACAAAGTACTCTGACTGTTACAAAATAAAATTTTTTCTCTTATTTGTGCCCGAGCTCCTCCAATAACCTATGGAACCAAATAGCTTCCTTGCAAGCTTGTGTAATGATCGATGTGAAATCACTCACGTTACGCAAGCGCACGTATCGTTCAAGTAGTATAAAAAATATCAATCCCACGAGGACTTAATACCTATGCTATGAATTTATTGAAGTTAAATTTCTACAAGTATCTAAAAATTGATTTGATTGTTGGTTGAATGGTGATTTTATCTAAAAAAAAATAAGTAAATAAAACAATGCAAAAGTAAATTCTAAAAGTTATCAATATTATGAAACTATCTAGAGTTGTGAATCTTTCCAATATTCTTCTAAAGAGAAAGTGACTATCTTATGTCTGTGTAATATATAGATTTATTAACTTGGAACACGAAGATATGCAAAAGCCTTTGTCGATGGTCAGATGCAAACACCCAAAGTAACCCAATTAACTATATGTCTATGTAACCAAGAAACTATGGATTCATTAAGATTAAGTTCCAATTATGGCTACCCATGCCCGACATGTATATGTCTATCCTGGAAGAAAATCTCTAAAGTGAGATTGTGAGCTATTGAGTCTAAGGCTGAAACCTAAAATCCCTTCGTCAAGTTCATTTTAAATTTACCACATCAATCTTATTAATGGCCAATTAACAAGAAACATTAAGATTAAGACTCAATAAATAAACCAATACATCACACAAGACACAAAATAATCAACTTATAAAACCAATGATATTGGAATTCATCACAACCCTAGATAATGTATTTAGTTACAACACATACCTAGGATTGTTAAAGACATAAATAAAAAAAACATCATAAAATAAGTTCAAATCTACAAAGTTAAAATAAAACAATAAAAATAAAATGCAGGAGTTAGGTGATCCACTTTTAATATTCAAATGTAGGAATCTCACTTTATTATAATATAGAAATTGTATGTATTATCCAATTAATTAAGTCCAACCATCCATAAAGACGGTGTTATTATTTGTCCATAACCAGCCATATAGACGGTAATCAGCTGTCACCTAAAGACCGACCATATATGTGGTATCTAATTATGTCAAATAAATAAAAACAGCCATAGTGGCGGTATAAACATTAATCAATATTATTAAATTATAATTTCTATATTATAATTAAAGTGAGATTGACCTACCTTATCATATTAAAAACTTCACCCTTTACTCTAGCAGAAAGAAGTTACCTACTCATGCTTGAATGAAAACAGACAGAATTTTATTACTAAAAATAAAAGAAAACACAAGAAAACTGAAATTAAACACACAAGACACTCTCTTCTAAGTTTTACAAAAAAATCCTAGAAGAAAGCATGAGTTTTACATCAAATTTGGCATGCTATTTATAAGCAAATATAAAGGCTTCCACCAATTTCTCCACCAAACATTGCACTAAATCCTCCACCAAACATGCAAGCATTTTTTGTGAAAGTTTTTCAATTGTAAATTTCATTTTTCAATTTTTGTTTTTGTTTTTGATAATGACTTTAATAATTACACATAACACACTTTAGATTTTTCATCAATATCACTCTTGAAAACTTCAGAATTCGAAATTCCTATGAACATAAAAGTTGTAGATATTTCGGTCTTCGTTCATCTGGAACTTGAATCACCTCAATCCAATATCGGAGTAAAATATTATGGCTAAAATACGAAAATTGTGCAAAGTTGGAATTTTGGTAATTGTATTTCGTTAGAACGCCATTTCAAGTTTCCAACCTCCAAAATCCAAATGTCAAGTCCAGTTTTTGCCTTTCTTTGTTCCACATTTCGTTCTAATTGATTCCATTGAGTCCCAATTTATTTATCTGTAAAATAAATAAAAACACATCAAAATATTTATAAAACTTGAGAAACTATACAAAATATTAAGTAAAAAGGGCGGTAAATATTGATATATTTTCCGCTTATCACACCCACAAACCTAACATTTTGCTAGTCCTCGAGCAAAACAATAAAATAAAATGAAATAAACAACTTTAAAATAAATTAACTTAAGCCACTTTCGTAGGGATCACAGTTGCATTTAGCGTATGCAACAAGCCTTTAAACCCACATGTGTTCATAGTGGACGAGTTATAGTCTCGTGAGAGTTTACAACGACGATACCCACAAACGTCAATCAAATGTACAATAAATCACACAAACAAAATAAAAAGATAAATAAAATAAACAAGTGAAAAAGCGAAATTCTTATCCAATTTAATAGTTGTTTTTTTTTTTTTTTTCTAAATTACTAAATAAATAAATTATCCTATACTTTTTACCATTCTCCATATACACAACCAACAAGGTATTAATCAACTCATTGTGCCCATAATATTCATATGTGTAATTGAAAAAGAGAGTAATATTTTTATCCTAAAGTTATATTGGAATTCACACCTTTTTGGCAATGGAATAATTTTTTTTTTTTTTTACAGCATCTTCAATCCTTGTAACGAGCTTTGGGCCAGTGACTCATAAACCAGTTGGCTTTAGGGAACTAGGTGTTAAGACACCCCTACAGACTTAATTGCCCGGATCTTAGATGTTAAAAGTTCTACCGTTTGACGCGAACAATCACTGCTTACTGAGGCAAGACGTCGGTTACCAAGTATAAACTTAATTATTAACTCAGGCTCTACCGTTTGACGCGAACAATCACTGCTTACTGAGGCAAGATATCCAGTTACTAAATAAGAGCAAGGTTAATTATTTATATACATGTTTTTTTTTATTTCATCGCTTTTAGGTGTTATTTCCAATAAACTAGAGCACTGAATATTACAAAATTTTCACTTACGACCCATGTCCGTATGTTACCATGTATGTTGATAATACCTGTCAAATGAGCATATGAAGATCAAATTTAATCAATATTATGGAGAATTCACGAATTTAAATAATTCAAAAGGAAATAAACAAAAATTAACTTGTTAGGAATCAAACTTAGATACGTCTAAAGAGTGGAAACTCCTTACTCAGCTATCTCAAAACACAATTCCACTTAGTTAGTAAAGTTAAAAACATAAAAATCAAAACAAATTTTTGTTTGTTTTATATATATATATATCATTTGTTTGTTTTTTTTTTTTTATATAACAAAGTAAAAACAACACACATAAAAAAAAACAAGATACTAGTCAACTATCCCCTCCCCCAAACCTAATTGAGACATTGTCATCAATGTCTTAAAAAGAAGAAGAAAAGTTTAGAAGATAGTACCTGGTTAGCGTGGAATTGTCAATTGTATCTACATCTAAAAAGAAAACTAAAGGTTAAGATCCAGATTTATTCGACGCTTCTTACCACGATCATCAGACCAGTTCAACTTGGAAAAGATAGGGTCAATATTTGGTTCAAATGTCAAGAGTTGGTCAATTAAATTACTGGATGTTCTGGCAGTAAAGATGATATCTTTTACGAGTTTTGAAACCCATTTCTCATGGCATCTTCAAGAAACACAAAATGAAAGTAAAAAAATCCATCAACATTAAACAGTCCAATTGGTTTATGGTGTATGTTCAAGTTCACCCAAGATATCACTGTAAAAATTTCCTCCATCGTGCCCAAGCCACCTGGCAAAGCAATAAAAGCATCAACACGATTAATCATTTCAATAAGTCGTTCGGACATACTGACACAATACATTCCTCTCCGTTTGATTGTCCGATAAGATTTGCATCCGCCAAAGGTTTTGGAATGATTCCCAAAACTTGACTACCTCATTCCTATACGGCCTTTGAAACGTAACCCATCAGTCCAAGATTGCCACCGCCATATACTAGGTGAATATTCCTCTCAGCCATGACTCTACCCAATACTTTTGCTGCCTCAACAAATTCTAGTTTAGATCCAGAACTAGTCCCACAAAACACACAAATGTTAATGACTCGTCTTCTTGTAGTTGCTTCCATTTTTTCCTTTACTCTCTCTAATTTGGATGTGTTGAAGAGAGTAATGACGAGCTAAATTTATAGATCCTGAAAAAATGGTGAGTAATAATTGCACTAGTACCTGCCAAATGACAATTAGAGGAATAGTAAAATATATCGTGAAAGTCAAAAAGTCTGGATCTTGTCGGCGAAAATAAAAGGAATCAAAATAAAGCAAATCACAATTATTAGTTAAAGACAAAGAAATTAAAACAAAATATGTACATGAAGTCGTGATTGTAGCTCACATCTTCCTCCAGTAACGGCTTGTATAATCTCTATGGGTCATGGATAAGCTTCCCATCCAATTTTCTTAGAAATTGTCAAACATGGTCTTTTAAAGTCAGATTCCCGAGACTAAATTGTTGTCTTTCTCTTCGAAACTGTGTATGTAAATTACGAATCGCGTGATGGACATATACACTGGAATGCGTCTCAAGAGTCAATGATATGTCATCTAAAGACTCCTTACTCATGCCATCCCTAATGAATTTTATTTTATCTTCGCGATTACCACACATCATTCCTAAAGAACGATAACGAGTATTACATGTACATCGTGCACATTTAAAACAAACACCTAATCGTTTAGCTATTATTTTCTTAGCATAGGTGCTTTTTCCTAAACCAGGCAGAAATGAAATAAAAGAGTCAGATGACTCCCCTACCACGCGAACTCGTGCTTCAATTATCCAACGAATATCACTAAGAATACGTTTGATCATCAAAAGTCTCATTATTTCAATGCGCACTTTGTATACTTTCATCAGAGAGTTTTGAGGGAGAAAAGGAAAATGCTTGTGAAGTTTTGCGAGAGTGTCTTCCATATTGTCTTGTGAATTTAAACAAAATGTGTGGGTTGCCTCCCTACTAGCGCTAAGTTTAACGTCTTCAGCCAGACATGATTGCCCAAACGTTAGACTGGATCGGCAAGTGTGAGACTCTCTTTTTGACGCTTGATGGATTCTCCCCAATAGTGCTTGACACATTGGCTGTTGACCTTGAATGTATCATTGGAGTTGGGGTCATGTAGCTCAACGACTCTTTATGGTAACACTTGGGTGATCACAAATGGACCTGACCACCCTGATTTCAGCTTGCTAGGGAAAAGTTTCAACTTTGAGTTGTATAACAATACCTGCTACCCTAATTCAAGTTGTCTGCGCATTATTTTCTGATCATGCCACTTCTTGGTCTTTTCATTGTACAGTTTGGCATTCTCATAAGCATGGAGACAAAATTCCTCGAGTTCATTCAATTGTAAGACTTGTTTCTCCCATGTTGTTTGCAGATCAAAATTTAGCTTTGTCAGTGCCCAATACTTTTATGTTCGAGCTCCACAGGCAAATGACATGCCTTTCCAAACATTAGTCGATAAGGAGACAGTCCAATGGGTGTTTTGAAAGCTGTTCGGTATGCCCATAATACATCATCCAGTTTTATGGATCAGTCATTCCTCGTTGAAAAAACAGTTCACTCCAGGATTCTTTTGATTTCTCTGTTGGAGACTTCAACCTGACCACTTGACTGCAGATGGTAAGCAGTGGCGACTTTATAAGTAACTCCGTATTTGGATAAGAGTGCATAGAAGTACTTATTGCAGAAATGTGTTCTACCATCACTAATGATTACCCGAGGTGCTCCGAACGAGTGAATATTTTTCTTTAGAAAATATAAAACAACTTTGGAATCATTCGATGGTAGTGCTATTGCTTCAACCCATTTAGAAACGTAGTCTACTGCAACTAGAATGTACAGGTTTCCATATAATAGAACAAATGGTCCCATAAAATCAATCTTCCATACATCAAATATCTCCACTTCTAGAATGCTTTGAATAGGTCCTTCATTTCTCAAAATATTTCTCGTTTTTTGGCACTTGTCACATTTAAGAATGAATAAGTGAGCATCTTTAAACAAGGTGGGCCAGACAAACCTGATTGCAACACTTTGTCCGTGATTTTATTTCCGCTGAAGTGTCTGCCATATGGTGATGAATGATAATACTGCAGGACACTTTTGACCTCCTCATGTGGTGGGGCGATGACAATCTGATTGCACCCCGAGTATCCATCCAGAAAATAATAGAAATCATGCCCCGCCAATCTGTCTAGCATCTAGTCAATGAATGGTAGCGGGAAATGATCCTTCTATGTGGCTTTGTTCAGCTTCCTGTAGTCCATACACACTCTTCATCCAGTCATTGTCCTTGTTGGAATCAACTCATTCTTTTCGTTGGTGACTACAGTCATTCCTCCTTTCTTGGGTACATATTGCATAGGACTTACCCAAGAGCTGTCAGAGATGGGGTAGATGATGCCTGCATCCAACCATTTGATGAGATCTTTCTTTACTACTTCTTTCATGATTGGATTAAGTCTTAGTTGATGCTCCACTGTGGTTTTGTACTCATCGTTCATCAAGATTTTATGCATGCAAAATGATGGGCTGATGCCTCGATTGTTTGCTATAGTCCAGCCAATAGCTCTCTTGTGCTCGCGTAGCACTCTCAACAACTTATCTTCATGCACCCATGTTAGCGGCGAAGAAATAATAACAAGTCAGAAGAGTTTTTAGTAATTCAGAGAGGCTCCATCAAAATAGTTGATACATTCCAAAATCTCATCATCTAATTCTCTGTCAGTCATGTTGGTTATGCATGCTTCAAGTTTGTCAGTGGAAAGTTTCATAGCATATGTGTTCTTGATGACACTATCTAGTACGTCAAGTCTAAAGCATTCTTCCTCTCATTAATCATTTGGAAATTTCATGGCTTTAAACATATTGAATGTTACTTCTTGATCCTTCACCCCCATGGTTAGTTCACATTTTTGTACGTCAATGATGGTTCGACCTGTAGCTAAGAATGGTCTCCCGAGGATGATAGGTACGTCTTTCTCTTCTTCCATGCCAATGATAATGAAATATGCTGGGAAAATGAATTTATCAACCTTAACAAACATATCTTACGCTACCCCTCTCGAAAATGTGACTGATCTGTCAGCAAGTTGCAGAGTGACTGAGGTGGGCTTTTCTTCTCAAAGATGCAGTTTCTTGTAAATAGACAAAGGCATTAAGTTAATACTATCACCTAAATCACACAAAGCCTTATTGAAGTAATAGTTCCCTATAGTGCAAGGGATAGTGAAACTGCCAGGATCCTTCAACTTTGGGGGGAGTTTCCTCTGAATGATGGCGCTACATTCTTTTGTCAGTGCTATAGTCTCGTAATCTCTCAATCTTCACTTTCGTGACAGAATATCTTTCTTGAATTTGACATAACTGGACATTTGCTCCAACGCTTCTGCAAATGGAATGTTGATATGCAACTTTTTAAAGATCTACAGGACTCGAGCAAATGACTTGTCTAGTTTGTGTTTCTGGAGATATTGTGGAAAAGGTGGAGGTGGAGTAAATCTTTCTCGATCATTTTCTTTTGCCTCTTTTTCCTCCATCTGTGGATCTGCTTCATTGTTTTCTTTTGGAACATCCTCAGTAGATGCCTTGACTCCAACATCTTTATTGATTTCAGTGCTTCTTTTCAAGGTGATAGCTTGGCATTGCTCATTCCCTCTATTCCTAAGATTTGGTTCTGTGTCGCTAGGAAGGGTACCTTGTGGTCTGTAACTCTGAGCATTGGCCAGTTCTCCCAAATGATTTTCCAGTGCCTTTATAGAAGCTGATTGGCTTTGAATAGTTGATACATGTGCTTGAAACATAGCTTCATATTTGGCTTCTTGCTTTTTCATCTGGGCAATCAAATCTGCTATTCCTGCCTATTTTTCATAATCCTGGCCTTTATTCTGCTATTGGAATCCTAGTGGTGGAATGTTATTTTGCCCTAAAGTGTTGCTCCATACGAAATTAGGATGAATCCTCCAACCTCGGTTGTAGGTATTGGAATATGGATTGTGTAGGCACTGCATTTTTACATATAAGTCCCTATGATGAGTCTCATTTTGGAGACACTACCTTTTAAGTCACGGAGGTCACGGAAACGGACATCGGAAGGGGAAATTCAGAATAAACAAGGTTCACTGTTTTCGTTCGTGCTGCGTTCGTGTTTACGTTCGAACGTCAAACGGATTGCGGGCGTTCGTGCCGCGTTCGAGGAAGCGTTCGAACGGTGTCGGTAATTCTGGTTTTGCTGCTAGCCTCACATCCAGCCCAATTAGCCCCCCAAAGCCCATAAAACACATCCCAACTTAAATAAATAAATATTAATTAAAACATTAACTAAATAATATAATAACTAAAATAATTAAATGATTAAATAAAACATATACCAAACATAAAATAAACAATTACCAACTTAAACTAAAATCATGCCTAAATTAAACAAATCACACACTAAATCAAAATATAATCATGCCTAATTAAAATCAATCAACCAATTATATTCCCAATCTAATAAGATTATTCCCAAACTTAAAAATTGTATTCCTAATCCAAGCCAATCAAATATTCAACTTCCCTATCTAGCCAAGATTTGTCCCCCCTCAATCTTTGACTTCCCTTAACCAAACCAAATCAAATCTCTTGACTTCCCTTAACCAAACCAAATCAAATCCCTTTCCTTGTCAAACCTAACCCTTTGCCTATAAAAAGAACCCTTCACCAACCTTCTCAACCCTAGCTAGCTAGTCCCTAACTCACACACAACACACATAAAAAATATTACAGGAAGAAGACACCAAAAACCAGTAAGCAAAAGATAAAGAGGAAACGGCAGCGAAACCACAAGGAAACAATAGTAAAAGACAGAGAACGACGACTCAAAACAGTAAAGACAACGAACGAGAACAGTGAACCAGTGAACCGGGAGAGTTGCGGAGCATCCACCCTTCCGACGATCGTGTACCGTACATCCGAGAGGTGATTTAAAAGGTTAGACCTGAGGGTACCTTTTCATTAGCTTATATTCTTTTTATTTATTATTATTATTGAATTCTATTCGCATGAGAGTCATTTATGGATGCATGTTGTGGTCTTTGAGTAGATAAATATGCATGAATTATGAGATGTAATATGTTGTGGGTATTGGATGAATGAGAGATGTGTCAACTCTCGCGGTATATCGGATGGAAACCCGGACATAAATTTCATAGCCGATTCCGAATGGACGGTAATATGATCTGTACTCGGGCCACAACTCCACGTACCGCTTGGGTAAACGGCACCATCTTTCTTTTGTTTTGTGTTGCTTTTGTTTATTTAGTTTTCTTTACTTGAATTCAATACGTTGTTTATTTATGCATGATTCAATCAAGCGCATGGGCTTAGTGAGTTAGTCCAAAGGTCCTCAATTTGGGAGACAAAGAGCCGAAAAGGCCACCTTTGTGACACTACTTCGCCGCGCCAGTTGATGTGTGTTCGGTTGGATGCGAGATACGTTCAATCGGGCATACTTAGTTTGATATTATTGAGTTATCTTTTATGCATGGTTCAATCAAGCGCATGGGCTTAGTAAGTGGAATGAAAGATCCCTTATGGGGAGGGGTTAAAACCCGTTACCACGATGCTTTGCCGCACCGGTTGATGTGTGTTCGGATTGGATGTAAGATGTGTTCAATCGGGCATACTTGGTTGATATGATTGGTTCTATTTATGCATGATGTGATGTGACGCGCATGGGCTTAGTATGATGGTCTAAAGGTCCTCTCTTTGAGAGATCAAGAGCCCCCAAAAGGCCACCTTTACGGCAGTACTTCGCCGCGCCCCTTTATTTTGTTGTTTATGTATTGCGTCTCATTTCATGCATCAGGTCTGTTCCCGTTCGAACGCGTTTACGAACGCAACTCGAACGCGCATGCATTTTTACCTTATCATGCATCAGGTCTCATTTCCGTTCGAACGCGTTTACGAACGCCATACGAACGTGAGCATTCTGTTTCATTTCCGTTCGAACGCGTTATCAAACGCCATACGAATGCGAACTTTCTGTTTACCGTTCGAACGCGTTTGCGAACGCTACACGAACGCGCACACACTGAACTGAGTTTGTCTTATCATATTCATGCATAATTGCCTCTTGGTTGATCTTTCTTGTGTTATATAGCCAATTGTATTATTTGTATTCAAGCATGATTAGGCTGTTAGCATGTTATTTGGTTAATAGGTTCATGAGATAGTACTCAAGCATGATCATGTTGTTCTTAGTTTTCCATATCATATGATTGAAATATGTTCATGAGATTGCCATGTGATGTTGCATGTTGTGATGAACTTGTTGATGTATGCATATGAATTTAGAAGCATGATATCTTTGGAAATAAATGTTATTTAAGCCTGGTTAAATTATCACATAAATCCTTTTATTACAAGTGACATAAGTAAGGGACCATTCCGAACCCAACGATTTGAGGTCTTCCCTTGCGAGGGGTGAGTGCGGCCTTAAATCTCATTTTCCCGGTTCACACCGGGTGGCGACTCCATTACTCTCCAGTTTAGTCCCCCGTGGCTACTCCGTACTCCCAACTAGGCCGCGAGCCTAGGGACAACATGCGTCGTCCAGTTTCTGTGTCCCACAGTCTGGCGACTCCACTGGGGATAGAGAATTGGCCCCGAAATATTGACTTGTGATGTTTGGATTTGTGTTTTAATTGACCGTGTCTATAGTGGATAAAGTAAGGGTTTAATCAAAGGCATTTTTGGGCTAGGTAATGGTTTGGTGTCTTCCTTCATTCACTACCTTTCTAGAAGGAAAAGCTGTGAAGGCACCTAGATAGCCATCTACTTGTAGCCTATTGTGATAGACTAATTTGGAGGACTCGTTGTTTATTCCTGACAACAAGCGATAAGAGCCTAAGAGGCTTGGGTATTTAAGTGAGCCTCGCTCCACCTTCCCTCTGGGGGATCTACAACGGGAAATCCATTTGACAGTCCGTCACGCACCATAGCTCATTGGCACGTACCTTAGTGTATAAAAAAGGGTGCGCTCACTTGGTTGATCAAACCCTTGAGTGGGGAGACCTAGTTGTGGGCCATCCTTCGCCGGTGAGAGCCTTTGTCTATACTCTTACTAACCCACCTATAGACCGGGTTGGCTAAAATAGCAATTATTTCCTTGAGTATGTGCTTGTGGACCATCCTCATTTGGATGCAGTTGGACTATTGTCAGAAATGCGGGCTTGCTGGGCCATTTAAACTGGGGCAAGTTCGCACCGTATAACTATTAGGCCAAAAGCTTCTGAAATATTGATGGGCCACTTTGTAAAAATTATTATGTCATGTTTGCATCATCTTGCTTGTGTTTGGGAACATCGTTGTTTGGATCCATTTGGACCACTTATCATGGGATATGGGCTTGTTGGGCCATTTAAACTGGGACAAGACACATCTTATGACGATTGGGCCAAAAGGCTTCTAAATAACAATGGGCCATTTTATGATTGTGTTCGGAATTTTATCATTTGGATTTAGTTGGGCTCTTTGCCATAAGACATGAACTTGTTAGGCCATTTAAACTGGGACGGGTTCACTCTTATGACAGTTGTCCCAAAAGCTTCTAAAATGATAATAGGCCGATTTGTTTGAGAATTTTATTTGATTTAATATATGTTATATACTTCTTATGCACATCATGCATACATACATCAGGTTAACCCTTGTGTTCTGAAAGCCATCATAGATTCCCGTTGGGTTAGAAAAAAGGAAGACTCACCAAAATACCGAGAACAGACATGAGTGAATCAGATACTGAGGTATCCCGGATAGATCAGTTGGAAAGTGGCTTCGCCAAGATTACTGAACAGTTGCAAGCCTTGACTGCTGCCATGACAAATATGGCTGTGCCCCGTGCTGGGGAAAATTCTGAGAATGTAAGGCGCGAGAAGCCTCCGAATGGGTTGGGGGATGATATCCCCACTTTTGATGATGATAATGCAGAGTATGCAACAGACAGAATGATTGGGTCTCAGACCGAGATACAGAAACTCAGGGATCAGGTTGAATCCGTTACCCGCAAGATGATGGGTAAGAATGAAGATTTGCTAGACTATGAGACAATGAAGTTTGAGGAGCAGTTGCCAGTGCAGTTTAAGATGCCGGATTTGGCTAAGTTCAATGGGAATGGAGATCCGAGGGTGCATCTCCGTCAGTATGTGTCTGTTATGAGTTCAGTTGGCCTGTCTCAGCGCCAAGTCCAAAAGATGTTTGGGATGTCACTCGAGGGGGCACCTGTGGTTTGGTATCATAGCCTTGAGAAGAAGGTTAAGGAAGATTGGAGGGAACTAGCTGATGCTTTTCTGAAGCAGTATGTTACAGACTTAGAGATTGACTTGTCACTCCGAGATTTGGAGAACACTAAGCAGAATCCGGAAGAAAGCTTCAAGGAGTATGTAGATCGCTGGAGAAGCCAGCTTTTGAACAGAAGATCTATGGCCAGAATAAGAGGACTTTTGGGGGGCATTCTGAGGCCAGCCCGCTGCGGCGAAGTCGTTGCCATCAGAAACAGGCAATTCTCCAAACTTGGTAGACCTTTGTCGGAGGTATTTGAAAAGTTACAGGGACAAGGAATCTTGAAACCCTTAGAAGGCAAGTCACTTCCGCACCCCCACCACCACACATAAATGTGAACCTTTATTGTCACTTCCACCAGCTACATGGCCATGACACCGACAACTGCACCCGCCTCAGGCATGAAATTCAAGATCTCATAGATTCCCATAAATACCCAACCCATGAAAAGAAGCCATCAACCATCAAGCTTCTTACATGGATGACAGTGAAGAACCATGGGCCGAGGAAGAAGGCAGTGCTGCGGATGATGGAGATGTTCCTCCTAGTCTATTTGATCCAGTTTTTAATGACATTGATTTTGTTACTTGTTCGAACTCTTTTCCTCAACAATAATAAAGACGTTCATTTCGCTAAAACTCTTCTGCAATATGGGTATATTTGAGAAAAGTATTCAACCTGGTACTATGGAATCCAGTGATGAACACGGGGAACCTTCGCAATAAGCAAACAGAAAAGATAAGATAGACATTCAGAAATTGGGAAATAGAGGCAGTGAAACTATCAGACTTGGAAGGGAATTAGTTCACCGAGCCGATCAACATAGACAGACTGAAGCAGTGGTTTCCTGAGGAAAAGAAGACTAAGCAGTCACCAAGAGGATTGATGGAAGACCTAACCCGACGGGATAGGAACATGCATGCATACACGTAACATATTCGCATCCTTTTTGTGTTTGTTCTGTTTTGTAATAACAGGTTTCAAAGGAGAAAAAGAGAAAAGCGTCAAATACAAGCCAACCAGAAGCAGTAACAGTACAATATCAGCAGTTTTCGAGAATGAATCACAGAGGGTCGAGGCCCGAATCAGTATCAGTTTTGGGGATAAGTCCCAGGGTCAAGGCCCACATCAACAGAATTTTGGAATGAATCCAGGGCCGAGGCCCACATCAGCATCAATCTGGGGGCGAGGCCCATGTCAGTAGCAGTTGGGGCCGAGGCCCACTTCAACATCAGTCTTGGGGATGAGTCCCAGGGTCGAGGCCCGCATTACATCAGTATCAGCATTGCCGGGTATGGCATTCTGGGGGCGAGGCCCATATTACATCAGATCAGTCCTGCCGAGAATGGCACTCCGAGAATGGAGATATAGTCCGGGAATGGGCAGTTCAAGAATGAACAAGTCGGAAATGACACTCCGAGAATGGAGATATAGTCCGGGAATGGACAGTTCAAGAATGAACAAGCCGAGAATGGCAATCCAAGAATGGAGCAGATTTCAAGAATGAACAAGTCGGAAATGACACTCCGAGAATGGAGATATGGTCCGGGAATGGACAGTTCAAGAATGAACAAGCCGGGAATGGCACTCCAAGAATGGAAGCATAGTTCGAGAATGAACACCTCACAGTAAAGGTTCGGGAATGGACCAACTCACAGCATAGTTCGAGAATGAACACCTCACAGTAACGGTTCGGGAATGGACCACCTCACAGTAACAGTTCGGGAATGAACACCTCACGGTAACAGTTTGGGAATGGACATCTCATGGTAACGGTTCAAGAATGAACACCTCACAGTAACGGTTCGGGAATGGACCACCTCACAGTAACAGTTCGAGAATGGACACCTCACAGTAACGGTTCGGGAATGGACCACCTCACAATAACAGTTCAGGAATGAACATCTCATAGTAACGGTTCGGGACTGAACCACCTTACAGTAACGGTTCGGGAATGGACCACCTTACGGCAACGGTTCGGGAATGGACCACATCACAACACGGTTCGGGAATGAACCAGGGGTCGCAGCACCTCACCACCCAAATCAACTCAACACATGGTAAGTCAAGTGGCTGCTGGCGAGCTAGGTAAGTAGAAATGCATTGCATAACTTTGATAGGATTGTCACTGTTGCACATTACACAAGTCCCATCAAAGTGGGGGCGACTGTAGGCACTGCATTTTTACACATAAGTCCCTATGATGAGTCTCATTTTGGAGACACTACCTTTTAAGTCACGGAGGTCACGGGAAACAGACATCGGAAGGGGAAATTCAGAATAAACAAGGTTCACTGTTTTCGTTCGTGCTGCATTCGTGTTTACGTTCGAACGTCAAACGGATTGCGGGCGTTCGTGCCGCGTTCGAGGAAGCGTTCGAACAGTGTCGGTAATTCTGGTTTTGCTGCTAGCCTCACATCCAGCCCAATTAGCCCCCCAAAGCCCATAAAACACATCCCAACTTAAATAAATAAATATTAATTAAAACATTAACTAAATAATATAATAACTAAAATAATTAAATGATTAAATAAAACATATACCAAACATAAAATAAACAATTACCAACTTAAACTAAAATCATGCCTAAATTAAACAAATCACACACTAAATCAAAATATAATCATGCCTAATTAAAATCAATCAACCAATTATATTCCCAATCTAATAAGATTATTCCCAACTTAAAATATTGTATTCCTAATCCAAGCCAATCAAATATTCAACCTTCCCTATCTAGCCAAGATTTGTCCCCCCTCAATCTTTGACTTCCCTTAACCAAACCAAATCAAATCTCTTGACTTCCCTTAACCAAACCAAATCAAATCCCTTTCCTTGTCAAACCTAACCCTTTGCCTATAAAAAGAACCCTTCACCAACCTTCTCAACCCTAGCTAGCTAGTCCCTAACTCACACACAACACACATAAAAAATATTACAGGAAGAAGACACCAAAAACCAGTAAGCAAAAGATAAAGAGGAAACGGCAGCGAAACCACAAGGAAACAATAGTAAAAGACAGAGAAAAACGACTCAAAACAGTAAAGACAACGAACGAGAACAGTGAACCAGTGAACCGGGAGAGTTGCGGAGCATCCACCCTTCCGACGATCGTGTGTACCGTACATCCGAGAGGTGATTTAAAAGGTTAGACCTGAGGGTACCTTTTCATTAGCTTATATTCTTTTTATTTATTATTATTATTGAATTCTATTCGCATGAGAGTCATTTATGGATGCATGTTGTGGTCTTTGAGTAGATAAATATGCATGAATTATGAGATGTAATATGTTGTGGGTATTGGATGAATGAGAGATGTGTCAACTCTCGCGGTATATCGGATGGAAACCCGGACATAAATTTCATAGCCGATTCCGAATGGACGGTAATATGATCTGTACTCGGGCCACAACTCCACGTACCGCTTGGGTAAACGGCACCATCTTTCTTTTGTTTTGTGTTGCTTTTGTTTATTTAGTTTTCTTTACTTGAATTCAATACGTTGTTTATTTATGCATGATTCAATCAAGCGCATGGGCTTAGTGAGTTAGTCCAAAGGTCCTCAATTTGGGAGACAAAGAGCCGAAAAGGCCACCTTTGTGACACTACTTCGCCGCGCCAGTTGATGTGTGTTCGGTTGGATGCGAGATACGTTCAATCGGGCATACTTAGTTTGATATTATTGAGTTTATCTTTTATGCATGGTTCAATCAAGCGCATGGGCTTAGTAAGTGGAATGAAAGATCCCTTATGGGGAGGGGTTAAAACCCGTTACCACGATGCTTTGCCGCACCGGTTGATGTGTGTTCGGATTGGATGTAAGATGTGTTCAATCGGGCATACTTGGTTGATATGATTGGTTCTATTTATGCATGATGTGATGTGACGCGCATGGGCTTAGTATGATGGTCTAAAGGTCCTCTCTTTGAGAGATCAAGAGCCCCCAAAAGGCCACCTTTACGGCAGTACTTCGCCGCGCCCCTTTATTTTGTTGTTTATGTATTGCGTCTCATTTCATGCATCAGGTCTGTTCCCGTTCGAACGCGTTTACGAACGCAACTCGAACGCGCATGCATTTTTGCCTTATCATGCATCAGGTCTCATTTCCCTTCGAACGCGTTTACGAACGCCATACGAACGTGAGCATTCTGTTTCATTTCCGTTCGAACGCGTTATCAAACGCCATACGAACGCGAACTTTCTGTTTACCGTTCGAACGCGTTTGCGAACGCTACACGAACGCGCACACACTGAACTGAGTTTGTCTTATCATATTCATGCATAATTGCCTCTTGGTTGATCTTTCTTGTGTTATATAGCCAATTGTATTATTTGTATTCAAGCATGATTAGGCTGTTAGCATGTTATTTGGTTAATAGGTTCATGAGATAGTACTCAAGCATGATCATGTTGTTCTTAGTTTTCCATATCATATGATTGAAATATGTTCATGAGATTGCCATGTGATGTTGCATGTTGTGATGAACTTGTTGATGTATGCATATGAATTTAGAAGCATGATATCTTTGGAAATAAATGTTATTTAAGCCTGGTTAAATTATCACATAAATCCTTTTATTACAAGTGACATAAGTAAGGGACCATTCCGAACCAACGGTTTGAGGTCTTCCCTTGCGAGGGGTGAGTGCGGCCTTAAATCTCATTTTCCCGGTTCACACCGGGTGGCGACTCCATTACTCTCCGGTTTAGTCCCCCGTGGCTACTCCGTACTCCCAACTAGGCCGCGAGCCTAGGGACAGCATGCGTCGTCCAGTTTCTGTGTCCCACAGATTGTTTCCTTGTCTTTTGAATTTGCTGACATAGATCACAGTCTCATCATGTTGGTTGTAAGATTCTGCCTCTGGTACTCCTCCATATGGTGTACTTGTGGATCCAGCGATGTCACAACTTGTGTGCTAAGAGTTTCCAACCATTTACATATCTGATCCAGCTTGGCATTGACAACTGAGTTGGTTCCTACTTCGTGGATGCTTGCTACTTGATGGATCATGTTTCTCTCTGTTGGCCATAAAGAATTGTTGTTAGCCATTTCTTCAATTAAGTCACAAGCTTGATCTTCTCCTTTTTCCATTAATGCTCCTCCAGTAGCAGCATCAACTATAGTTTTCATCAATCCAGAAAGCCCATTATAGAAGGTTTGGACTTGAAGCCACTTTGCAATCTCATGGTGAGGACATTTTCGGAGCAATTCCTTATATCTTTCCCTTGATTCACAAAGGGATTCTGAGTCATGCTGCATAAAATATGTGATGTCGTTTCTCAACTTTGTTGTTCTGGATGGGGGAAAGTATTTTGCAAGGAATTTGGTGGCAAGATTGTTCCAAGTGGTTATGAAACCCGCTGGTAGTGAATGGAGCCAAGCCTTAGCTCTGTCTTTCAAAGATATGAGAACACACGCATTCGCATTACTTCCTCTACCGCTCGATTATAGTTGAATGTGCCACAAACTTCTAGGAAGTTGTTGATGTGGAAATTAGGATCTTCAATTGCACTTCTCCCAAACTAAACTGACTGTTGTATCATCTGGATGCATGTCTTGATGTCACAGGCATTTGCTAGTAAGGGTGGAAGTACAATACATGATATGAAGCCGTCAACCACCAGAATTGTTCTGTCTCAAATGGGAATTGGTGGTGCTACTTCCAAAGGTTCAGGTTCTTGATTGTTCATGTTGATCAGTGCTTCTTGATCTTCTCGCCTTTCCTTTCTTAACTGTCTGATTGTTCTTTCAATTTCTGGGTCAAGCGGACAAATTTCAAAGCTTCTACTTCTTCTCATGTAGTATTTGAGAACCTGAAACAAAAAAAAAAACAACAAAATAAGTAAAACTCTTAACCACAAGTAAAGTATCTAACCTCAAAATTAATAGTAAAAGATAAATAAGTCCCCGGTAACGGCGCCGAAAACTTGATCGGTGTGAAATCACTCACGTTACGCAAGCGCACGTATCGTTCAAGTAGTATAAAATATATCGATCCCACGAGAACTTAATACCTCTGCTATTAATTTATTAAAGTTAAATATCTACACGTATCTAAAAATTGATTCAATTATTGGTTAAATGGTGCTTTTATCTCAAAAAATAAGTAAATAAAACAATGCAAAAGTAAATTCTTAAAGTTATCAATATTATGAAACTATCTAAGTTGTGAATCCTTCCAATTTCTTCTAAAGATAAAGTGACTATCTTATGTCTGTGTAATATATAGATTATTAACCTGGAACACGAAGATATGCAAAAGCCTCTGTCGATGGTCAGATGCAAACACCCAAAGTAACCCAATTAACTATATGTCTATGTTAACCAAGAAACTCTGGATTCATTAAGATTAAGTTCCAATTATGGCTACCCATGCCCGAAAGGTATATGTCTATCATGTAAGAAAATCTCTAAGGTGAGATCGTGAGCTATTGAGTATGAGGCTGAAACCTAAAATCCATTCGTCAAGTTCATTTTAAGTTTACTACATCAATCTTATAGGGGTGAGCAAAACCGGTTTCGGTTCCGGTTCCGCATGGAACCGGAACCTACCCGGAAAAATTTGGTTCCGCACTAAGTGGAACCGGAACCTACCCAATTAAATAGGGTACCCTATTATTCGGTTCCAATCTGGTTCCGGTCCGGTTCCGAATTACCCTATTTTAAAATATTTTAATGAAAACTGCTTATAGGTTCATATTTAGTAAGTCTTTTTTCTTAAAAAAAAATAAAACTTCATAATTAATTGAAAAACAATTTATTTTAATGAAATTTGTCGTAAATATCTCAAACTTCGTAAATAAGGAAAATACAAATCAAGTTTCCACGATTAGTAACAAAGCCCAAAGTTGTGCGACTGTGACAGTTTACCAAACAACGTTGCTGATACCTTAGCACTGGCAAGACGAACATTATGGCTCTGATCGTTTGTGAATTTTAATATGAATTTGTTTTCATTAGTATAAATCATGATATTAGAATTAATTTATTAATTTAGAATCTTGCATTTTGGAGTCGGTAGAAACTCCGAGCAAGGAAATGTTAGTATTCATCATCATCTGAAGTCCTAATTATTTCCCCAAAAATGCACAATTTTAGCAGGAATTTACCTCAAAAAAAAAAAACGATTACGGTTCCATGGTCCGGTTCCGGTTCCGATCATTTTGGAACCGGAACCTACCCGGATAAAATCGGTTCCTTCATTTTGGGAACCGGAACCTACCCGATTACAACCGGTTCCGGTTCCAAACCAGGAAAATCGGTCCGGTTCCAACCGGTTCCGGGTAGACCCGGAACCGTTGCTCACCCCTACAATCTTATTAGTGGCCAATTAACAAGAAGAATTAAGATTAAGACTCAATAAATAAACCAATACATCATACAAGACACAAAATAATCAACTTATAAAACCAATGATAATGGAATTCATCACAACCCTAGATAATGTATTTAGTTACAACATATATCTAGGATTACTAAAGAAAAAAATAAACAAAACATCATAAAATAAGTTGAAATCTAAAAAGTTAAAATAAAATAATAAAAATAAAATGCTGGAGTTAAGATATCCACTTTTAATATTCAAATTTAGGAATATCACTTTATTATAATATAGAAATTTTCCATATTATCCAATTAATTAAGTCCAACCAGCCATAAAGGCGGTGTTATTATTTATCCATAACCAGCCATATAGGCGGTAATCAGTTGTCACCTAAAGACCGACCATATAGGTGGTATCTAATTATGTCAAATAAATAAAAACAGCCATAGTGGCGGTATAAACATTAATTAATATTATTAAATTATAATTTCTATATTATAATTAAAGTGAGATTGACCTACCTTATCATATTAAAAACTTCACCCTTTACTCCAGCAGAAAGAAGTTACCTACACATGCTTGAATGAAAACAGACATAATTTTATTACTAAAAATAAAAGAAAACACAAGAAAACTGAAATTAAACACACAAGACACTCTCTTCTAAGTTTTACAGAGAAATCCTAGAAGAAAGCATGAGTTTTACATCAAATTTGACATGCTATTTATAGGAAAATATAAAGGCTTCCACCAATTTCTCCACCAAACATGGCATGAAATCCTCCACCAAACATGCAAGCATGTTTGGTGGAAGTTTGACAGTTGTAAATTGTCATTTTCCATTTTTTTTTTGTTTTTGGTAATGACTTCAATAATTACACATAAAACACTTTGGATTTTTCATCAATATCGGTCTTGAAAAATTTAGAATTCGAATTTCTTATGAACATAAAAGTTGTAGATCTTTCGGTCTTATTTCATCTGGAACTTGAATCACCTCAATCCGATATCGAAGTAAGAAGTTATGACCAAAATACGAAACTTACGCAAAGTTAAAATTTGGGTAATTGTACTTTGTTAGAACGACATTTCAAGTTTCCAACCTCCAAAATCCAAATGTCAAGTCCAGTTTTTACCGTTCTTTGTTCCATATTTCATCTTGATTGATTCCATTGAGTTTCAATTTTATTTTATCTGTAAAATAAATAAAAACATATTAAAACGTTCATAAAACTCGAGAAACTATACAAAATATTAAGTAAAAGGGACAGTAAATATTGATATATTTTTCACTTATCATGTAGCAGTCATGTACTCAGCTTCTGTTGTAGATAAAGCCACAACACTCTGTAACTTGGATACCCAAATCACTACTCATCCTGTAAGTACAAACACATAACCTGTGGTGGATTTTCTTTTGTCAAGATCTCCTGCAAAATCTAAACCCACGTAGCCTCTGACAACTAATTCTGATCCTCCATAACATAATGCAGCATCTGAGGTTCCTTTGATATATCTAAGGATCCTCTTAACAGAATTCCAATACTCTTTACCAGGATTCGCCATAAAACGACTAACTACTCCCACTGTTTGTGCAATGTCTGGTCTTGTACAAATCATGGCGTACATTAAGCTTCCCACTGCTGATGCATACAGTACTCAAGACATATCATTCCTCTCAGCTTCATTGCTAGGACACATAAAAGAGGATAACTTGAAATTAACAGGAAGTGGGTAAAAATTGGCTTACAATATTCCATGTCGAACCGCCGTAAGATTTTCTTCAAGTAATTTTTCTGAGAAAGCCAAATCTTCTTGTTATTTCTGTCTCAGTGTATTTGCATCCCTAGAATCTTGTTTGTTGGTCCCAGATCCTTCATGTCAAATTCCTAGCTAACTGTGCCTTTAATTATTAGACTCGATCTTTGTTAGGGCCTACTATTAACATGCCGTCTACATACAACAGCAAGATAATGAAGTCATTATTTCCAAACCTCTTGTAATATGTACAATGTTCTGAACTGAGTCTGTTGTACTCAAGGCAAATAATGAAGGAATCAAATCTCTTATACTAACATCTCGACACATGTTTCAGACCATATAGAGATTTGTTCAACCTGCTAACCAAGTTCTCCTTGCCTATTTCAGGAAAACCTTCTAGTTGGAGCATATAAATTTCTTCTTCAAGTTCTCCATGAAGAAATATGGTTCTTACATCCAACTATTCCAGATGTAGGTCAAAAGTAGTACACATAGCCATGACTACTCTGACTGTTGTTAGTCGATCCACCGGAGAAAATATCCTGTTGAAATCAATCTCTTCTTTCTGAGTATATTATTTCACCACCAATCGTGCACGATACCGCTCCACTTGATCATTGCTATCTCGCTTGATCTTGTAGACCCATTTATTACCAATGGATTTTCTTCCATGTGGTAATGGTACTAGATCCCATGTATTGTTTCTGTGCAAAGCTTCTATTTCTTCTTGCATTGCTGCTATCCACAAAGATGCATTTACATCTTTTGTAGCTTCATGGAAAGTTGATGGCTATCCATCCTCTCTTAGAAGACAATATGCAATGTTACTCTCTGTATCATACTCTGAGTGCCAACCATGAGGTCTTTTCTCTCGAGTTGATCGAAAAACATCAGAAGCTTCAAAGTCGACTGGTTCTTGTACCTCATGCTCTGGTGCTACTTCAGAAGAATCTGAATTTTCTCGTTCTGTATTATTTTCCACCAGTACTATTGTAGTCTCTAAACTTTCTTTTGAAGTGTTATCATTTCCTTCTTTCTGCAGTTGATCTTCTGTAAATATCACATCACTGTTGATGATTGACCGGCGTAATCACACACGTATAACGCAAGCGCACATATCGTTCAAATAGTATAAAAATATCGATCCAACAAGGACTTAATTCCTACTGTTGTTACTAATTATTTAATCTATTTATTTACAAGTATCTAATTAAGGGAGAATAGAATGATTGCTTGATTGGTTGTTTGAATGTGGATTTGCAAAGTAAATAAAATAAATAAATACACAAAAGAAAATACTAAGGAAAATAAATAAAATACACAAATATCTAGGGTTGTGATTCCACACAATATTATTCTAATGATGAATTGATTTTCTAATATATGTGAAATAAATTAGTTTGCTAACCTGGAACACGAAGATATGCAAAAGCCTCTTCCGACGGTCAGTTGCAAACACCCAAATTAACCCAATTAATCATATTCCTATGTTAACCAAGTTACTTGAATTCATTAAGTTCAAGTTCCAATTATAGCTACCCACGCCCGACAGGTATATTCCTATCCTGTAAGGAAATCTATTAAAGGGTTATCTATCCTCAAGGAAGATCGTGAGCTATTGAATCTAAGGCTGAAACCTAAAATCCCTTTTCCAATTTCATTTTAAGTGTACCACATCAATCTTATTGGTGATCAGAAAACAAGAAACATTAGGCTTAAGATTCAATAAACAAACTAAAGTATTACCCAAAATAAAATTAAATCAATTATTAAGCATGTGAATATTATGTTTCATCACTTCCCTAGAATAAAAATAAAATGCTGGGGGTTAGGGGATCCACTTTTACTATTTCTAATTTATAAATCTCCATTATTATAATATAGAAATTATCACTGATATTACCAACCGACCATATAAGCGGTATCCTGATTAAGTTAGATTTTCAATTAAGTCCACCCGATCATAAAGACAGTGTCATTATTTGTCCATAAACCAGCCATATAGGCGGTAATCATCTGTCACATAAAGACCGGCCATATAGGCGGTGTCACATTATGTGAAATAAATAAAACCAGCCATTAAGGCAGTAAACTTTTAGTTTAAATTATAATTTCCATATTATAATTAAGGGAGATTGATCTAAACTAAAATAATAAAAGCTTCACCCTTCCCCCAGTGGAAATTTAACTACTAAACATAAAAGAAAAGAAAATAAAATAAACTATTACTATTACTGAAAATAAAAATAAAAATACATAATTAAAATACTGAAAATAAATACAAGCAAGATGCAATCCTTGAAGGCTTCCGAATATTTTATCAATTTCAGTCATGGAAACTTCCGAATTCGAAATTATTATGAACTTGAAAGTTGTAGATCGTTGAGTCTTCTTTAATTTGGAACTTGAATCAACTCAATCTGATATCGGAGTAAAAAGTTATGGCCAAAATTTGACAATTGCGCAAAGTTGGAATTTCCGAAATTGTATTTCGTTAGAACGCCATATCAAGTTTCCAATCTCCAAAATCAAAATGTCAAGTCTAGTTTTTGCCCTTATTTGTTACACATTTCATCCTAAATGATTCCATTGAGTCCCAATTTTATTTTATATGTAAAATAAACTAAAACACATCAAAACGTTCATAAAACTCGAGAAACTATACAAAATATTAAGTAAAATGGGCGGTAAATAGTGATATATTTTCCGCTCATCACACCCCCAAACCTAAAATTTTGCTAGTCCTCGAGAAAAACAATAAAATAAAATAAAATAAACAACTGAGACTAAATTAAACTAAGTCACTTTCGTAGGGATCACAATTGCATTTAGCGTAAGCAACAAGCCTTTAAACCCCTAGGTGTCCCTAGTGGACGAGTTGTAGTCTCGTGACTATACCCATAAACGTCAAACTAATGCACACAAAAGCAAAAAGATAAGAGAAAATAGAATTAGCAAGTTAGTGACTAAACATGTGAAACTTCTTATCCAAGTTAATATTTGTTTTTTTCTTTATAAATTACCAAATAAGTAAATTCTCCGATTATTTTTACCATTCTCCATACACACAGCTAACAAAGTATTAATCAAGTCATTGTGCCCACAATATTCATAAGTTTAGTTGAAAAGAGAGTAATATTTTTGTCTTAAAGTTATATCAGAATTCACATATTTTTTAGCAATGGAATATTTTTTTGATTTTTTTTGCATAATTTAAAGAAAGAAACATCTTCAATCCATGTAACGAGCTTTGGGCCAGTGACTCCCAAACTAGTGTGCTTTAGGGCACTAGGTGTTAAGACACCCCTACAGACTTAATTACTAGGATTTCAGATGTTTCTTTTTTATTTTTATAACATCTTTGATCCATGTAGTGAGCTTTGGGCCAGTGACTCCCAACCAGTTGGCTTTAGCGTACTAGGTGTTAAAACACCCATACGGACTTAATGACTCGGATCTCAGACGTTTTTATACACACTTTTTTTTTATTCCATTGCTTTTTAGATGCTTCCTCCAATTAAACTAGAGCACTGAATATTACAAACTTTTCAATTACAACTCATGGTCGTATGGTACCATGTATGTTGATAATACCTGTCAACTGAGCATATGAAGATCCATTTTAGTCAGTATTATGGAGAATTCACAAATTAAATAATTCAAAACGAAATAAACAAAAATTAACTTGTTACGAAATAGGTTGAGATACGTCTCAGGAGTGGAAATTCCTTACATAGTTATCTCACACCAATTTCACCTGATTAATCAAATTAAAAACACAAAAACATTATTTTTTTTTAATTTTTGTAAAATTATTAAAAAAAATTTGAATTTTTTGAAAATTTTTGACTCAAAATCAAATAAAAATAACATAATAGAAACAGGATACTAGTCAACTATTCTCCTCCCCCAAACCTAAATGAGACATTGTCCCCAATGTCTTAAAAAGTAGAAGAAGAGATTAGAAAACAGTATCTGGTTAGCTGAAATTCTACATCTAAAATGAAAATTAAAGGTTAAGATCCAAATTTATCCGACGCTTCTTACCACGATCATTATCAGACCAATTTATCTTGGAAATGATATGGTCAGTTTGTGGTTCAAAGGCTAAGAGTTGATCAATTAAATCATGGGCAGTTCTGGCAGTGAAAAGGAGATCTTTTACAGGCTTCGACACGAAACCATTTCTCTGGGCATCATCAAGAAACACACAAAGAAAATCATAAAATCCATCAGCATTAAACAATCCAATCGGTTTCTAGTGTATGTTCAAATTCGCCCAAGATAGTACTGTAAAAACTTCCTCTATCGTACCCAAGCCACCTGGCAAAGCAATAAAAGAATCAGCAAAGTTAATCATTTCCACAAGTCGCTCGGACATACCTGAAACAATAAGTTCCTCTCCATTTGATGGTCCTATAAGATTCGCCTCCGCCAAGGGTTTTGGGATTATTCCCAAAACTTGACTACCTCATTCCCGTACAGCCCTTGAAACGATCCCCATTAGTCCAAGATTGCCACCGCCATATACTAGGTGCATATTTCTTTCATCTATGACTCTACCCAATTCATGTGATGCCGCAACGAATTCTGGTTTAGAACCAGCACTAGTACCGCAAAACACACAAATATTTACAACTCGTCTTCTTGAAGTAGCTTCCATTTTTTTATGTATTTCTTTCTCAAACCTGGATGCCTTCAAAAGTGTAATGATGAGTTGAATTTATAGCACATGAAAAAAGGTGAGTAATAATAGCACTTGTATATTCCAAAGGATTATTATTAGCTAAACAATAAAATAAATCTTGAAAGGTTAAAAAGTCTGGATCTGTCGGCGAAAATAAAGATAATTACAACAGAAAAGAAAATCAAAGCAATTATTAAGACAACTGAATTATGCACGCAATATGCCACTCGCTTGGTATATAAATCCATTCGGATGCGTCTCAAGAATCCATTCTTTACTCAGCCATCACTAATGAATTAACTCTCATCTTTGTGATTGTCAAACACCATTCCTCTTATCTTCATTTACCTTAAATGCTTCGTTTGTGCTTTTCCCTGAAAATATCACACAAAATTAAAAATTCTACAACATGTATACATAAAATATGAAAACATAAATTACAATAAATTGCATGGGTTGCCTCCCTGCTAGCGCTAAATTGGATGTCCGATTAAAGACAATCCCATTAGCATTGCTTTTGAAGGGTCTCTTCCAATGGTAAAGTGGCAAAAAGAATTATGTCTCATTCAATGCTTGTGCCACCTTTTAAAACTTTGTCGCTCCATTGGTTCCTGAAAAGAAAGAAAGAAAATCAGGAGGTCTCGTATGGTGCTTAACTTGGAATGAGAGTTCCATTCTATCAAGCTTCTGGATGATATCTTTGATTTGTACTCCCCAAAACAGTGATGTTTCTCCTGAATGCATGAGATCTTCAATATGGTCTGACATTTGTTCTTCTATTTGCTTTGCATCTTGCTCCACCTTTTCTTCATAAATGTACTTTAGAATTTCCTCGTTCAGCTCTTCATCTGTCATCTGTGAAATGCATGCTCCATAAGTATCAACCTGAGGATGTAAAGATGTGTCTGATTTTAGGTCTTCATCCTCTATGGTTGATATGACTGGTTCAGATAGCTCTTCTTTAAACATTTGTGCAATGCAAGGTCCAAGATCTTCATTTTGAGGATACTGAATTTCATCCTCAATTTTTGTTGGTACAAACAGCTCTGTTTCTTCATCCTCGTCAGAGTCCGAATAATAAAAATCAAATCGAGATTCTGTTGGTTCGGGCTTCTGAACTGATACCTCAGATTCCAAATACTGCTCAGCCTCCTCCTCTATTAAGGTGTCATTGTGAAATGCTTGGCACTTGAAGGCTTCATCAGTTTCATCTGAAAATGCTCCTTGTGGTATGTAGCCATGGTCTTCTGTTAATTATCTCATTTGATCTGTCATTCTTTGAATGGATGTTGTTTGACTATGGAGACTTTCTAATTGATTCTGAAATGTTTCAAGCATAGTATTCATCCTTTCGTCTTGTTTCTTGATCCAATCTCTGAGCATGTCAATCATCTAATCTTGCTCTGATGGTTCTGGTTCTTGATGAAGATCATAGGTTGATGGTGGATAAGATGGAGAATAAGGTTCAGTGAAATATGTTGGTTCATCGTACTTTGAAGGATTCTGATAATTCTGCCACCCTGAATTGTAGTAGTGATTAATGCTCGGGTGGTTACCATCACATATCTCACATCACCTTATTGAGTTCTGATATGGTTGACCATATGTTGTGTTGAATGGTTCTGACATCCATGGATAGTTGTTAGGCTGGACAACATGCCTCAGGAAACCGGACTATTGCTCTATGATTTGAGGTGTATCTTCGCCTCGTAAAACTCGTAATTCTTTTATCACCCAACTAAGATCCATGTCAACCACCTGAAAAATAAAAAATGAAATAAAAATTACAGATAAAAATAAAGAGAATTAGATACAAGTAAATAAGATAACTTCAAAAGTAATAACTCAAGAAAAATAAGTCCCCGGCAACGGCGCCAAAAAACTTGACCGGCGTAATCACACGCGTATAACATAAGCACACGTATAGTTCAAGTAGTATAAAAATATCGATCCCACGAGGACTTAATTCCTACTGTTGTTACTAATTATTGAATCTATTTATTTACAAGTATCTAATTAAGGGAGAAGAGAATGGTTGCTTGATTGGTTGTTTGAATGTGGATTTGCAAAATAAATCAAATAAATAAATACACAAAAGAAAATACTAAGGAAAATAAACAAAATACACAAATATCTAGGGTTGTGATTCCACACAATATTATTCTAATGATGAATTGATTTTCTTATATATGTGAAATAAATTAGTTTGCTAACTTGGAACAAGAAGATATGCAAAAGCCTCTTCCGACGATCAGTTGCAAACACCCAAAGTAACCCAAATAATCATATTCCTATGTTAACCAAGTTACCTGAATTCATTAAGTTCAAGTTCCAATTATGGCTACCTACGCCCGATAGGTATATTCATATCCTGTAAGGAAATCTATTAAATGGTTATCTATCCTCAAGGAAGATCGTGAGCTATTGAATCTAAGGCTGAAACCTAAAATCCATTTTCCAAGTTAATTTTAAGTTTACCACATCAATCTTATTGGTGATCAGGCAACAAGAAGCATTAGGCTTAAGATTCAATAAACAAACTAAAGTTTTACCCAAAATAAAATTAAATCAATTATTAAGCATGTGAATATTATATTTCATCACTTCCCTAGAATAAAAATATAATGCTAGGGTTATGGGATCCACTTTTTCTATTTCTAATTTATAAATCTCTCTTATTATAATATAGAAATTATCACTGATATTACCAACCGACCGTATAGGCTGTATCCTGATTAAGTTAGATTTTCAATTAAGTCCACCTGACCATAAAGGTGGTGTCATTATTTGTCCATAAACCAACCATATAGGCGGTAATCATCTGTCACATAAAGACCGGCCATATAGGCGGTGTAACATTATGTCAAATAAATAAAACCAGCCATTAAGGCGGTATAACCTTTAGTTTAAATTATAATTTCCATATTATAATTTAGGGAGATTGATCTAAACTAAAATAATAAAAGCTTCACCATTCCCCCAACGGAAATTTAACTACTAAACATAAAAGAAAGAAAATAAAAGAAAATAAACTATTACTATTACTGAAAATAAAAATACATAATTAAAATACTGAAAATAAATACAAACAAGATGCAATCATTAAATTCCTTACAAAAACCTAAGGAAAGCATGAGATTTACAAATGAAATGGCTTGGTATTTATAGGCAAAACTAAAGGCTTCCACCAATTTCTCCACCAATTGCTCCACCAAACATGGCACCAAATCCTCCACCAAACATGCAAGCATGTTTGGTGGAAGTTTGACAATTTTTATTTTTTTATTTTGAAAATGACTTTAATAACTACACATAATACACTTCCGAATGTTCTATCAATTTCGGTCATTGAAACTTCCGAATTTGAAATTATTATGAACTTCAAAATTGTAGATCTTTGAGTCTTCTTAATCTGGAACTTGAATCACCTCAATCTGAATCGGAGTAAAACGTTATGGCCAAAATACGACAATTGCGCAAAGTTGGAATTTCCAAAATTGTACTTCGTTAGAACGCCATTTCAAGTTTCCAATCTCCAAAATCAAAATGTCAAGTCTAGTTTTTGCCCTGTTTGTTCCACATTTCATCCTAAATGATTTCATTAAGTCCCAATTTTATTTTATCTGTAAAATAAACTAAAACACATCAAAACGTTCATAAAACTTGAGAAACTATACAAAATATTAAGTAAAAGGGGCGGTAAATAGTGATATATTTTCCGCTCATCAATGATGATCTTGTGGGTAGTGGGATCTCACAAGCAATACCCCTTTACTCCATTAGAATAACCCAAGAAAATATATTTTCTAGATTTTGGATCTAGTTTTTTCTTTCTTGAGCGTTGTACATCACGTACACAAGACAACAAAAATGTGAAGAGATGAGTAATCAGCTGGCTTTTCACTCCACATCTCCACGGTGTCTTCAAATCATTGGCTGTTGATGGAGAACCATTTACAACATAACATGTTGTATGAACTGCTTCTGCCCAAAAGCACTTTGGTAGACTAGTTGTGAGCATAGCTCTTAATCTTTCCAGCAGCGTTCTATTCATCCTTTCTGCCACCCCATTTTGTTAAGAAGTGTATGGTGTAGTAGTCTGCATTTTGATGCCTTCTTGCTGACAATATGCATCAAAATTCTTACTGCAATATTCTCATCCATTATCTATCCTTAAACACTTGATTCTTTTTCCAGTTTTTACTTCAATTTGTGCTTTGAAGTTTCTGAAAACTGGCATCACATCTGACATGTTTTTGATCGGGTACACCCAACATCTTCTAGAAAAGTCATCAATAAATGATACAAAATATTTTACTTTCCCTAGAGATTGAACCGGTGATTCCTAAACATCAGAGTGAATCAACTCTAAAATGGTTTTACTCTGAGCACTTGACTTGCTGAATTTTAATCTATTTTGCTTAATTGTAACACAATGTTCACAAAAAGGTAGACTAACTGCTTTCAAGCCTGGGAGTAGTTTTTGATTGACGAGATGTTGGAGTTTAATCAAGTCCACAAGATCACAAACAATGCATAAAAAATCACATATGAACACATCAAAGGAGGTGGCGGAATCAACTCACATTGAATTCGGTTTTTGATGTTTGAAGAACAAGGTGCGATTTTGGCACCCTCCAAGTCACGGCAGTAGCTTCCTTGACAGTGGGGCTGTGCGGTTTTGATCATCTTGGCTTCCTCCATGTTCGGCCATGTGAGACCACCATTGAAGCTCAAAGCTTCAAGCTTCCATGCTCAAAGATTTCGTTTCCCTATCACCTATATACAACTCAAGGTGTGCTAGCACTTGTTCATCTTCATTTTGCTTCTCAAAATTTCGTGAAACCAGAAAAATTTTAAGAAGAAATCGGCACAATGCCGTGAGAAGAGAAGAGAAGAAGAAGAGGGAAAAGAGAAAAACGTTTTGGCTCCAAGCCAAACGTGTACTGTTCCATGAGAGAGAGAAAAAGATGTCTAATATATATATATTTTATTTCTAAAGTCAAAAATAAAAAGCAATAATGCTTTCCATCATTTCAACTTTTACCTTTAAGTCACATCACATCTATTCACTTTAAAAAGTGACATATTGTCAAGTCACATCACTCAAAGTGACAATTGATTTGACAATTGACGCGACTAGCGATTCGACGCTTGATGCGACTTGCGTGCCGCGTTCGAATTCGAAATGCGTACGCGCTCGCAATCACTCTCGGGCTCGGGTTCGCTAATTCCAAATTAACGAATTTTCCGTCGCGTCGTAATTACGTGATTACACCTAGCGAATTCACTATTCACGTCGCTAACGAATTAATCTAAATTAATTCGTTCGCCCGAATTAAAATCTAATTTTAATTCCGCGTCGAAATCCAATTTCTTATAATATATCGAATATATTATTTTATCGATTAATTCCAAATTAATCGTTCTCTCTCTTTAATTAATATTTTATCCCAGATAAAATATCTCCGCAATTAATCCCAGATTAATTTTCTCTCATCGAATTAATCCCAGATTAATTCTATCTCTCTCTTCTAATTAATCCTAGATTAATTAAAGTGCGAGTCATACGTCATCGGTGAATCTTCAGGAAGCGACCCATGAGATCTCCGGATATGTTGGCAGTAAATACGATCGTCGGACTGTCCGAACACGTAAGTACCTCGTACTACGTTTATATCGATTTACAAGACAAGGTTGGCTTCTAGCAAAGCGCCATGCCTACCCAATTCTCCAGAAATATTCTTACAGGAATATATAGATCTGTATCAAGCGTAGTATACCGTAGTATTGTGTATATTGGCCCAGTATCGGATAATCACGTGCTAGGGCTGGGGGTGGATAAGTGTCTCCCCCGTCCGAAACACATATCGGATGTCTGGTAACATAGTCTCTATAATCGGATATACATGACCTGGTCACAATATCCCGATTGGTTGCGCAACACTCAAGAGCACTAGTACCGTATCCTGCGTGACATCATCTCCAAATGACTGAAGTGACACTTCCATCTTGACATCACACCCAATACACTACGACTCTCTGATAAACCCAGAAGTGGTGTACTCAGAACCCGTTTAAAGTCCCCTACCACCAAGACCAAAGTCCATCGATTATCGTAAGTATTAGCGATGTAAGTCTCAGGTTAAGACTATACACACCTACCTTGATTTCGGCCTCCCATAGACACATAGTCATAATACCAATGGGATTCCGAGGGGTCTATCCAGAGCGAAGCTGTTTCCCGTACCATCGGTGAAACACGACCTCCTATCGCACTTGCATAAGTATCCAATACTTATATATATGAGAACTATGCCGTTATGCCCTCACAACGCGCACAAGTGCAATACCAGCCTATTCCGCATTATCGATGTCCAGTCTCGATAATACTACGGCTAGGGATATTTAATGATTAATCCTTCGTGGACTGATACTGTCTCATATCATCTCAATCCAGGAACTAATCATAGGGACCTCTCTTCATTTATATATCTATGGTGATCTAATCACAAATGATGAGAGTGCAATTTCCTTGTCACATAGTTAATTTGTACAACAACACCGTGATCTGTACAAATAGTGACGCTATGGGTCATATTATCCAACAATCTCCCACTTGGCACATAGCCAGTCACTCGAGTGTCTAACACCCGAACTATGTACAATTCGCTCAAATTGCTGAGGAAAGGTTTTCGTCAGCGGATTTGCTTAATTATCGTCTGACGCGATTTACACGATCATCACATCGCCACGATGTATGATCCGAACGAATCAGATGATATAGAAGTATATATCTGGATCGTCGATGAGACCTTTAATTCTTTAGCCTGTGCTGACGCCTAGCTCAGCTGCTAACAGAATTATATCTAATCTAATTAGATTTATTATCGATCCAAATGGCTTCTATTGCTGCCTCAGCTGCAGCAATAATCCGCATTTGTTGTTAATTCGGCAACAGTTATCTTGCTCGGAAGATTTCCAGCTCACTGTCCCAGTGTTCAAACTTTATAGTACCGCAGTATTTACCGGTTTGGAAACTTGCAGCAGTGATCCCAGTCACTTCAAGTTCTCCATCTCCATAGTTTAAGACAACATCTTTAGTTCTTTCAGATACTAACAGATGTTCTTAATCTTCAATCCAGTGACTATCACTTGGATTGACCCGATTGTGACTCCATATGCTCGAAGCGTATGAGACACCAATATAAGTACATTTTAAATGTACAATTTCTCAGAGAGTGTTACCAACTCCAAATCTAGCCCAGTAGATCTTTATTCCTTGAATAAAGGTTGTTACTCCCCAGAATTCTACGGAGAATTTCTATGAAAGCCAAGCTTTCGACAATTGTTTTATGGGAATTTCATTGTCAGTGCCCTCTCCCACTAGCCTCCTTATATACACAAGAATTATTTCGTTTTGACTCAAATCATAAACTATTATGATTATTTCAAAACGTCAGTTCCAAGAACCCTATGCTTGCTTCAATCCAAACATGGATTGAATAATCCGCAAACCTTGTTTGTCGGTTATACAAAATCGTCAAAATGTTGTAAACATTCTCCAAAAGGTTTCCTTTTCAGGAAAGCGATTTTGATTTATAACTGACATATTTCACAAATGAAATATACAGTTATCAACAAGCATCTTCAAAATGGATTTACCATGGCAACAGGTAAAAGGTTGAACCGTTATTAACATAATGTTGATAACGATACCTTTCCGTCAAAAGCCCTGCTTTGTACGTTGGTATGTTGCCTTCCATGTATGTCTTCCTTGAAGACGTTTAATGTACCATAGGCACAATGCCTCGTGGTACAACAATTAGTATCTAAAATAGTTGTTAAACATGGAATCCATTTTCGATTCATGGCACTTTGCCATAATAGGGAGTCGATACCTTGTATCACTACCTCATACGTAATCAGTTGGTGTACCTTAAAAGATTAACATCTTTATGAGGTGAGATCAGAAACCCATACCCCAGGTTGTTTTCTGACTCTCTCTGATCTACGCGGTTTCTTGTGTATTTGAAGATTAATGGTATAGATTCATCATAGATGAACTATTTGTGTTCCATTACGGACCTTGTGCCTAGAACAGTATTACTTCGATTTTCATCGAGTATCACTATCCTCCCACTGACCACTGCATATCGGTATTCCTCTCAGGAAAAACCGCATGGTGAGCAACAATCACATTGTTCTCATGTGAGATTTATAAGTACTATACTCATGGTTTCCCTTAGGATAACCTATATTGGCACTAATCCAATTTGGGTTCTTAGTTTGGTATCATCCAAACTTTATGCCTGGCATACCCAAATTATCAGGAATGAGAAACCTCGTTTCTTTCCTGTTCACATCCTATATGATATCTGTCAAACAGATTAATATGGAACCTTATTCTAAATAAGTTTTGCACTGTTAATACATATCCTGTTTGAAGGAAATGATAGCTCAGAGCGACTCGTGATAAACCTTATCATGTCCAACAAAATTCGGTTTTTGTTCGGACACACCGTCTAACTGACATGTCTCGTTTAATTGTGTCCTAGACAACAATACCATAAATAAGTCTCTATTGATCAAATCAATTTGAGCTATTTATTTGTCATTTATATGTTTGAGATTTTATTATATTCAAAATATAAATTCTGTTATTTACATCTAATGTATTTATCTCAGTATCATCTTTATATAATAAAACACTTTAGTGTTTTAGAATATAAAGGTTCACCCGCAGTGGGTTAAACACTGATAAAGAGATAATGTTTCTAGTCAAACTAGTTACATTATAACAGTTCCTAATTTAAGTACACACCCAAAGGTAGTTCCTTTCCTTAGGTATCTACGGTTGAAACAGCGACTTTCGTCCCGTTTCCGATTCGTAGAGAAATCTCAGCTTGAAGTCAGTATCCTGCTCAAAGCAGATTCTGAATATCAATACATATATTTTATGTACCACACTAAGTATTTAAAATCTAATTTCAATACTAGCTGTGAACATAACTAAGACAAACATATTTAAAGTTAGAGCCTCGCCCTTTCTTTAATTCCTTCGTGTCTTCCATATCCAAATGGTAGTCACTTTGGGATATGTCAATTATCCTTTTCAATATTTTAGGAACCTTAGGCCAAGCCTTGGGTTTTTAGAATATTGAAAGGAATGTGCACCTCGTGCTACATGCCCAATTGCAAACTTTGACTTTACATGAATAGTCAATTAATTCTCCAAGAATTATAAATTGCAATTTTAATACTTCTTAAATCCAAAATTAGATTTATGACAAGTATATTAAATTAAGCATTAAAGTCATCATCACAAAAATCTTCAAAAGATTTTATGCTCTACTTATCTTGCTTAATTTTGGCTTAAGGTATAATAAGTTATTTTATCAAATAAAGTAACCTATTATTTATTCCCAATATGAAAATTAAATCATTTAAAATATTTTAATCCTAGATTATATTTTAAATATCCAACTTTTCAATTTTATCTTGATTACAATAGTCCAACTATTTAATCAACGATTAGTGGTACTTTATATATTATAATAATTATAATAGTCCAACTATATAATCAAATATAATCCAAATTAATTAACCTCAATTACATTGATTACTATAATCCAATTATAAAATCAACTGTAGACTGAAATTAATTAATTCAAATATATTGATTAATATAATCCAATTATATATAATCAAATATAATACAGTCCAACTGTTTATTAAAAAATAACAATTTAAATATTAGTCCAACTAACATTTAATCTAATGACGAAATAAAATAAAATGAGCGTGTTTAGCGAGTATTCGAACGAATGTTGCAAATTCAATACTTGCCTCCCACTATTTTTCGTCGAGCTCTAACCCTCTGTGGAGTACTCGGGAAACCGTGTTTCCTAGTGGGCTAGGATCCCGTTAAATAACACACAACCCTGACTTTGGCCAATAAAAAGTTGTATGCTATTTAACTGGGTAGATCTCTCAGATCAATTGGATCTCATCCAATTCCTAGATCCGGTTAGGTGGACATCCAAGTCCGAAACATATGTATAATGTCAATGTATCCATTACATTTTCCTAACCTTATCCTCTGAATCAATTAGGCCTTGACTTTGGCCAACACAAACCTAATGATTCCAGTTAAGCAGGACCCATTGACGAGGAAAGTTTCGTAATCAATGTCATTGGACAAAAAGTGACCTGACTTTGGCCAATAAAAATCACGATTTGGACAAGACACCGATATGCAACAAAACTCTCATGATTCAAGTACATCCTTGATTGACAAAGGTCTTGACTTTGGTCAAAAACAAACCAATGCCAACTTCGGATCTTGAACAAGAATCATTCAATGGAAGGATATTTGCTTAATATAAAACGAGGGTTTTTCGCGTGCAAATTGGCTACCAATTTAATTATCTTTGTTAAGGTCTCATCATCATACACCCTTAAACATGCATTCTAAATACATAATAAAGCGTATATGAAAATAAAATAATAATGATATGCGGATGGATATTTTACATTGATCCTAAATCAATCTCTCACTTTCTCTCTCCCGCTAGCACTTGTATTACTTCTACCCGTTACACTACACTTCTAAAGAACCTCTTTTACATGGAGGGGAATAGGTGAGAAGAGAATACAAAGAAATAGGAGATAAGGCTGGACACGCAGGTCCAATTTAATAAATCAAATTTATTACAATTTCCAAAATCGCCCCACCCGACTAATATCCATCCGATATACATTATTCAAACATCATAACCATGTATTCATACAAGCATGTTATCAATCAATCAATCAAATTGATTAATCTTAATTATTAGTGATCATCCAATGTTCAAACAAAGATTTGATTTTGTTCGAGTCAAACTCGTATTGCAAACACGTACTCAAAGTACAATTTCTACGAATTAAATTAAATTACATAATTAAATCCAATTTAATACGTATTTAATTCTAATTCATTATTTAATTCCAAATTAAATATTACACCTTTATTAACGAATCTTTACGACTTAAATTCCAAATTTAATCGCAACGGGTCTCAAAGCCCGATTAACATCTAATGTTTTATTTAATTAAAGTCCAATGAGCTTTTAATTAATTTCTATAGGCGTGGACTTTTGGTCAACTCGGGTCAAACCGAACAACCAAAATCCAATCCGGGAGTTACCCCATAAGCCTTTAAATTATTTTGGCCCATTAGGCCCAATTAAATAATTAAGGTCCATTAAGTCATAATTGGACCTTTTGGATTCGGTTTTGGGCCTAATTGGATCCAACCAATTTTGCCTAAACCCAACTTTGTTACAACAAAGCCCAAAAGCTCAATTACAACCTAACAAGCCCAATTTCCAAAATCAAGCCCAAATTAATTAACTTATAAAATTCCAAATTTCACAATTAATTAACCTAAGTGTAATACACAATCAATTACCAAATTAACATTTCTAAAATATCAATTAGCCTAATTAATCATGCACTTTAACAACCAAATAGTGTCCAACACAATTCAATCAAAATCAAACCCAATTAACATGCTTTCAAGTCTCGGCAATTAGGGGTTTTTCAATTCGATTCGGTTTCAATCCAATTGAATCCACAATCATCATTTCCCAAATCAGTTTCAACTCATCCAATGAATCAAACAACAAAATCACCATGAATTTCATGTTCATAAGATTCGGCCAAGCCACTTTAAAAGGGAAAAAATGTTCTAAATCAAAATTCAATCAAATTGAACTTCAAAACAACATTAACCAATTGTTTTAAGTCATCCAATGATCAAACAAAACAAAATTACCAAGACATTAGGTTCTTCCAATTTTCGGCCAAGCCTCCAATTTGGGGAAAATTGAATCCAATCCAATTTCATGAAATTGATCACACACAATCTCAATTAAACATGTTCTAAGCATACTTAAACATCCAATTCAATTAAACATGCTTAAACACTTTGCCCAATTTCAAGTTTCAAATTCAACCTAAGAATTGGGGAAAATTGATCTAATCCAATTTTCTTGAAATTGATCATGCACAACTTCAATTCAACCTCATTCAAGCATAATGCATCAAACAATTCAACCAAATCATGCCTAAATCGAGTTACCCAAATTAAAGTTTTGACAAAAATAAGCAAATTGGGGAAAATCAATCCAATCAATTTTTATCAAATTGATTACATACAACTCAAATTAGATCATATATAAGCATTCTTAAACAATCAATTTGTCAGAATCAAGCTAAAATCAAAAAGCCCCAAATTTGCTCAAGAACCCTAATTCGGTTTTCATGCAATCAAAGCTCTAGATACCATTGTTGGAGTTTAATCAAGTCCACAAGATCACAAACAATGCATAAAAAATCACATATGAACACATCAAAGGAGGTGGCGGAATCAACTCACATTGAATTCGGTTTTTGATGTTTGAAGAACAAGGTGCGATTTTGGCACCCTCCAAGTCACGGCAGTAGCTTCCTTGACAGTGGGGCTGTGCGGTTTTGATCATCTTGGCTTCCTCCATGTTCGGCCATGTGAGACCACCATTGAAGCTCAAAGCTTCAAGCTTCCATGCTCAAAGATTTCGTTTCCCTGCACGAGAATCTTCATTCCTTATTCTGACATGTGGCATAGTTTCTGGAGCCACAATATAGAAGCTTCCTCTCCATAATCCAGTGATGCTACTGATGCAGTTGCTTCCTGAATCGAGTCTCCCAAGAGCATATACAAGTTTGCTGAGATCTTTTTAGCTTTCAAGACAGTAAGTGCTCATTTCACCATCTTTAATACCCCATTTTCAACAACGCTCTTGTATCCGAGGTCATCTAATTCTCCAACCGACAGAAGATTTTTCTTTATTCCCATAACATGTCGAACATCTTGTATAGTGTGAATAGTACTATCATACATCTTTATTTTGATGGCTTCATTCCCAACAATTTTCAAGGCATGATCATTGCCTAGAAAACCCGATCCTCTAGAGACAGGTTCATAATGACATAACCATTCTCTCCTAGAGGTCATGTTACATGTTGCTGCAGAATCAACCAACCATGCATTACTTAGCTATTTTATTCTATCATTGGACATCATTGCTACTTCACTGTAAATTGCGCCACCTTCTTCAGAAGTACTTGCAACACATCCCTGAGATTTTGTTGCAATATGAGCTTTTTATGTACCATTCTTTAGATTCCAACAATCTTTATTGACATGCCCTTTCTTGCCACACTTGTAGCATTTAACATTCTTCTTACTTTTTGATTTCGATCTGCCATGGTTTTGACTCTCACTTGAGCCACGTTCCTTTGATCTCCCTCTTGTTATCGCCAGTGCTTTTACTTGTTGCAAACTAGATGATCTGTCTTTCTTATTTTTGAGCCTAGACTATTCTTCCAGAGCAACATGTGCAACTTCGTCAAAGATTAGATTACCTGTGACAACATTACTTGTCAAGTTGATGATAAGCTAATCATACGAATCAGACAGACTTTGAAGTAGAATATTCGCACGTTCATTTTTTGATATACTATAATCCAACACAATGAGTTTGGAAAATAGTGTCTTCAAGTTGTTGATGTGATCCGTCATAGATGTGGACTCACTCATTCGAAGAGTGTAAAGTCTCATCTTCAAGAAGATCTTGTTGTGTATTGACTTGACCTCGTATAATTTGGTAAGTGATTCCCAAATCTCTTTTACAGTCTTCTTTTCTGCAACACTGGATAACACAAAATCTGCTAAGGCAAGATACAAGTTGCCTATAGTGTTGTCATCCATATCCTTTCATTTTTCATCAGTCATTCCATCTGGTCTCTCTCCAATTGCCGCCATGCAATTGTCTTTTCTCAAGATTGCTTTTATTTTAGGTTTCCATGGGGAAAAGTTGCTCCCTTTGAACTTCTCAATTTCGAACTTTCATGCCATGTTTATGATGTCGATTAGCTTCTCACTTGAATCATATTTTACTATTTCACCATCAATAATACCGTATAAAATATCGTATATGTGAATAGTAATATATACGTGAATAGTACTATACCGTATATGTGAATAGTCTATGTGAACAGTAATCCTGAACGTGAAGTGCTGATACCACTATTTGGGGATCGTGGGTTGAAGCTGGCATGCAAGTAAAGTGAAATTGAGAATAATTGTTAGTTCAAGAGGTTTTACCTACCATATAACAGTACAATAATAATTAAGAGGCTTAGTCTACCATAAATCTTAACAGTAAAATAAAGCAATGAGACACAAATTTAACGTGGTAAAACCCTCAATGTGAGGGAAACATCCACATGCAAATGTGGAATGATTTCACTATAGTGGAAAGAATTTTACAACCTCTCTCTAAACACAAGGAGTAAACAATCCCACTCTCTTAAAATAGGAGAACTACAACTCTCTCACAACCTCTTAAGAAGAAACTATATTTTCTCTCTTAGAATACAGAGGATTTAGATGAGAATTGGATGAAGAAAATAATAGAATGAAGCCTCTATTTATAAGCATGAGATTCACTATGTAAATAATGAATTTCTAATTTTTTTTATTTTCTTTTTAAGTATATGGGACCCACCCATATATTTTATTTATTTATTTTCTTCAATCATGCTTTCGGTGCATGTTTTTCTTTGACTTTAACAATGCTTTCACCAGCTTACAAATTGGGCCTACTACTAAGCTCAACCTAATTTCAGTCGTCTGACTGGAATGATTCCAGACGATGTCTATTGGGATTAAGCTATTCATCGCATGATTATCAACGATCAGGCTATTTATAGTCCGAGTGGCCATGTAACATCTCCGATCCGAGAATGCTACCGGCAGACAACAGATCCTACTGTCACCTAAGCCACTGATGTATGCAAAAGGAAAATCACTTTTACTATTATACTATGCAATCACATGAATAACCACACATAATCTTATAATTAACACAAATGCATATTTATAAAAATATATACATATCTGAAAAACATTCATCATATACACATCATCATCATATGTCTTTCATACATCAAAATGGAATCACAGAAAATTACATTATATTTGAATGTAGATCTGAAATTATGGACCACATAACTAGTGACTACATCATAACTCTTGTCCCTGAATTAAGTCTCCAAAAGTTGTGTATGGCTCACCAAAGGATGGATCCTGCAAAAGAACTAGAGAGTGAGGGTGAGTCTTATGGAACTCAGTGAGTGGAACTACAAAATCAAGAAAACTGCATCTGTATGATTGAGTAAAATCATCTTAAATTTAAATCACTTCTGAAATTTTTTGTTTAAGACTAATTCTTTTCTTTCAAACTTTGAGAAAAACTGTTTCTGAAATATTTTCTATTTAAAATCTCTAGGACTATAGAAAACCTGACGCATGGGGGCGTTATGTATTGCGTCCTCCAATACGCCTAACTAGTTGTCTTAGGGTGTTACATATCGTTGTCCCCCAAGCCAGTGAACTAGAGCCAGAAATGTTGATTCATGCTACTATATGACCTTGAAACTAGGGTCTATGAGCATTACGTATCGTCGTCCCCTAGCCCTGAACTAGGATATAGAGGTATCAATCATCCATAGTCCTGAACTACGTGTGCACACATTCTCTATCTGTCAATTCGACAAGTTACATACTGAGGTGGGTTTTTCCCCCATGCCTCCAAAATCACTAAAAACTCATAATTTTAAACCAAGAGTTTTCTTAAAACTTTCTTATGTGTGCAAGAACTAAATTCAATTTGGCTAACGCCCTAAAATATTTAAAAAAAGTCTTGAGTCTAAAAATGATAAATAAACTTCAACTTGGTAAGAAACGTCCACTCACAGATTTTGAAGTTTGGTTAACTCCGCTTCACGTCACTGAGGGAGATCGCGGCTCTTGTCGAATATCTATATTAGATGAACTTAATTAGAATATCAATTGTAAGATATGATTCAAAATTAAATTAGACTTCTTAATTCTGTTAAATTATCATCTCTATATGTCGTGCATGAGTGTCCCTACGTTGGTATGAGTCGCATAGAGTGTCATCTAACCTCTTAAATAAAATGGAAATGGCTAATTAATTTTTTAAACAAAATAGTCAAGCATCACGATGCCAATGTGTGCGCGTCGCGACGCCCACCTGGGTTGGGTCGAGGCAGAGAGAAACTTTTGTTGCGCCTCGCGACGTTGGGTGCCGCGCGTCATGACTTTCATGCGCGTCGCGACTCCAGGAGGCACGCTTCGTGACTCCCACAAAGCAGAACCAAAACAGAGGCTCTGGTCTCATACACGTCGTGACGCTGGCCTAGTAGTGTCGTGATGCTCAATCATCAGGTCTGAAACAGAGGCTCTGCCTTGATACGCGTCATGATACTAGCCCAATGGAGTCGCGATGCTCGACCATCTCCAGGGCCAATTTTCACCTCTTCAATAATCAAGCCCACAATTTCCATTCTTATTCAACTAAAAGCAATTACCAACACTGAATTTACTTCTATACTAAGATCCTAACATCCCAACATCCCCAAATTCCATTATTCTTACTTAGTGCTTCAACTAGGGTGAGATACCTAAAAATTGCCCAAACATGAACTTCTCAACCCAACAACCATCAATAATCACACTACTATCAATCAACAACACACTACCAACATCCACTCCTCAATACTCAAAATTCCAAGATTTGGGTTAAGTTTTTCTTACATTAATTCAAATGCTTTGCCCACCAATACAGTCTCTAAGCCTCTTTTTTTCCTACTTACACTTAGCTTGAAGTAAATTAGTCTTGGTTTCCATTGGGATTTTTCTAAGGGATGAAAGAAATTCCATTTCTATTTCTTAGGGTGATTTTCGGCCAAGGGGAGAAAAATGAAGCTTTTATGTCTTTTTCTTCCTTTTATCTTAATCACCAAATGTTAAGTAAAATTTTGAAGGTTATGGAATTATCTAGAAAAATAGAGGACTTGGGCCTAAATGTTTGATTCTTGTTGGGTTTGGATTTTGGCTAATTAAATTGTTGAAGAATGTGGCCATTCCCAATTCTAGAACACTTAGGCCCAATAAACCAACACTAGGTCCACCGTCTCTGAGTCATTTCCAAAGAAAAATTTTCTGATAAAGGTCGGAGAAAATTTTTCTAAATCACCCAGTCCTAATGTTAATTAAAATTATGAAAGTTGGGTCGTTACAGGCCACGAGCCCAATTACCCTCAAAATCAATAACACATGCGCGAAGCATGTCTTCTAAAGTCTGTATAGTCCAATTTGTCTGACCATTCGTCTAAGGGTGGAAAGTTGTACTAAAGCATAATTGGGAACCCAGAGCCTCCTAAAATGATTGCCAAAACTTGGACGTAAATTGAGAACCTCGATCAGAAATTATTGAGATAGGTACTCTGTGCAATGACACTATCTCATCCAAATATAGTTTGGCATACTGAGCTGCTGTGTAATTGGTTCTCACTGGAAGGAAATGCGCAAATTTAGTCAATCTATCTATAATTACCCATATAGAATTATACCCATTTGAAGTATGAGGTAGCCCGACTATAAAATATATAGTAATCATTTCCCATTTCCATTCTGGAACATCTAAACTTTGATCTTTCCCTACTAGCCTCTGGTGTTCTACTTTAACCTGCTGACAAGTGAGGCATTTTGTAACAAACTCTACTACATCCTTTTTTAAATCATCCCACCAATAAAAATTCTTAAGGTCATGGTACATCTTAGTGATCCCAGGATGTATGGTATAGGACTAAGTGTGGGTATTCTCTAATAATGAATGTTTCAACTCCTGAACTAGGGGAACAATAATTCTATTCTGCTTTCTATTGAGATTCTCACTGTCTATATGATACTCATCTACCGTACCTTTCTGCAACCTGCTTCTAATTTGTTGCATTTCAGGATTTGCTTCATGTGAAACTCTGATTTCATCTATGAGGGTGGATTGAACCTGTATATGCGCTAATAACGCTCCCTGAGCTGTCACTTGAAAACTCACTCCATCCAGTATACATCTTTGCATCTGCTTGGCTGGATGCCATTCCTAACTTGGCAGATGAGCTAAACTCCCAATAGACTTCATGTTTAAGGCATCAGTTACAACATTAGCTTTACCGGGATGATACTGAATGGAACAGTCATAATCTTTCAATAACTCTATCCATCGTCTCTGCCTTAAATTAAGCTCCCTTTGACTCTGGATATATTTAAGGCTTTTGTGATCGGTGAAGACTTTAAACTTTTCACCATACACATAATGCCACCATATCTTCAGAGAAAAAATTATTACAGCCATCTCCAAATCATGAGTGGGATAATTTTGTTCATAGGGTTTTTAGTCTGGAAGTATAAGCAATAACTTTTCCCTTTCTACATCAACACACATCCCAATCCCACTCTAGAAGCATCACAATAAACTGTAAATCCTCATGATCCCGCTGACAGTGTAAGAACAGGAGAAGTAGTTAATCGTTCATTTGAGTTCCTGAAAACTCTTTTCACAAGCATCCGACCACTCAAACTTCACATTCTTCTGAGTTAGTCGTGTTAACGAAGTAGCTATTCTGGAGAAATTCTCCACAAATCTCCTATAATACCCTGCTAACCCCAAGAAATTATAAATCGCTGTCATACTTTTAGGTCGGTGCCAATTTTGAATAGCCTCAATCTTCTGGGAATCTACTGCAATCTCTTCCTTCGATACAACGTGCCCCAATAATACCACACTAGTCAACCAAAACTCACACTTTAAGAACTTGACGTACAACTTATGTTCTCTCAGTGTTTGTAACACCTGATACAAATGCCTTGCATGCTCTTACTCATTGCATGAATACAACATAATGTCATCAATGAAAACTATCACAATCGATCTAGAAAGGGTCTAAACACCTTATTCATCAAGTCCAAAAATGTCGCGAGGGCATTGGTCAAACCAAATGACATAACTAAAAACTCATAATGTCCATATCTAGTCCGAAAGGCTGTCTTCGGAACGTCACTCTTCCTAATCTTCAATTGATGATAACCTGATCGTGGATCGATTTTTGAAAAATAATGTGCCCCATGTAACTGATCAAACAGATCATCAATACTCGTTAGTGGATATTTATTCTTGATTGTCACCTTATTCAACTATCGATAATCTATACATAACCGTAGCGTCTCATCCTTCTTACTCACATTTAACACCAGAGCACCCTACGGGGATATGCTAGAGCGAATAAAGCCCTTATCCAAAAAGTCTTACAACTGCGACTTCAACTCCTTAAGTTCTGCATGGGCCATCCTATACTGGGAAATTGATATAGGGTGGGTCTCTGGTACTACATCTATACAAAATTCAATCTCTATGTCCTGTGGTAACCCTGGCAACTCATCTGGGAATACATCCGGATACTCTCTTACCACCAGAATCTGCTTAAGGCCTATATTTTCCACTCTACTATCTGTCACAAAAGCCAAATAACCCATGTTTCTCTACTGGAGTAACTTAAATGTTTGTATAGCTGAAATTAAATTGTGCGGTGCTACACTCATATCCCTCTAATAGACCCTAACTGATCGATTGGGAATATGTAACGTATGAGTCTTCTCTCGATAATCTAATATTGTATGGTGCATGGCTAACCAGTTCATCCCCAATATGACATCGAAGTCAAATATGCTCAATACTACTAGATTGGCATAACAATTATACCCATCAATATCGACATAAAAATGTTTCACAACCTACATAGCTTCTATGGGACCTCCTACTGGTGTAGCTATGATTATAGGTGAATCTAGAGGCCCGGTATCTCTACCCAACTGAGTTACAAAGCACGGTGCCACAAAAGAGTGTGTAGCACCCGAATCAAATAACACCCTCGCTTGCACAGAACCAATCAATAATGTACCTGTGACGGCTGCATTGGATGTCTGCGCCTCCTAGGGTGTGAGGGTATACACCCTGCCCTGAGCTCTACTGGAAGAAGCCTGTCATCGATCACCTACTGATTTTCCCATTCCTCCAACCGTATGTCCTCTACTCACAGGTCTCAGCTCTCATCCTCATACACTTATGTTAGGCTGTGGCTGAGGTGTAGATGGAGTGGTACTGAAATATGGAAACTGATCTGATGGTAATGGACAGTCTCTCTTCAGATGGCCCATTTGTCAAGACCGATAACAACCCATACTCCCAGATTGACAATTCCCCGAATGAGTCTGCCCGCATATCGAACATAATATAAGACTGTTGGGAAGCGGCCGCGAGTGCGCATCGGAAAATCAAAAATTACGAAATTATGATGTCGTTATCCCTTTGCCCAAGACCCATTTGTTTTGATTATTCTACAAGCCTAGGCATGTTACTATATATTCTAAGCATAAAAACTCATAAAATATGCAAAGAACATAAACCTAAACATGCTAACTATCATAAGAAATCTAATTAAAATAAAGAAAGAAAAAGACTTACTTGAATCGAAGACTCCTCCAGTCATCCATCCAATCTACAAGCGTTTCTCGAACTCAGGAAGCTCTTCCACGTTCCAAAAGAGCCACCCAAGTGTGTGGCCTCCAAAGATGCACACACCAAAGCCAAAACTCAACGACAAGACTACGCCTTGAGTGCACGGGTATTTTGCCATTGGTGCTAGAGTAGACAAATACCTCAAAACTTTTAACTCGAGGTTCCTTTAATCAATTAGACTTAACGATCCTCAAAATCAGTGGTTTACTCTTAAAATTTAGAGTTGCTCACTTATATAAACCCAAGATATGAAAGGTTTGGTTAAAAAATTTGTAAAGAATTTATTGGGTTTATATAGGTGCTCAAAAGACAACAAAATTAATTAAGAATCTGATGTGGGATAAAAGCTAATATAATCTTAGCCATTGGATCTTAATTTAGTGGTTTAATGAGATTATAAAACCCTAATAAGAGTTTGGGCCGAATTGGAATTCAAAACAAATAACAAATTTTTTTACTATTCACGTTTTATTTATTCATTCCAATTCCCAAAGTGCCCCTATCGTCATTCACCAATCCCTTAGCCACTATGGAACCTCATAAATGATCTGTTCAATAATTAAACACATTGAACCATTTATGAACAATTCCTACAGCAATCATATATACTGTTAAATTTGTAATGTGCACTGTTAACCATTGATTTCGACTTTGTTGTGTGTGACCTTTTGGGTTCCCCTCAAGTTGGACATGAAATGAATCATGATAATTTAATCGAACATAAATTATCCTCCGATCAGATGGTCGTTTGATTTTAATGACCAAGGTTGAGATCTAGCAACATGCCAAGGCCCCCAAATGAGAAGGAAAGATATATATACCCATTTTATATGCGATTTATATATGATACGGTCCCTCGCCTCACTATATCCCCACCGTTTGACCTAGGGTATGGAAAGTGTCTACCCATATAGTCAAAGGTATGATGTTGATAGTGTCATGAATCGTGCTAACCCAAGAATCTCACATGATTCTTCTGCTGCGGCCACAGTCTCAAGCACTGATCAGACATATCAACCCGCGAACTGGAATACTACTCTTATAAGAAAATATTATTCGAGAGAGTGGTTATTCTCTGTTGTATCTTTACAAACTTCATGTGTTTCAACAAATGACCCAATCATACCCTTATGACCGGATCTTTTGAACCTGAGAAGGAGAATGTCAAAGTTATTTAATCCACAGATAAGATTGTAAAGACCTCAAGTCTAAGGACTAGTCATACAATCGATACATGAAAGTTCTCATAGACACATGGGATAAAAACTCCATGTGAAAACTTTCGGTGGTCAGTTCGATGGACATGAGCAACTCATGCATCCATGTGATACACCAAGCGGACGGATCTCCGCTAGTAGCCTATGAGATCGCCTACCCCACTTAAGGGCGGATCATATCATCATGCTAGTCTCTCCGCTTTGTTAACGCCCAGATTATTCACAAAACTATGACTAGGAATGTTTAAGAGTAATGATTCTCATAAGGCGTGGAAGCCATCATCTTATTACTCCAACGGCTTTATTACAGTGTTTGATGATTTATATAATCTATGTAAACACGTATATAAAGATTGCCATTTTATTAATTAATGAAAATATTGCAAATACATGTACATATAGCCCATCCAAAAGTTGGGTATAGGGCATATCCCTAACAATCTCCCACTTGCACTATAGCCAACTAGTATGAATCTGGACACCATACTCTCGGGTGTACCTATCATGCTTTTGTTGAGTCAGCCCTTTAGTCAGAGAATCTGCAAGATTATCTTCTGTGGGTATTTTCTCTATAATAACTTCTTTTCTCTCAACAATCTCCCTGATGAGATGAAATTTCCTGAGTATATGCTTGGATTTCTGGTGGGACCTTGGTTCCTTTGATTGAGCAATGGCGCCCGTGTTGTCACAGTACATCGTGACGCCATTCTTTATCGCAGGAATCACTTCCAGCTGCCTCAGATGCTGCAATATACTCGGCTTCAGTGGTGGAGTCCGCTGTAGTTGACTACTTTGAGCTTTTCCAACTGACAGCTCCACCATTCAAAGTAAACAGATATCATATTTGCGATCTGCTGTCATCCCTATCGGTCTGAAAGCTCACATCACATTAACCAATGACTTTCATCTCAGAACAATCTCTGTATGTCAAGAACACATCCTTAGTTCTTCTCAGATACTTGAGGATTGTTTTGACAGCTGCCCATTGTTGCTCACCAGGATTTTCCTGATACCTGCTCGTTATGCTAAGAGCATAAGAGACATTAGGTCTTGTACATAGCATGGCATACATGATCGATCCTATTGCTGAAGCATAAAGTATCATACTCATATGCTCTCTATCTGAAGGAGTATGTGGACATTGCTCCTTAAATAATTTGATTCCATGACAAGTAGGTAAATTACCTCTTTTGGAATCTTCCATTTTGAATCTTTTTAAAACTTTATCTATGAATGTAGATTGAGAAAATCCTAACAACCTCTTAGATCTATTACGATAGATCTTAATGCCGAGGATGTAGGCTGATTCTCCCAAATCTTTCATGGAGAAATTCTGAGATAACCATTGCTTGGTGGCTTGCATCATGGGAATATCATTCCCGATGATTAATATGTCATCGACATATAATACAAGAAATACAACAGCACTCTCATTAAGGAAAGCTGTTTTGACATCCATCTGCCAAATCTCATAATCAAAGTGTGCAGCTAGTGCCAGTAAAATTCGAATGGACTTTATCATTTCAACAGGCGAGAAGGTTTAGTCATTGTCAATTCCTTAGATTTGTATATAACCTTTCGCCACCAACCTAGCCTTATAGGTTTGGATGTTGCCTTCTGCATCAGTTTTACGCTTGTAAATCCACTTACAGCCTATGTGTTTTATCTATTCAGGTGCATCCACCAAGTCCTAGACGTGATTATGATACATAGAGTTTATTTCGGATTTCATGGCCTCAAGCCACTTGACTGAATCAATGTCACGCATTGCTTCGTCATAACGGGTGGGATCATCATTATCAATGACCTTATCATGTTCCTCATCAATATGGAAACCATATCTTTCAGGCTCATATCCTTCCCTACCAGACTTTCTAAGTTCATAACCTTGTGGTTGTTCTATCGTTGCCCTTTTGAGGGGCCTAGGGCTTAGTTCTATGTTAGTTTTTTCTTCTCGTACCTCATCGAGGTCAAGTCTACTCCCACTATATTTCTTGAGAAGGAATTCATTCTCTAGAAATTTAGCATTTCGTGAGACAAATATTCTTTGTTCATTTGTGACGTAGAACATGTATGCTCTTGAGTTCAAGGCATATCCTACAAACTTACATTTAATTGCCCTATCATCTAATTTGTTAGTTTGTGTGAGCTTAACATATGCGTCACATTCCCAAACTCTTAGATAACTAGATAACTAAGACTAGGACATTTCTCAGATCATAACTCATATGGTGTTTGACTAATAGTCTTGGAAGGAACTTGGTTTAGTAGTAGTGTTGCAGTTTCTAAAGCAAGACCCTAAAATGAAAGAGGTAGATCTGTGTATGGCATCATTGATCGGACCATATCTAATAATGTCTGAATTCTCCTTTCGGAGACCCCATTATGCTGTGGAGTTCCCGGAGGAGTCCACTGGGAAACAATGCCATTTTCTCTCAAGTAATCTTGAAATTTGTTGCTGAAGTATTCACCACCTCGGTCAGACCTTAGTGGCTTAATATTTTTATTAAGCTGGTTTTCTACTTCAGCTTTGAAGTCTTTGAATTTCTCAAAAGCTTCAGATTTGTACCGCATAAGGTACACATACCCATATCGCGAGTGATCATCGATAAAGGTAATGAAGTAGAAGAATCCACCTCTGGCGGTGACTGACATTGGTCCGCATACATCAGAGTGTATGAGTTCTAATGTCTCCGCTGCATGCTGTCCTTTACCTTTGAAGGATAATTTGGTCATTTTACCAAGTAAACAAAACTCACAAGTTCCATAAGGTTTATATTTGAAGGGTCTGAAATACCCATCCTTATGTAGCTTAGTTAATCTTGTTTCATTGATATGACCTAAGCGACTGCGCCGTAGAAGTGATTCATTGAGATTATTCGAATTAACGTTGTATATATTAGAGGTTGAACATTCTTTGTTAGTTTGTAAGACATAGATACCATTATTCAAATTACCATCTCCATATTTTATTTCATTGAAATAAATAGAACATTCATTACAACTTATTAGGCATGAAAAGCCTTTATTACATAAAGAAGAAATTGAAATGATGTTATTTACTAGAGAAGGTACATAAACACAATCTTCTAAGTCTAAAACTAAATCATTCGGCAAAACTAATGAATAAGTCCACACGTACAATGCAGCCAGTTTTGCTCCATTACCCATGCATAAGTCAACCTCCCCATGACGGAGTCTCCTACTGTTTCTCAGGCCCTGCACATTGTTACACAAGTGAGTGCCACAACCGGTGTCAAGCACCCAAGTAGAAGGTTCAGAGTTTTGAGAATATAGTTCAATCATATACAACATACATGAAGCATTGGGCTTCTTGGCCTCTTGGGCTTCCCTAGCTTCCTTGGCTTTCAAGGATCTGCAGTCTTTCTTCCAATGACCCTTCTTTCCATAAAAGAAACATTTCCTTTTTCCCTTTTTCTTCTCCACCTTACCATTGGGCTTTAGGTGATCTGGAGCCTTGGCCTTGCCCTTATTTTTCTTTGGGCCTCGTGGCTTCAGGTCCATACCCGTAAGCATGACGGAGGTTTTAAGCTCCGGTTTCAAGTCCTTCTCTGCTTGCTTTATCATATTGTGCAATTCTGCTAAAGTAGCTTCTTTATCATACAGATGAAACTGTATAATAAAGTTAGAGAAGTCTTTTGGTAAGGACTGAAGAATTAGATTGTGACCTATCTCATGATCCATGATGAACCCGAGATTGGCCAATTTTTCAATGTGGCCAATCATCTTAAGCACATGTCCACTAACAGATCCTTCCTTATACCTTGTTTGGAATAAGACACATGACACTTGGAATCTCACGGTATGAACGAAAGTTGCATACAACTCCTTCAAGTGAAAGATGATGGTTTGGGCATCCATATCTTCGTGAGCTTTCTAAAGTTGGTCCGACATAGAGCCAAACATTATTCAAACTGCTTGCTCATCTTCATCGACGTGTTTCTTCCAAGCATTAAATGTATTTTGGTCAGCATCTTCTGTGGGTTCAGGGGGAAATGGTCTTTCAAGAACATAGAAAATCTTTTCTTGTCGTAAGACAATTTTAAGGTTTTCTAAACCAGTCATTGTAGTTGTCCCCTTTGAGCTTATGCTCATCAAGGATGGAACGAAGTGATACTCTGTTTGCCATTTGAATGTTTGTGAAATATTTAACCCCCTGTTAAGAGAGAATGTTTAAAATTAGGAATATGTTTTCATTAATGTTTCATAATAACATGGGCTTTTTAATATTATGAAGTTGGCCCCACTCAATTGTTGTAAAATTTTTAATCAAATTGTATTAACACAAATATGATGGATTTCTTGTGGGCAAGGATCCCATTATCATCATTTCATAACTCCGACTAGGGCCGGTCGTTATAAAATACGATAATTAGGTAGGTTCCCAACCAATTTATGATATAAATCACAATTCTTTGATCATTGGGTGTTGGCAATCAAACGCCATAGCTTATGCTAGTCCTTATGGACACTCAATCTTTGCCACTAAGTTATAAGACCACGCCTAAGGGTCACTGCGTCTTATGACTCAGAAAAGTCAACCATTGTCAATAGTACGATTTATGGACAAATTGGTATTGGTCAGTCTGGTAAAGCCTAGTCCTCCCCAATACGGTTTAAGCCCTTGGGTATATACTTTACAATGGGAGGCAAATTTTAGACTTAAATTATTATTGAGGATTTTAGCAAGTTTAAGTGAATAACTATCAAATGGATTTGACCGGCGTAAACACACACGTATAAGGCAAGCGTACGTATCGTTCAAGTAGTATAAAATATCGATCACACGAGGACTTAATATCAAATCTATTAATTTTATGAGGTCAAATGATTACTAGTATCTAACAGGTTGTTTGATTGATTTGAAATGGTGATGATTCTAAATTTAAAAACAAGTAAATAAAATTGTTCGAAAGTAGGTTTTAAGAAAATTCAATATTAAAAACTATCTAGGGTTGTGATTTCTTTTAATATTATTTTAAATGAAGTGGTTATCTTAAAGTTGGGTAATATATTGATTTATTAACCTGGAACACTAAATTATGTAAAAGCCTCTTCCGATGGTCAATTACAAATACCTAGTATAATCCAATTGAACCATATGTCTATGTCAACCAAATTACTTAGATTCATTAAGATTAAGTTCCAATTAAGGCTACCCCCGCTTGACAGGTATATTCCTATCCTATAAGGAAATCTATTAAAGGGTTATCTATCCTCAATGAAGATCGTGGGCTATTGAGTCTAAGGTCTTTTTAAACTTAAAATACCTATGTCTAGTTCATTTTAAGTTTACCTAGTCAATTTCATTAATAGCCAGTTAATTAAAAAACATTAAGATTAAGACTCAATAAATAAATCTTTATATTACCCAAACTATAATCTAACCCGTTATAAACCGGTGATATTAAAAGTCATCACAACCCCAGATAACTAATTTAGTTACAACACATAACTAGGGCTGGTAAAAACTTGAAAATAAAATACTTGAAGTAAAAATGCGGTAAAGTAAATACTGAAAAGTAAATTATAATAAAATAAAATGCTAAGGTAAAAGGAATTACTTTTACTACTACTAATTTGGATATCTCCCATAAAATAATATATAAACTTGTGATAATATTACCAACCGACCAATCTGGCTGTATCCTGATTAAGTCAAATTAAGTCCAACCAGCCATTAAAGCGGTAATATTTGTCCATAAACCAGCCATAAAGGCGGAACCAAAATTAAATTACCAACCGACCAATCTGGCGGTATCCTTGATTAGTCAGGTTTAAACCAGATTAAAATTAAATTACCAACCGACCATATAGTGGTATCCTTTTTAAGTCAAATTTAAATAGTGAATATATTTTTTTTAAGGGAGATTAATCTAAATAGCGATAGTAAAATAATTACCTTTCACCCTAGCTGGGGAAGTTACCTCCTCATGGTGAATAGTAAAAACTGTAAAAATAAAGAAGTAAATTACTATTATTACAAAAGTAATTAAAATTATTACAAAACTAAAAACTAAAAATTAAAAGAAACTTAGAGAGAGAAGAACTCCCTATTTACATCAAAGAAAGGGAAGAGAATGGTACAACAAAATCTGAAATCTCGAGCAGAATTATAGGCCTCGGTGGGGTTCCAGCATCGCGACGCCAGGGTCTTGCTCGTCGCGATGCTGGAACAGTGAGGCGTGGCACAATGACGGCTGGACACGTGGCGATTCGGATAAGAAGATAAGGCGACACGTGGCGAGGCGGCTGATAACTTAATAATTGATGCTGACGTGGTGGCAAGGCGGCTGAGAAATTGTCGGCACCGTAGGATTGCGACACGTGGCGACACGTGTCATGCTGTGATTGTTGATGATGATGACGTGGCATGTTGACTCGGTTGACCTGCTGACGTGGATGATGACATGGCAAGACGCGTGGAAGAGTTTGACTCGTTGACCGGATGACATGGAGACACGTAGGATGACACGTGGCACACATGGAAATAGTAATTGTCAGCAACGTAGGATGATGACATGTGGCACGGCGCATGTTAGTAGATCGGCTATGATGGTTACATGTGGCACGGCGCATGTTAGCAAAGTCAAACTTCTCAAATTCTGACCCGTTGACCCGGCGCACGTTAGCAACTCTGGTGAACGTTAGGCGTCGCGACGCTAAAGGCTTGCGCGTCGCGACGCGCTAAAATTACCGAAATGCCTTTTGTGCCAATTTTTCCTGTTTTGGTCCAAATCACCTCCAGAATGTCCTGAAACTTTATTTATCTACAAAATAACACAAAACACATCAAAATATTCACAAAAATCAAGAAACTATATAAAATATTAGGTTTAAATGAGTGAGAAAAAGTGATAGAAATACCACTCATCACACCCTCAAACCTAACATTTTGCTAGTCCTCAAGCAAAACATATAGTAAAATAACATAAACAAAAATAAAATTTAACTAAGCCACTTTCGTAGGGATCACGGTTGCATTTAGCATATGCAACAAGCCTTTAAACCCCTAGGTGTCCTTAGTGGACGAGTTGTAGTCTCGTGAGGGTTTACAGCAATGATACCCACAAACATTTTACAAAAGAAAAAAATGTAGTAAAACTAATGCACACAAACAAAATGACAAGAGAAAAGAGAATAAAGATGTTAGTGACTAATCAGGTGAAACTTCTACTTCAAGTTACTAGTTGTTTTGTTCTTTCTAAATTACTGAATAGTAAATTCCCGATTAGTTTTGTCATTCTTCATATTCACAGCCAACAAGATATTAATCAACTCATTTTTGCCCACAACAGTCATAAGTGCAGTTGATAAGAGAGTAATATTTTTTGTCCTAAAGTTCTATCAGATTTCACACCTTTTGGTAGCAATGAATAATTTTCTGATTTTTTTTTCTGATTTGTCTTGATTTTATTTTCTATATTTTTTTTTATTTATATACAATATCTTCCATCTATGTAGCGAGTGTTGGGTCGGTGCGCCCAAACCAGTTGGGTGTTTAGGGCACCAGGTGTTAAGATACCAATACGGACTTAATTACTCAGACTTCAGATATATATATTTTTGCAGCATCTTTAATCCATATAGCGAGCCTTGGGCTAGTGACTCCCAAACATAGTTGTTTTAGGGCACTAGGTGTTAAAACACCCTTACAAACTTAATAACTCTGATCTCAGATTTTTTTTTTACTCCATCACTTTTTGAGATGCTTCCTCCTTAAAACTAGAGCACTGAATATTACAAACTTTTCAATTTTAGCTCATGTCCGTATATTTTCATATATGTTGATAATACCTCCAACTGAGCATATGAAGATCCATTTTAGTCAGTTTTATGGAGAATTCACAAATTAAAATAATTCAAAATGAAATAAACAAAAATTAACTTGTTTCAAAAATGGTTTGAGATCCGTATCAGGAGTGAAAACTCCTTACTCAGCTATCTCTTACCAATTTTACCTTTTTAGTCAAAATAAAAGAACGCAAAATTTTTTTTTGTATATTTCGAAAATTTTTGACTAAAATAAAAATAACACACAAACTAAAAACAAGGTAGATTTCCCGTGTAGATTCCCCAGAGGGAGGGTGGACGAGGCTCTCTTAAGTACCCAAGCCACTTAGGCTCTTATCGCTTGGTTCGGAATAAACAACGAGTTCCTCCCATAGTCTAATCAAAATGAGCTATGGTTGAATATTATCTAGGTGCCTTCACAGCTTTTCCTTATAGAAAGGTAGTGAGTGAGGAAGACACCAAACCATCACCTGCTCCCTAAACAATAGAAGAAAAGTTTAGAAGATAATACTGGTTAGTTGAAATTCTACAAGAAATTAACAGGTAAGATCCAGATTAACACGACGCTCTTACCACGATCGTCCTCGGACCAATTTATCTTTGAAAGGATAGGGTCAACTTGTGGTTCATAGGCTAAGGTTTGTCAATTAGATCCGGAGCAGTTCTGGCAGTAAATGTAGTTCTTTTAAAGGTTTTGACACGAACCCATTTCTCCGAGCATCATCAAGAAACCCACAAAGAAAATCATAAAATCCATCAACGTTGAGCAGCCCAATTGGTTTCTGATGTATGTTCAGGTTTCGCCCAAGATAGTACTATAAAATTTCCTCCAATGTACCCAAGCCACCTGGCAAAGCAATAAAAGCATCAGCACGGTTTATCATTTCTACCAGTCGTTCAGACATACCTGGCACAATAAGTTCCTCTCTGTTTGATGATCCATAAGATTTGCCTCTACCAAGGGTTTTGGGATGATTCCCAAAACGTGACTGCCTCTTCCTGTACAGCCTTTGAAACGATCCCCATAAGTCCAAGATTTCCTCCTCCGCCATATATTAAGTGCATATTCCTTGCACGAAGACTCGACCCAATTCATGTGCTGCTTCTATGTATTGTGGTTTAGTTCCAACACTACTAAGCACTACAAGTACAAAAACACACAGATGTTTTCAACTCGTCTTCTTGAAGTGGCTTCCATGTTTTACTCTGGATGTCTTCAAAAGTGCAATGATGAGTTGAATTTATAACACCTGAAAAGGTGAGTAAAATAATAGCACTAGTACCTGCCAAATGACAATTATTAGTTAAACAAATCGTGATAGTCCAAAAGGTCTGGATCCTGTCTATGAAAATGAAACAACAAAACAAATCACAATGATTAGGAAAAACAAAGAGATATAATATGTACAAAATTTACAGTTTGATTGACGTCTATGCATCAGGGACAAGCTTCCCATCCAATTTTCTTATAAATTGGCAAACATTGTCTTTTTTGTCAGATTCCCAAGACTTAACAGTTGTCTTTCTTTTTGAAATTGTGTATGTAATTTGCGAAAGGCTATGTGAACATATCCACTGGGATGCGTCTCAAGAGTCGAAGATATATCATCTAAAGACTTCTTACTCAAACCATCCCTAATGAATTTAATTTTGTCTTCCGATTATCAGACACACCATTCCTAAAGAACAAAAACGAGTATTGCAATTCCAACGTGCACATTTATAACAAACACCCATTTGCTTAGCTCTACGTTTCTTTGCATAGGTGCTTCTTTCTTCCAAAACCAGGCAGATTTTTAATAAAAGAGTCAGAAGACTCACCTGCCAATCGGACTCGTGCTTTAATTACCCCACGAATGTCATTAGGAACACCGTGAATTGTCAGTAACCTCATCCGTTCTAAGCGAACTTTATAGACTTTCATCAGAGATTTTTGAGGGAGAGAAGGAAATTGCTTGTGAAGATTTACGAGAGCTTCTTCCATCTTGAAATGTCTTAATCTGTAAAAACTAAACACACAAAATTAAATCACATCAAATCACAATATATACAAAAATTGCATGGGTTGCCTCCCTACGAGCGCTAAGTTTTAAGTCGTCAGCTAGACGTGACTGCCTGAACGTTATGCTGGATCTGAATGTGTGACACTTTCTTTTTTGTCGCTCAAATGATTCTCCCCAGTAGTGTTTGACACGCTGACTATTAACTTTGAATGTGTTGTTGGTGTTAGGATCCAGTAACTCAACAGCTCCATAAGGTAAAACCTGAGTGATCACAAATGGACCTGACCACCTAGATTTCAATTTTCCAGGGAAAAGTTTCAATCTTGAGTTGTAAAGTAACACCTGCGCCTGGTTCCAACTGTCTGTCCACTTTTTTTGGTCATGCCATTTCTTTGTCTTTTCTTTGTATAATCTGGCATTCTCATAAGCCTGTAGGCGAAATTCCTCCAATTCGTTAAGTTGGTGAAGTCTTTTCTCTCATGCAGCTTGTGAATCAAATTCAACTTCTTCATGCCCAGTACGCCTTGTGCTCAAGCTCACTGGTAGATGGCACACTTTCCCCAACACCAATCGATATGGAGATATACCAATGGGTGTCTTGTAAGCTGTCTGGTAGGCCCATAATGCATCATCTAGTTTTGTTGACCAGTCCCTCCTTGTTGATCCAACGGTTTTTTCTAGGATTCTTTTGATTCCCTGTTTGAAACCTCAACCTGTCCATTTGACTGTGGATGGTAAGCTATAGCAACCTTGTGAGTAACTCCATATTTGGATAGGAGTGCATCGAAGTATTTGTTGCAGAAATGAGAGCCACCATCACTGATGATTGCATGAGGTGTTCCAAACCGAGTGAAAATATTCTTTTTCAGGAATTTGATCACTACTTTTGAATCATTGGATGGCAGCGCAATTGCTTCGACCCATTTGGAGACGTAATCTACAGCAACCAGGATGTACAAGTTTCCGAATGATGGAAAAAAGGGTCCCATGAAATCAATACCATATACATCGAATATTTCCACTTCTAGAATATTTTGCAACGGTCATTCGTTTCTCTCTGGAAATATTTCCCATTCTCTGGCACCTGTCACATTGAAAAGCAAAAAGATAAGCATCTTTAAAAAGAGTAGGCCAGAACAAACTTGATTTTAGGACTTTGGGTGCAGTTTTGTTTCCGCTGAAGTGTCCACCATATGGTGATGAATGACAGTGCTGTAAAACACTGTTGATTTCCTCCTGTGGAACACACCATCTCAATAATTGATCAGCACAACGTTAGAACAGGTACGGTTCATCCCAGACATAGTGCTTGATTTCTTTGAAGAACTTCTTCCGTTGCTGAGTTGTCCATTCCAATGGCCATTTTCCTAACACAATGTAGTTGACATAGTCAGCATACCAAGGGACTTCCTGTTGTTTCATGGAAAACAGTTGTTCATCTGGAAAAGTTTCTTTGATTGACAGATCTTTGTCAGCTGTTTCTCCATTCTCGAGCCTCGATAGATGATCTGCCACCTGATTCTCTGTTCCTTTCCTGTCTCTGATCTCCACGTCAAATTCTTACAGAAGAAGTATCCAACGGATCAATCTGGGTTTGGCATCTTTCTTCGTGATCAGATATTTGATTGCTCAATGATCTGTGTAGACCACCACTTTGGGACCCAACAGATAAGAGCGGAATTTGTCAAAAGCGTACACAACTGCGAGAAACTCCTTTTCGATTGTTGTGTAGTTAAGTTGAGCTTCATTCAGAGTTGTGCTGGAATAATAAATGGTGTGGAAAATCTTTGCTTTACGTTGTCCCAAAACTGCACCTACAGCAAAATCACTAGCATCGCACATCACTTTAAATGGAAGGGTCCAGTCTGGTGCTACAATGATGGGGGCAGAGACCAGCTTCTGTTTTAAGATCTCAAAAGCTTCCTGGCATTCTTTGGTGAAGTTGAAAGGCACTTTCTTCTCCAGAAGATTGCACAGAGGTTTTGCAATTTTGGAAAAGTCTTTGATAAATCTCATGTAAAACCTGCATGTCTAAGAAAACTTCGAATACCTTTTACTGATGTTGGTGGAGGTAGTTTTCAATTGTTTCTATCTTTTTCTTTGTCTACCTCAATCCCCTTTTGTGAGATCCGATGTCCAAGAACAATGCCTTCCTGCACCATGAAGTGGCATTTCTCCCAGTTGAGTATCAGGTTTGTATCTTCCACCTTTGTAACACCTGTTCCAAATTTTGCAAACAATGGTCAAAAGAATCTCCAAACATAGAAAATTCATCCATAAAAACCTCCATACTCTGCTCTAGCATGTCTGAGAAGATGGCCATAATGCAACGCTGAAATGTTGCGGGGGCATTACATAATCCAAATGGCATTCTGCGGAAAGCAAAAGTACCATAGGGACATGTAAATGTAGTTTTCTCATGGTCTTCTGGTGCAATTGCAATCTGATTGTACCCTGAATATCCATCCAGAAAGCAATAGAACTCATGTCCTACCAGTCTGTCTAACATCTGGTCAATAAATGGTAGCGGAAAATGGTCATTTCTCATGGCTTTGTTCAGTTTCCTGTAGTCCATGCATACTCTCCATCCAGTCACTGTTCTTGTTGGGATTAGCTCATTCTTTTCATTGGTAATCACAGTAATTCCTCCTTTCTTTGGTACACATTGCATAGGACTCACCCAACTGCTGTCTGAGATGGGGTAAATGATGCCAGCATCTAACCATTTGATGATTTCTTTCTTTACGACTTCCTTCATGATTGGATTGAGTCTCTGTTGATGTTCCACTGTGGGTTTGTACTCATCTCGTTCATCAGATCTTGTGCATGCAAAATGATGGACTAATGCCTCGAATGTCTGCTATAGTCCAGCCAATGGCTTTCTTGTGCTCTCGTAACACTCTCAGCAACTTTTCTTCATGTCCAATGTTAGTGAAGAAGAAATAATAACAGTTAATTCAGAAGAGTTTCCAAGAAATGCATACCTGAGATGACTCGGAAGTAACTTCAGCTCCAACTGTGGTGGTTCTTCAATCGAGGGCTTGATTCAATCTTACCTTGGCAGTTCCAAGCTTTCAACTGGTGGTGTTGCTTTGAATCGGAATGGTTTGTCAAGGTAGTTGATACATTCCAGGATTTCAGCATCTAGCTCGTTGTCAGTCATGTTGGTGATGCAAGCTTCAACTGTATCTGTGGGAGTTGGCTCAGTATTTTGAACGATATTATCACAACAACATCAACTCTGAAGCATTCTTCTTCCTTTTCATCGCTCGGGAATTTCATGGCTTTGAAAACATTAAAGGTCACTTCTTGGTCCTGCACTTTCATGGTCAGTTCTCCTTTTTGCACATCAATCACAGTTTTACATGTAGCCAAGAACGGTCTCCCAAGAATGATATGTATTCTTGTCTCTTCTTCATGTCAAGGATGATGAAATCTGCTGGGAGAATTAGTTTATCTACTTTGACCAGCACATCTTCAACAACACCTCTTGGAAATGCGAGTGTTCGGTCAGCAAGTTGCAATGAAACTGAGGTAGGCATTGCTTCTCCAATCTGCAGTTTCCTGTAAATAGAAAAAAGGCATCAAGTTAACACTGGCTCCTAAATCACATAAAGCTTTACCGATATAATGTTCTCCAATGGTGCATGGAACTGTGAAACTGCCAGGATCTTTCAACTTTGGGGGAAGTTTCCTCTGAATAATGGCGCTGCATTCTTCCGTTAGTGCTACTGTTTCGTAGTCTCCCAATCTCCGTTTTCGTGAAATAATGTCTTTCATGAATTTGACATAACTGGGCATTTCTTCCAAGGCTTCTGCAAATGGGATGTTGATGTGAAGCTTTTTGAACACCTCCAGGAATCGAGCAAACTGCTTGTCCAATTTATTTTTATGAAGAAAGGTGGAGGTGGAATGATTCTTTCTGGTTCTTTTTCCTTAGCTTCTTTTTTTCCTTCATCTGTGTCTGCTTCTTTTGGAACATCTTCAATGGCTTCCTTGATTCCAACATCTTTGTTGATTTCAGTACCACTTTTCAAGGTGATGACTTGACATTGCTCATTCCCTCGGTTCCTTGGATTTGGTTCTGTATTGCTGGGAAGATTCCCTGGTGGTCTGTAACTCTGAGCATTGGCCAGGTGTCCGATTTGATTCTCCAGTGCTTTGATAGAAGCAGATTGGCTTTGAAATATAGCATCATATGCTGCTTGTTACTTTTTGAACATCTCTGCAATCCATTCTTTCATTTCTGGTTCTTTTTCAAATTCCTGGCTTTTGTTCTGTTGCTGAAATCCAAGTGGTGGATAGTTCTTTTGCCCTGAATTGTTGCTCCATGAAAAATTAGGATGATTCCTCCACCCTGGGTTGTAAGTGTTGGAATATGGATTGTTCCCATGTCTGTTGAAATTGTTGATATAATTCACCGTCTCTTCAAGTAGGTTTAATTCTTGTGCTCCTCCATATGGTGAACTTGTGGATCCAGTGGCAAGAGTCTCCATGAATTTGCATATCTGATCTAGCTTGGCACTGACTGCTGTATTGGCTCCACTTTCATAAATTCCTACAATTCTTTGGATCATGCTCCTTTATGTTGGCCACAAGGAATTGTTGTTGGCCATTTCTTCGATTAGTTCCCAGGCTTGATCTTCTCCTTTCGCCATTAAAGCTCCTTCAGCAGCAGCATCGATTGTGGTTCTCATTATTCCAGAAAGTCCATTATCGAATGTTTGGACTTGAAGCCATTTTGGAATCTTATGGTGAGGACATTTCCGGAGTAAATCTTTGTACCTTTCCCAAGCTTCGTAGAGAGTTTCTGAATCTTGTTGTACAAAGGATGTGATGTCATTCCTCAGCTTTCCGTTCTGGCTGGTGGAAAGTACTTTGCAAGAAATTTGGTGGCTAAAGTGTTCCAAGTTGTGATGGAACCTGATGGTAGTGAATGTAGCCAAGCTTTAGCTCCGTCCTTCAAGGAGTATGGGAAAACACGCAATCTCATTGCTTCTTCAGCTTCTCGGTTGTAATTGAAAGTGCCGCAAACTTCCAGGAAGTTGCTGATGTGGGCATTAGGATCTTCAGTTGCATTCCCCCCAAACTGAACTGACTGCTGAATCATCTGAATGCATGTTTCGATGTCACCTGCATTTGCTGGTAATGGAGGAAGTACAATGCAAGAAATGAGTCTGTCAACCACCGGAATGGTTCTGTCTCGAATGGGAATTGGTGGTGCAACTTCCAAAGGTTCAGGTTCCATGTTGACTAAAGCTTCTTGGCCTTCTCGTCTTTCCCTTCTCAACTGTCTGATGGTTCTTTCAATTTCCGGGTCAAGCGGTCGAAGTTCAAAACTTCTGGTTCGTCTCATGAATTTTTTGAGAACCTGAAACACAAGAAAACAAAAACAATAATTAAAAAGAAATTAGATACAAGTAAAGGTATCTAACTTTAAAACTAATAGTGAATGATAAATAAGTCCCCGGCAACGGCGCCAAAAACTTGACCGGCGTAAACACACACGTATAACGCAAGCATACGTATCGTTCAAGTAGTATAAAAATATCAATCCCACGAGGACTTAATATCAAATCTATTAATTTTATGAGGTCAAATGATTACTAGTATCTAACAGGTTGTTTGATTGATTTGAAGTGGTGACGATTCTAAATTTAAAAACAAGTAAATAAAATTGTTCGAAAGTAGGTTTTAAGAAAATTCAATATTAAAAACTATCTAGGGTTGTGATTTCTTTTAATATTATTTTAAAGATGAAGTGGTTATCTTAAAGTTGGGTAATATATTGATTTATTAACCTGGAACACTAATTATGTAAAAGCCTCTTCCGATGGTCAATTACAAATACCTAGTATAATCCAATTGAACCATATGTCTATGTTAACCAAATCACCTAGATTCATTAAGATTAAGTTCCAATTAAGGCTACCCCTACCCGACAGGTATATTCCTATCCTGTTAGAAAATCTATTAAAGGTTTATCTATCCTCAAGGAAGATCATGAGCTATTGAGTATAAGGTCTTTTAAACTTAAATACCTATGTCTAGTTCATTTTAAGTTTACCTAGTCAATTTCATTAATGGCCAGTTAGTTAAAAAGCATTAAGATTAAGACTCAATAAATAAATCTTTATATTACTGTAGACAACAGAAATCGACGACGCTGTTCTAGGCTCGCGGCCTAGTTGGGAAGTACGAAATAACATGGAGTCGCCACCCGGTGTGAACCGGGACAAAGATTTAAGGCCGCACTCACCCCTCGCAAGGGAAGACCTCAAACCGTTGGGATCGGAATGGTCCCTTACTTATGTCACTTGTAATAAAAGGATTTATGTAATAATTTAACCAGGCTTAAATAACATTTATTTCCAAAAATATCATGCTTCTAAATTCATATGCATGCATCAACAAGTTCATCACAACATGCAACATCACATGGCAATCTCATGAACATATTTCAATCCTATGATATGGAAAACTAAGAACAACATAATCATGCTTGAGTACTATCTCATGAACCTATTAACCAAATAACATGCTAACAGCCTAATCATGCTTGAATACAATCCCAAGAACACATAGAATGGATAAAGCAGGAATACAAATAATACGGTTGGCTATATAACACAAGAAAGATAAACCAATAGGCAATTATGCATGAATATGATAAGACAGACTCAGTTCAGTGTGTGCGCGTTCGTGTAGCGTTCGTAAACGCGTTCGAACGGTAAACAAAAGGTTCGTGTTCGTATGGCGTTTGATAACGCGTTCGAACGGAAATGAAACAGAATGCTCGCGTTCATATGGCGTTTGATAACGCGTTCGAACAGAAATGAAACAGAATGCTCACGTTCGCATGGCGTTCGTGAACGCGTTTGAACGGAAATGAGACCTGATGCATGATAAGGCAAAAATGCTTGCGCGTTCGAGTTGCGTTCGTAAACGCGTTCAAACGGGAACAGACCTGATGCATGAAATGGGACGCAATACATAAACAACAAAATAAAGGGGCGCGACAAAGTACTGCCGTAAAGGTGGCCTTTTGGGGCTCTTGATCTCTCAAAGAGAGGACCTTTAGACCAACATACTAAGCCCATGCGCGTCACATCACATCATGCATACAAACATAAAGACAATCATTTTATTCTAAGTATGTCCGATTGAACGTGTCTTGCATCCAACCGAACACACATCAACCGGCGCGGCAAAGCATCGTGGTAAAGGGCTTTAACCCCTCCCCATAGGGGATCTTTCATTCCACTTACTAAGCCCATGCGCTCGATTGAGTCATGCATAAATAGCAACATGCAGAATTTAAGTGACGAAAAATAAATAAATAAAAGCAACACAAAACAAGAGAAGGTGCCGTTTACTCAAGTGGTACGTGGAGTTGTATCCCAAGTACAGACCGCACTACCGTCCATTCGGATTCGGCTACAGAATTTACGTCTGGGTTTCCATCCTATATACCACAAGAGACGACACTCTTCCATTTCATTCAAGCCATAACATGCATCCATAAACGACTCTCATGCGAATAGAATTCAATAATAATAAAAATAAACGAATATAAACTAATGAAAAGGTACCCTCAGGTCTAACCTTTTAAATCACCTCTCGGATGTACGGTACACGATCGTCGGAAGGGTGGATGCTCCACAACTCTCCCGGTTCACTGGTTCACTGTTCTCGTTAGTTGTCTTACTGTTTTGAGTCGTCGTTCTCCGTCTTTTGCTATTGTTTCCTTGTGGTTTCGCTGCCGTTTCCTCTTTATCTTTTGCTTACTGTTTTTGGGTGTGTTCTTCCTGTAATTTTCTTGTGTGTGTGGTATGAGCTAGGGACTAGGGTTGAGAAGGCTGGTGAAGGGTTCTTTTTATAGGCAAAGGGTTGGGCTTTGACAAGGAAGGGATTTGGCTAATTAAAGAGGGATTTGATTTGGTGTTGGATAAGGGAAGTCAAAGATTGAGGGTGGACAAATCTTGGCTAGATAGGGAAGGTTGAATATTTGATTGGCTTGGTTTAGGAATACAATATTTTAAGTTAGGAATAATATATTGGTTGATTGATTTTACTTGGTATGATTATATTTTTGATTTAGTATGTGATTTGTTTAAATTAGGCATGATTTTAGTTTAAGTTGGTAATTGCTTATTTTATGTTTGGTATATGTTTTATTTAATTATTTAATTAATTTAATTATTATCTTATTTAGTTAATGTTTTAATTAATATTTATTTATTTAAATTGGGATGTGTTTTATGGGCTTTGGGGGGCTAATTGGGCTGGATGTGAGGCTAGCACAGCAAACCCAGAATTACCGACACCGTTCGAACGCTTCCTCGAACGCGGCACGAACGCCTGCAATCTGTTTGACGTTCGAACGTAAACACGAACGCAGCACTAACGAAAACAGTGAACCTTGTTTATTCTGAATTTCCCCTTCCGATGTCCGTTTCCCGTGACCTCCGTGACTTAAAAGGCAGTGTCTCCAAAATGAGACTCATCATAGGGACTTATGTGTAAAAATGCAGTGCCTACAGTCGCCCCCACTTTGATGGGACTTGTGTAATGTGCAACAGTGACAATCCTATCAAAGTTATGCAATGCATTTCTACTTACCTGGCTCGCCAGCTGCCACTTGACTTACCATGTGTTGAGTTGATTTGGGTGGTGAGGTGCTGTGACCCCTGGTTCATTCCCGAATCGTGTTGTGATGTGGTCCATTCCCGAACCGTTGCCGTAAGATGGTCCATTCCCGAACCGTTACTGTAAGGTGGTTCATTCCCGAACCGTTTCTATGAGGTGGTCCATTCCCGAACCGTTACTGTGAGATGTCCATTCCCGAACTGTTACTGTGAGGTGTTCATTCCCGAACTGTTATCGTGAGGTGGTCCATTCCCGAACCGTTACTGTGAGGTGTCCATTCTCGAACTGTTACTGTAAGGTGTCCATTCCCGAACTGTTACTGTGAGGTGGTTCATTCCTGAACCGTGCTTCCATTTCTTGGAGTGCCATTCCCGGCTTGTTCATTCCTGAACTGTATTTCCATTCTTGGAGTGCCATTCCCGCTTGTTCATTCTCGAACTGTGTTTCCATTCTTGGAGTGCCATTCCCGGCTTGTTCATTCTCGAACTGTCCATTCCCGGACTATATCTCCATTCTCGAGTACCATTCCCGGCTTGTTCATTCTTGAACTGTGTTTCCATTCTTGGAGTGCCATTCCCGGCTTGTTCATTCTCGAACTGTCCATTCCCGGACTATATCTCCATTCTCGGAGTACCATTCCCGGCTTGTTCATTCTTGAACTGCCCATTCCCGGACTATATCTCCATTCTCAGAGTACCATTCCCGGCTTGTTCATTCTTGAACTGCCCATTCCCGGACTATATCTCCATTCTCGGAGTGCCATTCCCGGCATGTCCATTCTTGAACTGTGCTCCATTCTTGGATTGCCATTCTCGGCTTGTTCATTCTTGAACTGTCCATTCCCGGACTATATCTCCATTCTCAGAGTGTCATTTCCGACTTGTTCATTCTTGAACTGCCCATTCCCGGACTATATCTCCATTCTCGGAGTGCCATTCTCGGCAGAACTGATCTGATGTAATATGGGCCTCGCCCCCAGAATGCCATACCCGGCAATGCTGATACTGATGTAATGTGGGCCTCGCCCCCAGAATGCCATACCCGGCAATGCTGATACTGATGCAATGTGGGCCTCGACCCTTGGACTCATTCCCAAACTGTGTTTGATGTGGGCCTCGACCCTGGGACTCATCCCCAAAACTGATGTTGAAGTGGGCCTCGGCCCCAACTGCTACTGATATAGGCCTCGCCCCCAGATTGATGCTGATGTGGGTCTCGACCCTCGGATTCATCCCGAGTTGTGTTTGATGTGGGCCTCGATCCTGGGACTCATCCCCAAAACTGATTGCTGAAGTGGGCCTCGGCCCCAATTGCTACTGACATTGGCCTCGCCCCCAGATTGATGCTGATGTGGGCCTCGACCCTCGGATTCATTCCAAAATTCTGCTGATGCGGGCCTCGACCCTGGGATTCATTCCCTGGATTCATTCCAAAATTCTGCTGATGTGGGCCTCGACCCTGGGATTCATTCCCTGGATTCATTCCAAAATTCTGCTGATGTGGGCCTCGGCCCTGGGATTCATTCCAAAATTCTGCTGATGTGGGCCTCGGCCTTGGGATTCATTCCCTGGATCCATTCCAAAATTCTGCTGATGTGGGCCTCGACCCTGGGATTCATTCTCTGGATTCATTCCAAAATTCTGCTGATGTGGGCCTCGGCCCTGGGATTTATCCCCAAAACTGATACTGATGTGGGCCTCGCCCGCAGAATGATGTGGGCTTCGCCCTAAACTGATATTGATATGGGCCTCACCCCCAAACTGATACAGCTGATATGGGCCTCGCCCCCAGACTGATACTGATATGGGCCTCGCCCCAAGGCTGATACTGATACGGGCCTCGCCCCCAGACTGATACAGTACTGTCGATGTTTCTGATTGGTTTGTCTTTTAACGCTTTCTTTTTTTCTTTTGAAACCTGTTATTACAAAACAGAAAAAACACAAAAAGGATGCGAATATGTTTCGTGTATGCATGCATGCATGATTGGGTTTCCTATCCCGTTGGGCTAGGTCTTCTGCCAGTACTCTTGGTGGCTGCTTGGTCTTTTGACAAGTTTGTCCTCTTCCCTAACCAACGGGTATCTATGATGGCTTTTAGGAAAAAATGGGGTTAACATGGTGCATGTATGCATGAGGTGCATGTGATGCATGATATGCATGCGATACAAGAAATATATCAACTCATTAAAATTTTCACAGAAATCGGCTCATCATCATTTTAGAATTTTTTTGGGCCAACTGTCATAGGAGTGAACTCGTCCCAGTTTAAATGGCCCAACGAGTTCACATTTCATGGCAAGGAGCCCAACTAAATCCGAATGGTAATGTTCCGAACACAATCACAAAGTGGCCCATCAATCATTTAGAAGCCTTTGGCCCAATAGTCATGAAATACGTTCTTGTCCCAGTTTAAATGGCCCAACAAGCCCATATCCCATGACAAATGGTCCAACTGGATCCAAACGACGATGTTCCCAAACACAAGCATAGAAGAAAGATGATGCAAACATGACATAATAATTTTTACAAAGTGGCCCATCGACATTTCAGAAGCTTTGGGCCTAATAGTCATAAGGTACGAACTTGCCCCAGTTTAAATGCCCCAGCAAGCCCACATTTCTGACAATAGTCCAACTGCATCCAAATGAGGATGGTCCACAAGCACATACTCAAGGAAATAATTGTTACTTTAGCCAACCCGGTCTATGGGTGGGTTAGCAAGAATATAGACAAAGGCTCTCACTGGTGAATGATGGCCCACAACTAGGTCTCCCCACTCAAGGGTTCGAGCAATCAAGTGAGCGCACCCTTTTTTATACACTAAGGTACGTGCCAATGAGCTATGGTGTGTGACGGACTGTCCAATGGATTTCCCGTTGTAGATCCCCCAGAGGGAAGGTGGAGCGAGGCTCACTTAAATACCCAAGCCTCTTAGGCTCTTATCGCTTGTTGTCAGGAATAAACAACGAGTCCTCCAAATTAGTCCATCACAATAGGCTACAAGTAGATGGCTATCTAGGTGCCTTCACAGCTTTTCCTTCTAGAAAGGTAGTGAATGAAGGAAGACACCAAACTATTACCTAGCCTTAAAATGCCTTTGATTAAACCCTCACTTTATCCACTATAGACACGGTCAATTAAAACATAAATCCAAACATCACAAGACAATATTTCGGGGCCAATTCTCTATCCCCAGTGGAGTCGCCAGACTGTAGACAACATAAATCGGCGACGTGGTTCTAGGCTCGCGGCCTAGTTGGGAAGTACGAAATAACATGGAGTCGCCACCCGGTGTGAACCGGGACAAAGATTTAAGGCCACACTCACCCCTCGCAAGGGAAGACCTCAAACTGTTGGGTTCGGAATGGTCCCTTATGTAGGGGTTATTAGGGGGTGAATCCGGTAACGCAGCGGAAGCGGTGAAAATCCGATTTTCAGATTTCAAAATTTTTTCTCGGATTAATTAAATAAACATATTTATTTAATATTCCAATAATCAAATTATGAAAATAAATTCAAAAACAATTTTAAGTGAATTTACCGAAATGCCCTTGCTTTGGTATTTTGTCCGTTTTAGTCCGAATTGATCCAATCAATTTTGAATGATTCTAAATCATTTCTAAGATGAACTTATGATGTTCAAAACATCAAAACACCAAAGCATCCAAAATCCCCAAAATTCCTTCACAAGGCCGAGAGCCTCCATTAGGGAGCATTTTGTGCATTTTGCACTTTCATGCTTCAAGACACATCCAAATGATATCCAATCAACATGAAACTTTATATGCATCATATACACACATAAATACACAACATATATGAAAACCCCCAAATTTGGAATTAGTTAAAAACCCTAATTTTTCAATTTCCTTAAATTGGACAAATTAGACCAAATACATTAAATCAATTACTTCAATCATCATTCTTCCATCCAATCCAAGTCTCAACACAATGAAACAACTCAAGATCAAATCTAGGTCATTTAAGAGTGGGTCAATAACTCTAGATTAGCAACATGGTTTCATAAACCTTAAAAGAATGTTTACAACTACACTAGTTACAAACTTTCTTCATCATACATGCTTTATACCTTCACCAAAACTTCCATCAACAAAAACCACAAAGAACAAAGAAGGAATAACCTAAGGATATCATATATTGAAGCCTAGATCCTAAGGAACAATTTCCTTACTAATAGTAAGTTGGAAAAAACTTACTAAAATCAAGCTTTCCTTTGATCTTTCTTTCTTTCTCAAGCTTCCTTTAGGTTTCTTCAATGGTGTTTTTGTTTTAGTAAAGTATATTAGGTTAGTAAATGAAGATGAAATGAAAACAATATATACTTGTAATAAAAAACCCTTGGCCGAAATTACAAGCATTCATTTGCAATTTTCATTTCAATTTCATTTAACTAAAGTTTGGTCAACTTGATTAATATCTAAATAACAACTTTATTAGATATTTATTTAAGTCAACAATTGCAACTAACATCATTAACTTTAAATATCCTAATGTAAGATATTTATATTTTAATTAATTTAATCATTTAACAATTAATTAATTAATTAATTAATCAAATACAAATATATTAAATATATGTATAATATTTACATTAAATATTAAAAACATATATTCATTTAGGAAATAAGTCAAATAACTCATTTTGACTATTAATTAATGTGTATTTAAATTAATCAAGTATTAAATGTAAATACACAATAATTAAGCAAATGACTATCTAGTCTCTTTAGCATGTATCTTGCGTTTAACCATTAAACGACTTTATAAATAATCAATATTATTTATTAATGTTGCTCTAGTGCTCTACGAGTATGTTTCATTATTGAGACTCTCTAGATTCAGGTATATCCGTCACGAAATCAAATTTCATGTCCATAATCTATCCACCCGTAGATTATGACGATCACGGATAATCTCGTTGAACCATACAGGTCGAGGTCATGGCAAATGTATAATTCCTCCGTCACAGGTATCCGGATAAATCCCAGAGATATAGATGTAAACGTCAAATCTCTATCGAGATTATCCAGTCGACTATTCTATTAGCAATCTCAAAAAGATGTTTAGAACTAGCTTCTAAACTTTACCACGGGCCCATGTTTTTATCTGATTGCTAATCATATGGACTACCTATGCTCTGATACACAGAACTGACGGATCCTATCTTGATACACATAGGACACCCTGAGGATCTGTCTACACACCAACGAACAGGCGGAGGTCTGATCTAAATAGATCGGTGACGTGACTGCCGTCTAAGTGTAGAAGATGTCTCAAGTGCCCACAATGGCATCTCAAGTCTAAGAATCACAAGTGCTACTCAACCCAAGAAGATTCTTATTGACGCTGGTGTACCATCCATTAAGAATCTTCGGTGAGTCGTTCAGTGTTTATCCGCTATAAACACCTACACGTCTATACTAGTCTCCAAGACTAATGGTTCATTGAGAAACCATTGGAATCATATATTCCAGTATACGACATGTACCGGTCTCAACGGGTTTACTATACTGACCAAGTAGTGTAAACCTTGACCAGGAACTGTCTGAGAATGACAACGTCATGATACTTCTCAATGTCCGTTGCGACGCTTTTGCCACTGTATCATGACTAATCATTCTCGGGTCATTACGTCTTTACCATATAGAAATATAGATTATATTATAGAAACTGCATATATTATTCATAATAATAATGTTTTACAGAAGTATTTAACAGAAATACAACCGGGAATTGGCGCTCTGAGCACCAACCCCAACACCTTACTTATGTCACTTGTAATAAATGGATTTATGTAATCATTTAACCAGCCTTAAATAACATTTATTTCCAAAAATATCATGCTTCTAAATTCATATGCATGCATCAACAAGTTCATCACAACATGCAACATCACATGGCAATCTCATGAACATATTTCAATCCTATGATATGGAAAACTAAGAACAACATAATCATGCTTGAGTACTATCTCATGAACCTATTAACCAAATAACATGCTAACAGCCTAATCATGCTTGAATACAATCCCAAGAACACATAGAACACATTAATTGAAATGCAGGAATACAAATAATACGGTTGGCTATATAACACAAGAAAGATCAACCAATAGGCAATTATGCATGAATATGATAAGACAGACTCAGTTCAGTGTGTGCGCGTTCGTGTAGCATTCGTAAACGCGTTCGAACGGTAAACAGAAGGTTCGCGTTCGTATGGCGTTTGATAACGCGTTCGAACGGAAATGAAACAGAATGCTCGCGTTCGTATGGCGTTTGATAACGCGTTCGAACGGAAATGAAACAGAATGCTCACGTTCGCATGGCGTTCGTGAACGCGTTCGAACGGAAATGAGACCTGATGCATGATAAGGCAAAAATACTTGCGCGTTCGAGTTGCGTTCGTAAACGCGTTCGAACGGGAACAGACCTGATGCATGAAATGGGACGCAATACATAAACAACAAAATAAAGGGGCGCGGCGAAGTACTGCCGTAAAGGTGGCCTTTTGGGGCTCTTGATCTCTCAAAGAGAGGACCTTTAGACCAACATACTAAGCCCATGCGCGTCACATCACATCATGCATACAAACATAAAGACAATCATTTTATTCTAAATATGTCCGATTGAACGTGTCTTGCATCCAACCGAACACACATCAACCGGCGCGGCAAAGCATCGTGGTAAAGGGCTTTAACCCCTCCCCATAGGGGATCTTTTATTCCACTTACTAAGCCCATGCGCTCGATTGAGTCATGCATAAATAAGCAACATGCAGAATTTAAGTGACGAAAAATAAATAAATAAAAGCAACACAAAACAAGAGAAGGTGTCGTTTACTCAAGTGGTACGTGGAGTTGTATCCCAAGTACAGACCGCACTACCGTCCATTCGGATTCGGCTACAGAATTTACGTCTGGGTTTCCATCCTATATACCACAAGAGACGACACTCTTCCATTTCATTCAAGCCACAACATGCATCCATAAACGACTCTCATGCGAATAGAATTCAATAATAATAAGAATAAACGAATATAAACTAATGAAAAGGTACCCTCAGGTCTAACCTTTTAAATCACCTCTTGGATGTACGGTACACGATCGTCGGAAGGGTGGATGCTCCACAACTCTCCCGGTTCACTGGTTCACTGTTCTCGTTCGTTGTCTTACTGTTTTGAGTCGTCGTTCTCCGTCTTTTGCTATTGTTTCCTTGTGGTTTCGCTGCCGTTTCCTCTTTATCTTTTGCTTACTATTTTTGGGTGTGTTCTTCCTGTAATTTTCTTGTGTGTTGTGTATGAGCTAGGGACTAGGGTTGAGAAGGTTGGTGAAGGGTTCTTTTTATAGGCAAAGGGTTGGGCTTTGACAAGGAAAGGGATTTGGCTAATTAAAGAGGGATTTGATTTGGTGTTGGATAAGGGAAGTCAAAGATTGATGGGGGACAAATCTTGGCTAGATAGGGAAGGTTGAATATTTGATTGGCTTGGTTTAGGAATACAATATTTTAAGTTAGGAATAATATATTGGTTGATTGATTTTAACTTGGTATGATTATATTTTTGATTTAGTATGTGATTTGTTTAAATTAGGCATGATTTTAGTTTAAGTTGGTAATTGCTTATTTTATGTTTGGTATATGTTTTATTTAATTATTTAATTAATTTAATTATTATCTTATTTAGTTAATGTTTTAATTAATATTTATTTATTTAAATTGGGATGTGTTTTATGGGCTTTGGGGGGCTAATTGGGCTGGATGTGAGGCTAGCAGCAAAACCAGAATTACCGACACCATTCGAACGCTTCCTCGAACGCGGCACGAACGCCTGCAATCTGTTTGACGTTCGAACATAAACACGAACGCAGCACTAACGAAAACAGTGAACCTTGTTTATTCTGAATTTCCCCTTCCGATGTCCGTTTCCCGTGACCTCCGTGACTTAAAAGGCAGTGTCTCCAAAATGAGACTCATCATAGGGACTTATGTGTAAAAATGCAGTGCCTACAATTACCCAAACTATAATCTAACCCGTTATAAACCGGTGATATTAAAAGTCATCACAACCCCAGATAACTAATTTAGTTACAACACATAACTAGGGCTGGTAAAAACTTGAAAATAAAAGAGTTAAAGTAAAAATGCGGTAAAGTAATACTGAAAAGTAAATTACAATAAAATAAAATGCTAAGGTAAAAGGAATTACTTTTACTACTACTAATTTAGATATCTCCCATAAAATAATATAAACTTGTGATAATATTACCAACCGACCAATCTGGCGGTATCCTGATTAAGTCAAATTAAGTCCAACCAGCCATTAAGGCGGTAATATTTGTCCATAAACCAGCCATAAAGACGAAACCAAAATTAAATTAACAACCGACCAATCTGGCGGTATCCTTGATTAGTCAGGTTTAAACCAGATTAAAATTAAATTACCAACCGACCAATATAGCGGTATCTTTTTTAAGTCAAATTTTAAATAGTGAATATATTATTTTTAAGGGAGATTAATCTAAATAGAAATAGTAAAATAATTATCTTTCACCTTAGCTGGGGAAGTTACCTCCTCATGGTGAATAGTAAAAACTGTAAAAATAAAGAAAGTAAATTACTATTATTACAAAAGTAATTAAAATTATTACAAAACTAAAAACTAAAAATTAAAAGAAACTTAGAGGGAGAAGAACTCCCTATTTACATCAAAGAAATGGAAGAGAATGGTACAACAAAATCTGAAATCTCGAGCAGAATTTATAGGCCTCGGTGGGGTTCCAGCGTCGCGACGCCAGGGTCTTGCGTGTCGCGACGCTGGAACAGTGAAGCGTGGCACAATGACGGCTTGACACGTGGCGATTCGGATAAGAAGATAAAGCGACACGTGGCGAGGCGGCTGACAACTTAATAATTGATGCTGACGTGGCGCTGATGTGGCAAGGTGGCTGAGAGAAATTGTCGGCACCGTAGGATTGCGACATGTGGCGACACGTGTCATGCTGTGATTGGCTGATGATGACGTGGCATGTTGACTCGGTTGACCTGCTGATGTGGATGATGACATGGTAAGACGCGTGGAAGAGTTGACTCGTTGACCGGATGACATGGCGACACGTAGGATGACACGTGGCACACGTGGAAATAGTAATTGTCGGGAACGTAGGATGATGACACGTGGCACAGCGCAAGTTAGTAGATCGGATGTGATGGTGACATGTGGCACGGCGCATGTTAGCAAAGTCAAACTTCTCAAATTCTGACCCGTTGACCCGGCGCACGTTAGCAACTCTGGTGCACATTAGGCGTCACGACGCCAAAGGCTTGCGCGTTGCGACGCGCTAAAATTACCGAAATGCCCTTTTTGCCAATTTTTCCTGTTTTGGTCCAAATCACCTCCAAAATGTCCTGAAACTTTATTTATCTACAAAATAACACAAAACACATCAAAATATTCACAAAACTCAAGAAACTATATAAAATATTAGGTTTAAATGAGTGAGAAATAGTGATAGAAATACCACTCATCAGGATTCCTCCATTGAAAATTCCACAGAGGGAGGGTGGAGCGAACTATCTTAAATACCCTTACCTCTTAGGCTCTTATTGCCTTGGTGACAGGAATAAACAATAGATCCTCCAAATTAGTCCAACACTTTAAATATGCTTTAAGGTAAGCTTTGATTAAATGATTATCTAGATGTCTTCACAGCTTTTCCTTTTGGCTATAAAAAGGTAGTGAGTGAATGAAGACACCAAATCATTATCTAACTCTAGTAATACCTTGGTTAAATTAACTTTAGTTTGGAAAGTTGTATTAACGCCTTGGTCACACCCCACTTGTATCTTTTATAATGTCTTTTATTATAAACAAGTGATTTATATTTATTAGCCTTAAGGGTAATAAATCTCTAAGTTCATCACGGAATAATTACTTAGCTAAGGGATAAGTAATACACTCTCTATTTCCTTAGAAAGTCTCTGGATGTTTGCACCCTAAAATAATCATGCCAATTCTAATCATACATAGAATCATCAAGCATATGAGTTTTAATATGTTGAATTATTTTAGGCATTAAATAACTTTGATTAATATTTAATTATGATATTGCATTTTATTTTATTCAAATAAATTTACTATTCACATTTTTTTTACTGATGCGTGAACTTTAAATGCAATTTCACAATTTAAATCTTAACCAAATAATGCAAAACTTGTGCCTAAAATTAAGTTCAGGGTATTAGCTTTCCAACGAGCTTTTACACACCCAATTTCGAGTTCGAATGAGAGATAACTAATCAAAACAAAAACGGCGCTCTCATACCACTGTTGGGAAACGGAAAATCAAAAATTACGAAATTATGATGCCGCTATCCCTTTGCCCAAGACCCATTTGTTTTGATTATTCTACAAGCCTAGGCATGTTACTATATATTCTAAACATAAAAACTCATAAAATATGCAAAGAACATAAACCTAAACATGCTAACTATCATAAGAACTCTAATTAAAATAAAGAAAGAAAAAGACTTACTTGAACCGAAGACTCCTCCAGTCCTCCCTCCAATCCACAAGCTTTTCTCAAACTCAGCAAGCTCTTCCACGTTCCAAAAGAGCCACCCGAGTGTGTGGCCTCCAAAGATGCACACATCAAAGCCAAAACTCAACGGCAAGACTACGCCTTGAATGCACGGGTATTTTGCCATTGGTGCTAGCCTAGGCAAATACCTCAAAACTTTTAACTCGAAGTTCCTCTAGTCAATTAGACTTAAGGATCCTCAAAATCAGTGCCTTACTCTTAAACTTTAGAGTTGCTCACTTATATAAACCCAATATATGAAAGGTTTGGTGCAAAAATTTGTAAAGAATTCATTGGTTTATATAGGTGCTCCAAAGACAACAAAATTAATTAAGAATCCGTGTGGGATAAAAGCTAATTTAATCTTAGCCATTGGATCTTAATTTAGTGGTTTAATGAGATTATAAAACCCTAATAAGAGTTTGGGCCGAATTGGAATTCAAAACAAATAACAAAAAAAAATTACTATTCACATTACTATTCACATTACTATTCACGTTTTATTTATTTATTCCAATTCCCAAAGTGCCCCAATCATGGTCACAAGTGTAGTTGATATGAGAGTAATATTTTTATCCTAAAGTTATATCAGAATTCACACTTTTTTAAGCAATGGAATATTTTTCTGATTTTTTTTTCTGATTTTTTTTATTTATATACAATATCATCTATCCATGTAACGAGCTTTGGGTCAGTGACTCCCAAACCAGTTGGCTTTAGGGCACTAGGTGTTAAGACACCCCTACGAACTTAATTACTCAGACTTCATATATATATATATATATATATATATTGCAACATCTTCGATCCATGTAGCAAGCTTTGGGCCAGTGGCTCCCAAACAAGTTGGTTTTAGGGCACTAGGTGTTAAAACACCCCTACGGACTTAATAACTCGGATCTCAGACGCTTTTTTTATCCCATCGCTTTTTAGATGCTTCCTCCAATTAAACTATAGCACTGAATATTACAAACTCGTCAACTACAACTCATGTCCGTATGTTACCATGTATGTTGATAATACCTATTAACTGAGTATATGAAGATCCATTTTAGTCAGATTTAATGGAGAATTCACAAATAAATAATTCAAAATGAAATAAACAAAAATTAACTTGTTCCGAAATAGGTTGAAATACGTCTCAGGAGTGGAAATTTCTTACACAACTATCTCACACCAATTTCACCCGATAAATCAAATTAAAAACACAACAAAATATTTTTTTAATTTTTGTAAAATTTTTAATTTTTTTTTAATTTTTCGAAAATTTTGGACTAAAAATAAAAACATAAAATTAAAATACTAAAATTATTCCCCACCCAAACCTAAATGAGACATTGTCCCTAATGTCTTAAAATGAAAATTCTACATCTAAAATGAAAATTAGAGGTTAAGATCCAGATTTATCCGACGCTTCTTACGATCATTATCGGACCAGTTTATCTTGGAAAAAATAGGGTCAATTTGTGGTTTAAAGGCTAAGATTTGTTCAATTAAATCTGGGGCAGTTCTGGCAGTGAATAGGAGTTCTTTTAAAGGTTTTGACACGAACCCATTTCTCCGGGCATCATCAAGAAATACATAAAGAAAATCATAAAATCCATCTGCGTTGAATAGTCCAATTGGTTTCTGGTGTATGTTTAAGTTCGCCCAAGATAGTACTGTAAAAATTTCCTCCATCGTGCCCAAGCCACCTGGCAAAGCAATAAAAGCATCAGCACAATTAATCATTTCCACCATTCTTTCAGACATACATGGCACAATTAGTTCCTCTCTGTTTGATGGTCCTATAAGATTTTCTTCCGCCAAAGGTTTTGGGATGATTCCCAGAACTTGACTTCCTTCCTCTTGTATGGCCTTTGAAATGATCCTCATTAGTCCAAGATTGCCACCGCCATATACTAAGTGCATATTCCTTTCAGCTATGACTCTACCCAATTCCTGTGCTACCACTACGAACTCTGGTTTAGAACCAACACTAGTACCACAGAACACAGAGATTTTTACAACTCGTCTTCTTGAAGTGGCTTCAATTTGTTTGTATTTCTTTTTTCAGCTCTGGATGCCTTCAAGAGTGCAATGATGAGTTGAATTTATAACACCTGAAAAAGGGTGAGTAATAATAGCACTAGTATCTTCCAAATGACGATTGTTAGCTAAAAGAAATCGTGAAAGGTCAAAAGGTCTGGATCCTGTAGGAGAAAATAAAAAAAACAAATCATAATTAAAATACAAAGAAAATAATATTTACAAAAAAGTAACAGCTTGATTGACGTCTATGCTTCAGGGACAAGCTTCCCATCCAATTTTCTTATAAATTGGCAAACATGGTCCTTTTTAGTCAGATTCCCGAGACTTAATTGTTGTCTTTCTTTACGGAATTGTGTAAATAACATGTGAATTGCATGATGCACATATCCACTGGAATGCATCTCAAGAGTCTTAGATATGACATCCAAATACTCCTTACTCAAGCCATCCCTAATGAATTTAATCTTATCTTCACGGTTATCAGACACCATTCCTAAAGAACAACAACGAGTATTACATGTCATGCGAGCACATTTATAGCAAACACCCATTCTTTTAGCTTTTCTCTTTTTAGCAAATGTGTTTCTTCCTAAACCAGACAGATGTGATACAAAAGAGTCAGAGGACTCACCTGCCAATCGGACTTGTGCTTCAATAATCCAACGAATGTCATTAGGAATAACTTTGATCATCAGTAGTCACATCCGTTCTAAGCGAGCTTTGTAGACTTTCATCATAGAGTTTTGAGGAGATAAGGAAATTGCTTGTGAAGATTTGCGAGAACGTCTTCCATCCTGAAATGAATTTACCTGCACAAATTAAACACATAAAAATAAATTACACCAAAATCACAATATATACACAAATTTCATAGGTTGCCTTACAGCTAGCGCTAAGTTTAAAGTCGTTAGCTAGACATGACTGCCCGAACGTTAGGCTGGATCTGAAAGTGTGAGACTTTCTTTTTGTCGCTCAATTGATTCTCCCCAGTAGTGCTTGATACGCTTGTTTTTAACCTTGAATGTTTTGTTGGAGTTGGGATCATGTATCTCAACGGCTCTATCTGGTAAAACTTTGGTGATTAAGAATGGACCTTACCACCGTGATTTTAGCTTCCATGGAAAGAGTTTCAACCTTGATTTGTTTAACAGTACCATCTGCCATGGTTCTAGTTGTATGCGTATTAACTTCTCATCATATCTATTCTTGGCCTTTTCTTTATACAGTTTGGCATTCTCAAAAGGCTGTATGTGAAATTCCTCATATTCATTGAGCTGGTGGAACCGTTTATCTTCTGTTGCTTGTAGTGTAAGAATAGGCTTCTTCAGTACGTAGTACGCTTTATCTTCGGGCTTCACAGACAGTTTGTCAGTAGAACTTTGCATTGTATTGGAGTTCTGGATGGTACTATGTATCACATCAAGTCTGAAACATTCCTCCCTCTTGTCGTCATCCGGGAAATTCATGGCTTTGAAAACATTGAATGTTACTTCTTGGTCTTATACCCTCATGGTTAGTTCTCTTTTTTGTACATCAATAATGGTTCGACCTATAGCCAAGAATGGTCTCCCGAGAATGATCGGCACGTCTTCGTCTTCCTCCATATCAAGGACAATAAAATCTACTGGGAAAATGAATTTGTCAACTTTGACCAGCACATCTTCAACTACACCTCTCGAAAGCGTTCTATCAGCAAGTTGTAGAGAGACTGAGGTTGGCATTGTTTCTCCAACATGCAGTTTCCTGTAGATAGAAAAATGCATTAAGTTAACACTTGCACCTAAATCACACAAAGCCTTACCGAAGTCATGTTCTCATATGGTGCAAGGAACAGTGAAACTGTCAGGATCTTTCAACTTCGGGTGAAGCTTCCTCTGAATGATGGCACTGCATTCTTCTGATAATGCTATTGTCTCGTAATCTCCCAATCTTCGCTTTGGTGAAAGAATGTCTTTCATGAATTTGACATAGCTGGGCATTTTTTCCAACGCTTCTGCAAATGGAATGTTGATATGCAGCTTTTTGAAGATCTTCAGGATTCGAGAAAACTGCTTGTCTAGTTTATTCTTCTGGAGACGCTGTGGAAAAGGTGGAGGTAGAGTGATCATTTATTGATCTTTTTCCTTTGCTTTTTTTTCCTCCATCTGTGGAACTACTTCGCTACTTTCTTTTGGAACTTCCTCACCAGTTGTTTTGACTCCAACATCTTTTTGATTTATGTACTGCTTTTTAACATGATGGCATGACATTGCTCCTTCCCCATGTTCCTTGGATTTGGTTCTGTGTTGCTGGGAAGATTTCATGGCGGTCTATAACTCTGAGCATTGGCCAGTTGTCCGATTTGATTCTCCAGTGTTTTAATAAAAGCAGATTGACTTTGAATTAATGCCGTTTGGGATTGAAACAAAGCATCATACCTAGCTGCTTGAGAGTCGTGTTTTGTTTCTATCTTTTTCAAGTGGGTCGGCACTTCTGTTATTCCTGTTTCTTTGTCATACTCCTGGCCTTTGATATGCTGTTGGAATCCGGGTGGTAGATTGTTCATTTGCCCTGAATTATTACTCCATACGAAATTGGGATGATTCCTCCACCATGGGTTATAGATGTTGGAATATGGATTGTTCCCCTGTCTATTGAAATTGTTGATGTAATTCACCATTTCTTCATGTTGGTTTGGTTCTGGTGCTCCTCCATATGGTGAACTTGTGGATCCAATATTGCTTTGCATGCTAAGAGTTTCCAAGAATTTGCATATCTGATCCAGCTTGGCATTTACTGCAGTGTTGGCTCCAACTTCATAAATTCCAGCAATTCTTTGGATCAAGCTCCTTTCTGTTGGCCACAATGAATTATTATTAGTCATTTCTTCAATTAGGTCTCAGGCTTGATCTTCTCATTTTGCCATTAAAGCTTCTCCAGCAGCAGCATCAATTGTGGTTCTCATTATTCCAGAAAGTACATTGTAGAAGGTTTGGACTTGTAGCCATTTTGCAATCTCATGGTGAGGACATTTTCGGATTAAATCTTTGTACCTTTCCCAAGCTTCGCAAAGGGATTCTGAATCTTGTTGCACAAAGGATGTGATGTCATTCCTCAACTTTGCAGTTATGGCTGGTGGAAAGTACTTTCCAAGGAATTTGGTGGCTAGAGTGTTCTAATTTGTTATGGAACCTGCTAGTAATGAATATAGCCAAGCCTTAGCTCTGTCTTTCAAGGAATATGGAAAAAATCGAAGTCTCATTGCTTATTCAGCCGGTCGGTTGTAATTGAAAGTGCTGCAAACTTCCAGGAAGTTGCTGATGTGGGCATTAGGATCTTCAGTTGCATTCCCCCCAAACTGAACTGACTGTTGAATCATTTGAATGCATGTTTTGATGTCACAAGCATTCGCTGGTAAGGGAGGAAGTACAATACAAGAAATGAGCCTGTCAACCACCAGAATAGTTCTGTCTCGAATGGGAATTGGTGGTGCAACCTCCAAAGGTTCAGGTTCCATGTTAACGATTGTTTCTTGGCCTTCTCACCTTTCCCTTCTCAACTGTCTGATGGTTCTTTCAATTTCTGGGTCAAGCGGTTGGACTTCAAAGCTTCTGGTTCGTCTCATGTAGTTTATGAGAACCTGAAACACAAGAAAACAGAAATAATAATTAAAAAGAAAATTAGATACAAATAAGGATATCTAACCCCAAAACTAATACTGAAAGATAAATAAGTCCCCGGCAACGGTGCCAAAAACTTGACCGGTGCGTAATCACACGCGTATAACACAAGCGCACGTATCGTTCAAGTAGTATAAAAAGTATCGATCTCACGAGGACTTAATACCTAAGCTATTAATTTATGAAGCCAAATGTTTACAAGTATCTAACGGATTGGTTGTTTTGATTGGGTGGTGACTTTAAATTAAAACAAGTAAATAAAATTATGCGAAAGAAGTTTGAGAAAATTCAATATTTAGAAACTATCCACGGTTGTGAATTCTTCCAATACCTTTTTAAAGATGAAGTGGTTATTTTACGTTTGTGTAATATATCGGTTTATTAACCTGGAATACGAAATTATGCAAAAGCCTCTTCCGATGGTCAGATACAAATACCCAGTGTAACTTAATTAATCATACTCCTATGTCAACCAAGTTACCTGACTTCATTAAGATTAAGTTCCAATTATGGCTACCACTGCCCGACAGGTATATTCCTATCCTGTAACAAAATCTATTAAAGGGTTATTTATCCTCAAGGAAGATCGTGGGCTATTGAGTCTAGGGTTTAAACCTAAAATCCATTTTCCAAGTTCATTTTAAGTTTACCAAATCAATCTTATTAATGGCCAGTTAACAAGAAGCATTAAGCTTAAGACTCAATAAATAAACATTTATATTACCCAAACTATAAATTAACCTCTTATAAACCGGTGATATTCGAATTCATCACAACCCCAGATAATGGACTTAGTTACGACACATATCTAAGACTAGTAAAAGCTTAAATAAAATAAAAGACATAAAGTAAATGCTGGAAAGTAAATGCGGAAAAGTAAATACTGAAAAGTAAATGCTGGAAATTAAAAATGTAAAAATTCAATAAAAGAACATGCTAGAGTAAAAGGATCCACTTGTATCACTACTATTTTAGATATCTCCCTTATTATAATATATAAATTTTGCATGATAATTACCAATCAGCCATATAGGCGGTAACCTGATTAAGTCAAATTAATAATTAATTAACAACCGACGACCAGGAGGTATCCAGTTTAGTCAAGTTTAAAACCAATTTCAAATAATTACCAACTGACCAATAAAGCGGTATCCTCATTAAGTCAGGTTTTAAATAGTTTGTATATTATAATTAAGGGAGATTAATCTAAATATTAGTAATAAAAGTTTTACCTTTTACCCCAGCAGGGGGAGTTACCTCCTCATTACTGAAAAGTAAATTGGTGAAAAGTAAAGAAAGGAAAGTACTCTGCGTAAAAGTAAATTGCAGAAAGAAAAGACTGAAAAGTAAAGAAAAGAAAGTACGAAAGCTGAAATTAAATACTGAAAGCTGTAAATAAATAAGCAAGATACAATCTTCTTAGTATTCTCAATGAATTACATAGAAGAAAGTATGAAATCATATCTGAAAACTCGGCCTCAATTTATAGACTTTTTTTGGTCGAGGGCGTCATGAAGCGTCACCATTGCGCGTCGCGACGCGCTGATGTGGCACGCGCTGATTGGATGGTTTGAATCTTATCTGCTGACATGGCGATGAGGAATCTGTCGGTCCAATAGAATGCTGACACATGGCAAATTTGGATGATTAACTCAATAATTATGCTGACATGGCGATGACGTGGCGATGTGGATTGTCGGTAGCATGTGATGGTGACACATGACATAAGATGATTGGCTGATGATGACGTGGCTGGCACGTGGCAAGCTGACTCGTCATGTGACTGATATGGATGCCACATGGCTGACATGTGGATGACACATAAATGACAGTGGCGATGGCGATTGTCGGTAGCATGTGATGGTGACACGTGACACGACGTACGTTAGTAAGATTGCTGTGATGATGACACGTGTCAGGCGCACGTTAGCATTTTAGCGGCGTATTTTAGCAAACTTCTCAGATTTTTACACGTGTTCCCGGCTCACGTTAGCAAGCTTCGGAGCATGTTAGCGGTTGCGATGTGTCGTTCGTGTCACGAAGCACGAAATGACCATTTTGCCATTTTTTATATCTTTTTTCACTATTTTGGCCCCGAATCACCTCCAGAGAGTCCTGAAACTTTATTTATCTACAAAATAACACAAAACACATCAAAATATTCACAAAACTCAAGAATTTATACAAAATATTAGGTCAAATGAGTGGGAAATAGTGATATATTTACCACTCATCAACGTGCCAAAGCTGTCATAACGAGAAACAGTCATGACCAAAATTAAAAGTCACTGGTTAGTGATTGACAATGAGTTGTCTACCTAATGAATATACGTAGGCGAGATCGTGCCGAATCTGTGAGTCGAAATATATTCATGGGATCTACTCTCACTATGGAATTTGATTTAATTATTGAATTCTTGTTCTCCGTTGGGGATTACGGTATTACGTAAAGTAGTGGGAGACACTGCTGGGTTAAAAATCCATAACTAAGGCAGTGCATAATTTTATGGAAATTGATGCTTTTGTTTTCCTTTAATTTATATTATTGATAGAAATATACTTTTAATGCACTGCATGCATATTATTTGAATATGTTTTCTGATTTTACTTTTGGTTGCGTGTTTCTAGAATAGGTTCTAGAATGTAAGTTGACTTGGATATTGTTAGATTAGTTAAAACCATCGGGAACTATTGTTCCGATTTTTTTAAAAATCAATATGGTTAGTGACTTAGTTACTAAGTCATGATTAGTAATCTAAGTAGATATTTATTTTAGGATATAATTATCTAGAGAGAATAGTTTTTTGTGCAGTAAGAATTGACGCGAATCAGTTCATGTCTCGAGATTCTTGACTGGCATTAAGAAAACTCCATTTTGTATTTGTTTATCTTATAATGACGTTTCTTAGCTTTAGTGACTTTTAGAAGTCACGTATTTGACACAGTTTGCTGATGAAAATTTACAATTGTTGTGAATAATTGAAGGCAAATTATAAAGCTAAAGAAAGGATTTAAATAACTAGACGGGAGATCCGGTATCCAATACCTATAGTTGTCGTATTGTGAGAATCAATATTCTCAACACACGACACACAGCTAAAGAAAGGAGATGCATATAGTTGTGTGTTGAGAATATTGATTCTCACAATACGACAACTATAGGTATTGGATACCAGATCTCCCGTCTAGTTATTTAAAATATTATTTAATAACTGTTTTTGATATTTGATATTAGAACTTGAGACTGTTGGATAGTTACTTGTTCTACATAAACAGTTGTTACATATTTTAATATGATTAGTAGTGTCATTAATGAAGAGATAAACATTAAGAAAAATATTCGGTTAACTAAATAACTTAGAACAATATTTTATGAGATTTTATCACATAAGCATTAGATGCTTATTCTGTATGGTAAAGGATGATCTGATACAAGATCACACCATATATCCTTATCCATTTAATGAATATTGTATTCAGGATTTGATTAAATCTCATTTAACCAATGATCGTCATTGGACCACATATTTATTAAACTAATACATTGGATGTATGTAGTTTAATGAATTAGAAATTGCCTTGGATAGTTTTCTTTACTTCGTAACTTAGTTAATGAATTGTCATGACTTAGTTACATGTTTCTGAAAGAATATATATTGAACGTCTTGAATGGTTCAAGAACTTTCAATATGTTTCTGATGAAACGTGGATATAAAGTTTTGAATGGTTCAAAGTTATTCTATTTGAAGTGTTGAAAACAATGTCTTTAAAATTCATTGTGAGTCTTTGAATTTTTCAAGGATGTTTGATATGATCAAACATATGAATTTATGGCAATTAGTTCTATAATTATTTATTGAATATGATTCTTACTCAATATTATTCTTCTACGATTCCATCGTGATGGAATTGACCAGTATGAGAAATCAAATCTTATAGGATATGATTCATTTGATATAGAGTGTTACCGAATTAGTTTCATACTCTTGGGGTTATGTTTCAGTTACACTAATTCATCCTTTTAATTATTGTTCCATTAATTTCTACAATTATGTATATGATATGTATAAGTAGAAAATTTGAATCTAAAAAAGTTTGAGAATTGAATCTTTCTCTTATATAATAGTTATATAATTGAAAGTACTTGCGCCTCAGAGGTACAAGTAAAAGTTTATCATTTATTCTATTTAATAGAATATTATATTCTATTTGATAGAATATTATATTCTATTTGATAGAATATCTTTTCTACGATCCCGAGTAATAAAATTGTTTTATTACTTGGTGTGTAACATCAGATGTTGACCATTGTAGAAAAGACTTGACTTAGTGAAGTAAAATGTGATAGTGATAAAATATAATGGAACTACATAATTAATAAGATGAAAAGACCCTTATTCAACCTCTATATAAGTCCAATAGGATGTCAGAATCATTTGCGAAGTATTTGATACTTATTGGTTCTGTTGTTTTCTTGTTGAAGAAAATTGTCCTATAACTTATAGTGGGAGCAATATTTGATATCGATTTCAGAAATCACCATTGAACCATAGATCTAAAATTATTCGTAGCTTACTACGATCAAGTTTTGAACTTGATTAAGCTTTCGTTATGAATCGTTCATAAAATGTGTAAATTGTTTGCGCAGCAAAAGCAAAGTGAGCTTGATAAAGGTTTGACCTTTATAGTATGACAATGAGAAATATTATACTCAGTGATCTATTGTAGATTCTGAGAAAACTTATCTCAAGTCGCACTAATTGAACAATTAAAGATTTGTTGGATAATATTGATATTAAACTATGTATTTTGGCTAAGAATGCAAAGTGGCCTTCCTGAATGTTTTCTTCGAATGAGAAATCCGTTGTGGTTTCTTTGTTTGAAGAGTTCATTCTAGAATGGCCCTAGAGTTTGTATTATGTGAAGATCACAGTTTGATATACTAGCATATAGAGCCTATTGTAGACTCAGATAAGCTTTCCGAAAATTTCTTTTCTCTAATGTTGATATAGTCATATTGTCTGATTTTATCAAAGCATAGAGAATACATATTTGATAATAGGGTCAGTGGGAGCATACAAATTTCTTTCTAGTGTTATATATCCAAATGACATTATCATTATTAATGTAATAATGAAATGTTTGTGAGGTAAAAGGTTTACCTAAGTCTTCTTTTCTTTGTGAAAGTAGTGGGAGTAGTCTTTGTTATGTTTGATATAAAGTTTTATATATGATATAAAACTAAGAGACTTGTGAGAAACTCCCATTAGTCGTGCATTAGATATGATCTAATAAAGAACACATCAAGACTATCTGTATGACAGTTAGTATAGTTGTTTGACAGTTAGTGTGTCTCTTGTATATAGTATTCATCTTTCGTAAATGATGATTCCTTAGTCGAAAGAGAAATTGATTAGAATGTCTAGTCAATATGATGCATTATATGATGATAGCATAATGAATACTATATTATGTGCGATTGGAGATATCAATTTAATTGTAATTGTTACAAGTTATTTTGATACGTTGTGGACCATACGATGTGTCTTGAAACATGTTCTTTGTGATCTTTGAGATATTAAAAATGAGTTTCTAATTCATGGAGAATATAATCTGCAACCATTATGGTCAAATTAGTTTTGAGTCTAATTATGATGTTAGATGGTATATGTCATATAAAGTTAGAAAAGATGCAGTGGAAGTGTCACTGTTGATTCTACTGAATCTGTAGAATTAGTTGTAACTTATGAAGTATTAACTTATGAAGTTAGATAGTGACCTTATAGATTAGAAGTTTTGATATTAGTATTGTGATTGCGGTTGTATGCATAATATTTGGATTTGATCCCTAAATACATAGACAACTCAGTAGATGTAGCACATTATTGATGTAGCATCTGAGTCAAATTGATGTATAACTTAGGTTATACAATATATGAATGATGATGGTTAAGGGAAACGATTGGGTTTGTTGGAAAACTCAATTTGTTATAGCGGGCTTACTTGTTGTTGCCTACCTTTTGTTTGTTAGGTGAGCTCTTGAGGGCCACGAGTATGTGATACACATTGAGATGTGTATATGATACCATGGATTGGCACTAGAGCAAGTGGGAGAAATTGTTAGGGTTGGTGCTCAGAGTGCCAATCCGGATCGTATTTATGTCCAATTCATAAATACGAACAATTCTTTTTTCCATAATATTACTTATTTAATGGTAGCAACTCTTGTCTTTTATACACATATTCGATCTAATTACGATTAGACATTTAATTATGATTAGATTGAAACTAAATATGATTTAGTGATACGTGTATATTAGACAAAGATTCTAGGATTTACAACATAGTGCGCAGTTACAACGTAGTTTGTAATTGACATTGGGAAGCGTCTGTAGACACTGCATTTTTGCATATCAACCCGATGATGAGTCTCGTATGGAGACACTACCTCTTTAGTTGTGGAAGCCGCGGGAAACGGACGTTGGAAGGGTAAAGTTGGAAATTAGCATTTTGTCAGATTTAACTCGCTTGTTTCGCTTCGGGTTTGCTTGTTGGACCTCTGTTTTAAAACACACCAAACCCATTAAATCACATCCAAAAATAATTAAAATATTTAAAACACATCTCACAAATTAAAGAATTAAAGAATTTAAAATACATGTCACAAATTAAATTAAAACAACTTAAATTAAATTAAAACACATGTCACAAATTAAATCACCTTCCTAAATTAAAATTAAATCCCTTTCCTAAAATACATAAATCACTTCCCCAAATTATAAGATTTTCCCTATCACATTTTAATTAAAAGATATCTCCCAATTAACACACAAATCCTATTCATTCTCCAACAAGGTAAACCCATCCCCTTGCCTATAAAAAGAACCATTCACCCCCTTACAAAACCCTGGCTGAATCTCACAATAAACACACCAAAAAACAACTAGCTCACACCTCACCCATTAAACAAATCAGTTCACGTTAACAGCCACTCAAGTCGCAAAAACACCCCACACAGCACCTTCACGCCATTAACACAGCCTTCTCTTTGACCACACACTGCCTCACATAAAGAATTAAACAAATTCACGTGAAGGGCCTCAAAGTCACGCCCTGCCTCAACCTTCAACAGCCCCTCAACCTTCACCAGCCCATATACTTCCCCAAGCACGTCCCAAGCACTCTTTCAAGCCTCCTTGCACGTCCAAGCATCCCATTGAAACCTCCATAGCCGCACCACCAAGCCAGGAAACCCTCCAAGGCCGCATATTCACCACCTTCACCAACACCACTCACGCCCAAGCCCTTCTCACAGCCCTCCATTGCCGAATTCCAGCCACCATTCACAGCCCTAAAACACACCAAAATAAGCCTCATTCACAGCCCCTGATATAGTACCAAAGTGCCGCAAAACACCCCCAAACACAGCCTCCCACTGCACGCCAAAACAGCCCAAAACCGCTCACTGTACTGACCCATTCACTGCCGCACAAACAGCCCATGTTCTGTTCGTTTTTCTCACCAATTTAACCCATAAAACAGCCCCAAAACCACCCAAAAACTGCACTAAAAAAACTCCCTAAAGTCCCCCTAAAAATCCCTAAAAACGCACCCCCCTAGCCTCCACAAAATCGCCCAAACAGTCCATTAAATCACCAGAACAGTGACCTGAAACGCAGCAGTGAAACAGCAGCGAAAGGGACCTGAAACAGCAGCCCGAGCATCAAAAACAACAAGGGAAAACGTTGAGTAGACAAATCGGAAAAGCATCGGATCAATCTCCCTTCCAACGGACGTGTAACGCCCTTTCTTAGACGACAAAAGAGGTTAGACCTGAGGGCACCCTTTTATTCATTATCTTTCGTTTATTTTATTTAATTTGAATATTATTGCATGAGAGTCGTTTGAGGCATGAGGTGATTGTTGGATGAGCGGGATGTATGTTCCCCTTTGTGGTATATCGGATGGAAACCCAGACATAAATTTCATAGCCGATTCCGAATGGACGGTAGTATGATCTGCACTCGGGATACAATGCCACTTACTGCTTAAGATACATATGTCTCGTCTCATCCAAATTTGTATTTGAACATGTCATAGTTCTAGGCCGTTTATTTATTATTTAAAGCATGATTTAGCTTAGTTTGTTATTTATTTTCAAAGCATGATTACGTTATTTTAGGCATGATATTTTGTTTAGTTTATGATTATGTTTAAATAATTATTTGTTTATTTTGGTTTAATGGTTCAATGTGCTCATTGTGTGATTTTATGTGTTTGCCGTTTAAAGACTTATTTCCAAGCATGCAAACTTAGATTATGAATTATTTTGATGAATGCATATTAAATCTAAGTCACCCTTGAGCGTGAATGTTGAATAGATTCGGTTAGTTTATCGCACAAATCATATCACCACAAGTGACATAAGTAAGGGACCATTCCGAACCCAACGGTTTGAGGTCTTCCCTTGAGAGGGGTGAGTGCGGCCTTAAATCTTTGTCCCTGTTCACACCGGGTGGCGACTCTATGTTATTTTGTACTCCCAACTAGGCCGCAAGTCTAGAACAGCGTCGTCAGGTTCTGTTGTCTACAGCATCTCTATAAGTTGTATATCCTTAAATAAAGTTCCTGGTCAAGATTTACTAACACGGGTCGGTTAGTAAGATCCACTGAGACCAGTACATGTCGTATATCGTGACTTGGTCCGATGGTTTATCCCGATGAACCATGAGTCTCAGGAGACTCGTATAGACATGTAGGTGATTATTTGATAAACACTGAACGACTCACTGAACATTTCCTAATAGATGGTACACCAACGTCAATAGGATTCTTCTCGAGTTGAGCGAGCATAGTGGTCCTTTGACTTGAGATACCACTGTGGATATATGAGTTATCCTCCACATTTTGATGGCAGTCACGTCACCGATCTATTTAGATCAGACCTCCGCCTGTTCGTTGGGTGTGGACAGATGCTCATGATATCATGTGCGTATCAAGATAGAATCTGTTAATCATGTGTACAGGACATAGGCATCCTACACGTGTTTATGATCTAGTAAATCCATGGCCGTGGTATAACTTCGGAAACAAGTTCCGAGTGTTATTTAGAGATCGTAAATTTGAAAATCGACTATATTATACCAAAAGGATTTGACGTTTTTATCTATATTTGTGCTTTAAGTTAAGTGTGTTAGGTAATGGTTTGGTGTCTTCCTTCACTCACTACCTTTCTATAAGGAAAAACTGTGAAAGCACATAGATAATCATCTACTTGTAGCCTACTGTGATGGACTAATTTTGATGACTCGTTGTTTATTCCTGACACCAAGCGATAAGAGCCTAAGGGGCTTGAGTACTTAAGAGAGCCTCGATGCACCTTCCCTCTGGGGAATCTACAACGGGAAATCCATTTAACAGTCAGTCACACACCATAACTCGTTGGCACATACCTTTAGGTATAAAAAAGGGTGCGCTCACTTGGTCGCTTGGACCATTGAGTGGGGAGACCTAGTTGTGGGCAATCCTTCATCGACGAGAGATTTTATCTATACCCCTGTAAACTCGCGTATGAACTATATTGTAGGATCAGTAGAGACTATTTCTTTATGTTTTGGACCATTGTCATTTGGATTCAGTTGGACTTGTTGTCATGAAGTATGGGCTTGTTGGGCCATTTAAACTGGGACGAGTCTGTGCTTTATGGCAATCGGGCCAAAAGTTTCTAAAATGATAATGGGCCGACTTATATATTCCATACATCACACGCATCTCATGCATCTCATGCATACATGCATCATATTAACCCCTGTGTCTTAAAAGCCATCATAGATATCTGTTGGGTTAGGAAAAAGAAGACTTGTCAAAGAAGAGTTTAACAAACATGGATATCGAGAAAAGGAAACCGAGGAACAGAGAACTTTACGGCAAGAATAGAAAGACCATGGTGGGACCAGAAGAAAAAAAGAAAAAAAAAGAAAAAAGGGAAAAAAAGAAAAAAAAAATGTTTGTTTTTAGTCCTTGATAGTTAGACATAAGTCCAATGATGAAATCGTTTGCTTTATGATGAAATCTTAGAAACGATAAACCCTTAATGTGCTTTTATCTGATACTTTGAGTGATTGATCTATGTTAGACTCGTAAGCACTTCACTATAGGTTCTTAGCGGTGAAAACCTGAGTAGTTGGCAAGGTGACTAGTTGAAGAAATTGTAGGTCGGTGAATGACCGTTTGCTTAGATGTCTATCTTGATTTGCTTATGTTATGATGTGTGGTATGGTTGAAAATGAAAGAAAAGTCTCTAAAGAAAAGAATTAAACCACCTATAACCAATAAGCGTGAAGCTACCCATGGGCGAGTATTAGGGTCACCATGAGGAGAAATGCTACCTTAAAGGGTAGGTGTGTTGAAAAAAAAAAGAGAAAGAAAAAGAGAAAAAAAAGATAAGAAAAAAAGAAGTTCAAAATGAAAAGAAAAAAAAAAAGAAAGAGACAAAAGAGAAAGAAAACCATACCACATTGAGCACAAAAAAGCAATTGCAGGCATAATTGAGACATCTAGGTTGGTTTGACCCATCGATCCCGATTTTTGACGAAATCATTGAGTTAGCTTACCTGGGGATGAATCTGCGAAGGAACTTTTGCACACACACACCTCGAGTCTGGCGTAGATCATTTATTTAAATACTTGGACTTGAGTTGCATTGAGTGTTTTGAAGGTTCTCTGGTTTCATTACTGAGCATTCTTCGAGGACAATGATATGTATAACTATTGGGACTATTTCGTAGAATATGATATAACATGATGATATGGAAGGCCCCACCATATGGTTCATCTTGACCAAGTACAAACAGCGGAGAGCAGAAAGCTAAACCAAGACTGGGGGTGACCAGTCTACCACACCGTGAATCAAGGACATAACAAGATATTGAGTCATGAGTCCAAAGAGAAGACTGAGCAGTCTCCTGGAGAACTGGTGGAAGACCTAACCCAACGAAATAGGAAATTCATGCATGCATGCATACACGTAACGTATTTTTGCATTCTTTTTTGTGTTTGTTTCGTTTTGCATTCACAGGTTTCAAAGAAGAAAAAGAGAAAGCGGCAAAGACAAGCCAACCAGAATCAGCAACATATGAGTAGTAGTTTTGGGGATGAGTCCCAGGGTTGAGGCCTATATCAGTATCAGTTTTAGGGCGAGGCCCACGTCAGTATCAGTCTGGGGGCGAGGCCCACATCAGTGTCTGTATGGGGGCGAGGCCCACATTAGTTTCAGTTTGGGGTCGAGGCCCATATCAATATTCATTTGGGGATGAGTCTCGGGGTTGAGGCCCACATCAGTATCAGTTTGGGGCGATGCCCACATCAGTTTGGGGCGAGGCCCACATAAGTTTCAGTTTGGGGTCGACGCCCATATCAGTATTCGTTTGAGGATGAGTCCCAGGGTTGAGGCCCACATCAGTATCAGTTTTGGGGCAAGGCCCACATCAATTTCAGTCTGGGGGTGAGGCCCACATCAGTATCAGTTTGGGGCGAGGCCCACATCAGTATCAACTCAGGGTCGAGGCCCACCTTATCAGCAGTTTGGGGAATGAATCCCAGGGCCGAGGCCCACATCATCAGAATTTGGAATGAATCCAGGGAATGAATCCCAGGGCCGAGGCCCACGTCGTCAGAATTTGGAATGAATCCAGGGAATGAATCCCAGGGCCGAGGCCCACGTCTTCAGAATTTGGAATGAATCTTAGGGCCAAGGCTCACATCAGCATATTCTGGGGGCGAGGCTCATATCAGCATCAGTATAAGGGCGAGGCCCACATCAGCATCAGTCTGGGGGCGAGGCCCATATTAGCATCAGTATCAATCTTGCCGGGTATGGCACTCTGGAGGCGAGACCTACATCAGATATCCGTTTTAGTTTTTCCGGGTATGGCATTCTGGGGGCGAGGCCCACATTAGCATCAGTATCAGCATTGCCGGGTATGGCATTCTGGGGGCGAGCCCCACATTGGTTCAGTATCAGTTTGCCGGGTATGGCATTCTGGGGGCGAGGCCAACATTACATCAGATCAGTTTCTGCCGGGTATGGTATTATGGGGGCGAGGCCCACATTTGCATCAGTATCAGCATTGCCGGGTATGGCATTCTATGGGCGAGGCCCACATTGGCTCAGTATCAGTTTGCCGGGTATGGCATTCTGGGGGCGAGGCCCACATTATCATCAGAATCAGTCTTACCGGGTATAGAGATATCAGATCAGTTTTGCCAGGTACGGCACTCCGGGTAGGGAGACATCAGGTCAGTTTTGCCAGGTACGGCACTCCGGGTATGGAGACATCAGATCAGTTTTCCAGGTCCGACACTTCGGGTAAAGAGACACATCAGTAGAGTTTTGGAATGAATCCAGGGAATGAATCCCAGGTCCGAGGCCCACATCGTCAGAATTTTGGAATGAATCCAGGGAAAGAATCCCAGGGCCGAGGCCCACATCAGCAGAGTTTTGGAATGAATCCCAGGGCCGAGGCCCACGTTGTCAGAATTTGGAATGAATCCCAGGGCCGAGGCACACATTGTCAGAATTTTAGAATGAATCCAGGGAACGAATCCCAGGGCCGAGGCCCACCTTATCAAAATTTTGGAATGAATCCAGGGAATGAATCCCAGGGCTGAGGCCCCACCTTATTAGAATTTTGGAATGAATCCAGGGAATGAAACCGAGGGCCGAGGCCCACGTCGTCAGAATTCGGAATGAATCCGAGGTCAGAATTTGGAATGAATCCAGGGAATGAATCCCAGGGCTGAGGCCCACCTTATTAGAATTTTGGAATGAATCCCAGGGCTGAGGCCCCACCTTATCAGAATTTTGGAATGAATCCAGGGAATGAAACCCAGGGTCGAGGCCCACATCGTCAGAATTTGGAATGAATCTAGGGAATGAATCCCAGGGCAGAGGCCCACATCGTCAGAATTTGGAATGAATCCCAGGGTCGATGCCCACTTCGCCAGCAGTTTTGGGAATGAATCCCAGAGTCGAGGCCCGCTTTTATCAATTTCGGTTCGGGAATGGACCACAACGGTGACAGTTCGGGAATGGACTTCATCACACCACATCACAGCGGCACTCCGAGAATGGAGATATAGTCCGAGAATGGCACGCCAGGAATGGCACTCCGAGAATGTAGATATAGTCCGGGAATGGACAGCTCGAGAATGAGCCCGCCAAGAATGGCACTCCGAGAATGGAGATATAGTCCGGGAATGGACAACTCGAGAATGAGCACGCCGAGAATGGCACTCCGAGAATGGAGATATAGTCCGGGAATGGACAGCTCAAGAATGAGCACGCAGACAATGGCACGCCGGGAATGGCACTCTGAGAATGGAGATATAGTCCGGGAATGGACAGCTCGAGAATGAGCACGCCGAGAATGGCACGCCGGGAATGGCACTCCGAGAATGGAGATACGGTTCGGGAATAGACCACATCACATCAACGGTTCGGGAATGGACCACATCACATCATCAGTTCGGGAACAAAGCCCACAGATGGTTCGGGAACAAAGCCCAGGGGTCGAAGCGCCTCGCCATCATAATCAGTTCAGTTCGGTAGTGATTCCTAGAGATCGAAGCATCTTGCAGGGATGAACCTCGAGGTCGCGGCACCTCACCACATCATCAAATTCAGTTAAGAGCAACAGGCAAACCAGGTGACAGCTGGCGAGCCAGGTAAGTAAAAATGCATTGCACTTACTTTGATCGGATTGTCATTGTCACACACTGCACAAGTCCCATCAAAGTGGGGGCGACTGTAGACACTGCATTTTTGCATATCAGCCCGATGATGAGTCTCGTATGGAGACACTACCTCTTTAGTTGTGGAAGCCGCGGGAAACGGACGTTGGAAGGGTAAAGTTGGAAATTAGCATTTTGTCAGATTTAACTCGCTTGTTTCGCTCTGTTTTAAAACACACCAAACCCATTAAATCACATCCAAAAATAATTAAAATATTTAAAACACATCTCACAAATTAAATAATTAAAACATTTAAAATACATGTCACAAATTAAATTAAAACAACTTAAATTAAATTAAAACACATGTCACAAATTAAATCACCTTCCTAAATTAAAATTAAATCTCTTTCCTAAAATACATAAATCACTTCCCCAAATTATAAGATTTTCCCTATCACATTTTAATTAAAAGATATCTCCCAATTAACACACAAATCTTATTCCTTCTCCAACAAGGTAAACCCATCCCCTTGCCTATAAAAAGAACCATTCACCCCTTACCAAACCCTGGCTAAATCTCACAATAAACACACCAAAAAACAACTAGCTCACACCTCACCCATTAAACAAATCAGTTCACGTTAACAGCCACTCAAGCCGCAAAAACACCCCACACAACACCTTCACGCCATTAACACAGCCTTCTCTTTGACCACACACTGCCTCACGTAAAGAATCAAACAAATTCACGTGAAGGGCCTCAAAGTCACGCCCTGCCTCAACCTTCAACAGCCCCTCAACCTTCACCAGCCCATATACTTCCCCAAGCATGTCCCAAGCACTCTTTCAAGCCTCCTTGCACGTCCAAGCATCCCATTGAAACCTCCATAGCCGCACCACCAAGCCAGGAAACCCTCCAAGGCCGCATATTCACCCCCTTCACCAACACCACTCACGCCCAAGCCCTTCTCACAGCCCTCCATTGCCGAATTCCAGCCACCATTAACAGCCCTAAAACACACCAAAATAAGCCTCATTCACAGCCCCTAATATAGTACCAAAGTGCCGCAAAACACCCCCAAACACAGCCTCCCACTGCACGCCAAAACAGCCCAAAACCGCTCACTGCACTGACCCATTCACTGCCGCACAAACAGCCCCTGGTCTGTTCGGTTTTCTCACCAATTTAACCCATAAAACAGCCCCAAAACCACCCAAAAACTGCACTAAAAAAACTCCCTAAAGTCCCCCTAAAAATCCATAAAAACGCACCCCCTAGCCTCCACAAAATCGCCCAAACAGTCCATTAAATCACCAGAACAGTGACCTGAAACGCAGCAGTGAAACAGCAGCGAAAGGGACCTGAAACAGCAGCCCGAGCATCAAAAACAACAAGGGAAAACGTTGAGTAGACAAATCGGAAAAGCATCGGATCAATCTCCCTTCCAACGGACGTGTAACGCCCTTTCTTAGACGACAAAAGAGGTTAGACCTGAGGGCACCCTTTTATTCATTATCTTTCGTTTATTTTATTTAATTTGAATATTATCGCATGAGAGTCGTTTGAGGCATGAGGTGATTGTTGGATGAGCGGGATGTATGTTCCCTTTTGTGGTATATCGGATGGAAACCCGGACTTAAATTTCATAGCCGATTCCGAATGGACGGTAGTATGATCTACACTCGGGATACAATGCCACGTACCGCTTAAGATACATATGTCTCGTCTCATCCAAATTTGTATTTGAGCATGTCATAGTTCTAGGCCGTTTATTTATTATTTAAAGCATGATTTAGCTTAGTTTGTTATTTATTTTCAAAGCATGATTACGTTATTTTAGGCATGATATTTTGTTTAGTTTATGATTATGTTTAAATAGTTATTTGTTTATTTTGGTTTAATGGTTCAATGTGCTCATTGTGTGATTTTATGTGTTTGCCGTTTAAAGACTTATTTCCAAGCATGCAAACTTAGATTATGAATTATTTTGATGAATGCATATTAGATCTAAGTCACCCTTGAGCGTGAATGTTGAATAGATTCGGTTAGTTTATCGCACAAATCATATCATCACAAGTGACATAAGTAAGGGACCATTCCGAACCCAACGGTTTGAGGTCTTCCCTTGAGAGGGGTGAGTGCGGCCTTAAATCTTTGTCCCGGTTCACACCGGGTGGCGACTCCATGTTATTTTTTACTCCCAACTAGGCCACGAGTCTAGAACAGCCGTCGTCAGGTTCTGTTGTCTACAGCATCTCTATAAGTTGTATATCCTTAAATAAAGTTCCTGGTCAAGATTTACTAACACGGGTCGGTTAGTAAGATCCACTGAGACGAGTACATGTCGTATATCGTGACTTGGTCCGATGGTTTATCCCGATGAACCATGAGTCTCAGGAGACTCGTATAGACATGTAGGTGATTATTTGATAAACACTGAACGACTCACTGAACATTTCCTAATAGATGGTACACCAACGTCAATAGGATTCTTCTCGAGTTGAGCGAGCATAGTGGTCCTTTGACTTGAGATACCACTGTGGATATATGAGTTATCCTCCACACTTTGATGGCAGTCACGTCACCGATCTATTTAGATCAGACCTCCGCCTGTTCATTGGGTGTGGACAGATGCTCATGATATCATGTGCGTATCAAGATAGAATCTGTTAATCATGTGTACAGGACATAGGCATCCTACACGTGTTTATGATCTAGTAAATCCATGGCCGTGGTATAACTTCGGAAACAAGTTCCGAGTGTTATTTAGAGATCGTAAATTTGAAAATCGACTATATTATACCAAAAGAATTTGACGTTTTTATCTATATCCCAGGTATAATAAGGATAGCCTGTGACAGATGGATTATACGTATGCAATGACCTCGACTTACATAGTTTAGCGAGATTATCTATGGTCTTCATAATTCATGAGTGTGTGAATTATGGACACGAAATTGGATTTCATGACGGATAAACCTAAACTTAGAGAGTCCTACTATATGAAGTGTACTCGTTGAGCATTTGGGCAACGCGTTATGAATAATACAGATTATTCATAATACTTCATCGGATTAAATGTGTTAATTCGAATCATTTAAATGGTTAAATAAAAACACATGTTTTAGGGGATTTTGGTCAATCGTAATTATTGTGTATTTGTATCTGATAAATAATTTGATTAGATACACATTAATTAATTATCAAATGAGACTTTGACACATGCCATTAATATATGTATTTGTTATTAAATGTAAATAAAATTCATATATAATAATTATCATATTAATTAATTATTTAAATATTTAAATGTTAAATATTTGAATAATTAAATGATATACTTTTTCATAATTGTTATGAAAAATATTTGATTATTATTGGTTACAAATGACATGATTTTATTAAGCTTAAGTGTACAAATTTGATTTGTCAACTCTAAAGCTTATCTAATCTTGTTTTTAATTTAAAGAAATTAAAATGCAAAATTGACCATTTTAACCCTACAAAGTCCGTCATGATGATTTAAAAAGAAAAAAAATTATTTTCTCTCTAATCATCTTCCATTGCCGAAAACTTCACCATAAAACACTCTCAAATTTGTTTGATGATTCAACAAAGAAAATCAATACAAAAAAAAGCTTTAGGAAATGGGAGAATTAGAGGAAATACTAAATATCCCTAAGCTTGAAAGCATGTTTCTTGTTCTTGATCTTCTAGATAGACTCTAGGGTTTCTTCTTTTCTTGTGAATTTGGGTGTTTTGGATTTAGAGGATGAATTAGAAGGCTTTGTGCATGTGTGAAGTTGTTTTGGATGATATTATTGTAATATTGATTCAATTTTGTAATTTGATGATAAGTTGCCATTCTAGAGTGTTATGACCACTCTTGTAATGCCTAGAATTATTCTTGGGTGCTTCATTGGTGGTGACTTGGATTGGTGTTGTGATTAATTGGATTAATGTTGAAAAAGTTGGAATAAAGCATGAAAAATTGATTATTTTTGTTGCAAAATCAGATCTGGAAAAATTGGGTTTATTGTGATGAAAATAATGTCATTTGAATGTATTGGATGTGTTTTGGGTGTTGGAACAATTGCCGAAAATTATTTCGGAGTTGAAATAAGCGAAAACGGTGTTACCGGGTGACTTTTGAGCCAACCGGGTGACGGCTGCCCAAACAGTGAATCGGTCATTGTTCGGGCAGCCCATGAACTGCCCTAGCTGTTGGTTTTTCTAAGTTATCCCAAGATCAATTAAGCAATGAAAACATTTGAATACATCAAAGTAAAGTTGCGGAAATACTCACTTTGATCGGATTTGCGATGCGTTGAACATAAAAATTTCTTCAAGCTTTCCCTCCTAGGTTCGGCCAAGGCATCCTTTGTGCTCCTTGTCTTGATCTTCAAGCTCCAAGCTTTGGGTGTGGATTCCATGCTCATGAATGGGTTTCCCTATCACCTTTGTATGACCCATTTGGTGTGCTAGCACTTGGAAATTTTGCCACAAAATTTCCCTTAGTCTTCTTGATGCTCTCCGCATTGAAGGAAAAAAAAAGAGGAAATGGCACCTTGTGCCGTGAGATGAGGGAGAGAGTGAGAAGAGTTTTGTTGGTTGTTTTGTGTATTTGAATTTTAAAAATCTAATACCACTTACCACTTTCCAAAATGGTACAAGGCATTAAAGCCTTTCAACTACTCACATCAATCAAAAGTTGACAAGTTGTCAATCACCAAAAAGGTGACAAGACTCCCATCACATGAATGACTAATGATGTGACGCGTGATGTGACTTATGGGCCCCACTCAATTCGAAATGCGAGTGGGCTCGCAAACACTCCCGGGCTCGGGTTCGCTAATTCCGAATTAACGAATTTTCCGTTGCGACGTAATTAAATCAAATTTAATTAAATAATTATGCCTAGCAAAATTACTATTCACATCGCTAGCGAATTAATTCTAAATTAACTCGTTTGCCCGAATTAAAATCCAATTTTAATTCCGCATCGAAATCTAATTTCGTTTAATATATCGAATATATTAATTTATCGATTAATTCCAAATTAATCGTTCTCTCTCTTTAAATAATATTTTATCCAAATAAAATATCTCCGTAATTAATCATAGATTAATTTTCTATCTCTTATAATTAATCCCAGATTAATTATGTCCGAGTCATACGTCATCGGTGAATCTTCGGGAAGCGACCCATGAGATCCCCGGATATGTTGGCAGTAAATTCGGTCGTCGGACTATCCGAACACGTACGTACCTAGTACTACATTTTTACCGATTTACAAGACAATGTTGGCTTCTAGCAAAGTACCGTGCCTACCCAATTCTCCAGAAATATTCTTAAAGGAATATGTAATCTATATCAGGCGTAGTATACTTAATATAGCATATTGCGATCCAGTATCGGATGTCACGTGCTAGGCCTGGGGCTGGAATTGTGTCTGCCCCGTACAAAGCACATATCGGATCTCTGGTAACTAGTCTCTATAATCGGATAATCATGACCTAGTCATATTATCCCGATGACTGCAGTACATAAGAGTACCAGTTCTGTATCCTACGTGACCATCATCTCCACTATGACTGGAGTGATACTTCCATCTTGACATCACACCCAATACACTACGATTCTCAATATACCCAGAAGAGGCGTTCACATAACCGGTTAAAGCCCTGGATGACCAAAACCAAAGTATATTGATTGTCGCAAGTATTAGCGGTGCAAGTCTCGGGTTAAGACCAAATACACCTACCCTGATTCGGACATCCATAGACACATAGTCATACTACCAATGGAATTTCGATGGGTCTATCCAGAGCGAAGCTGTTTTCGTAGCATCGGTAAACACAACCTCCTATTACACTTTCATAAGTATCCAATACTTAAATATATGAGAACTATGTCGTTATGCTCTCATAACACACACAAGTGCAATACTAGTCTATTTCGCATTATCGATGTCCAATCTCGATAATACTCCGACTAGGGATATTTTAATGATTAAACCTTCATGGATTGATACTATCTCATATCTTATCAATCCGGAACTAATCAGATGGACTTTTATCATTTATATATCCCGGTAATCTAATTACAAATGATAAAAGAGCAATTTCATTTGTCACATAGTTAATTTGAACAACAACAACATGTTATGTACAAATAGTGATGCTATGGGTCATAATTGTCCAACACTAGCACTATTGGGGCTGACCTAGGCAGCCCTCATGTGCATTGGGTGGTCGATTCGGTCGAAAACGCGTTTTATGCCATTTTACGGAAAAAATATTTTCATAAAGGTTTTGCGACGTTTCATAGTTATTTATGTCGTTATTTGATAACGGATAAATATGTTTAGGTGAAATATGAATGAATTATTCATATTTGATATTGAATAATTGATTCGGTAATTTAAAAGTTTTAAAATTACGATTTTGCCCGAACAGCGCTTCCGCCACGCCCTTTGCCCAAAACCCCAACATATCTTACATTGAGGACAATGCAAGTTTTAAGTTTGGGGATGTGTGCATGTAGTGATAGTTTATGCTATTAAAAAAATTATTTTTTATTTTTAATCCTTGATAGTAAAGCATAAATGTAATGATGAATTTTGTTTGCTTTAGATGAAATCTTAGAAATGATAAATTCCCAATTGATTTTTTATTCGATGCCTTGAGTAGGTGATCTAGGTTAGACTCGTTAGCACTTAATAATAGGTTTTTAGCAGTAAGAACCTAGATAGTTGGCAAAGTAACTAGTTGAAGAAATTGTTTGCTGATGAATGACCTTTTGCTTAGATGTCTATCTCGAATTGCTAGTGTTATGATATATGGTGTGGTTAAAAACAAAAGAAGAAAAATATTGATTGAAAAAGAATAAGAGTAAGAGGAAAAAATGAAAAAGAAGTTAAAACACCTATAATCGATAAGCGTGAAGCTACCCATGGGTGAGTTTTAGGACCACCGTGAGGAGAAATGCTACCTTAAAGGGTAGGTGTGTTGAAAAAAATTTAAAAAAAATGAAAAAGATGCAAAAAACATACCATACTGAGCAAAGAAAGGCAAATACAAAGTACTTTTGAGATATCTAGGTTGGTTTGACCCATCGGATCTCAATTTTCGAGATGAAATCATTGAGTTGGCTTATTTAGGAGTAGAGCTATGAATGAACCTTTACACACGCACTGTGAGTCTGGCTTAGATGATTTATTCAAGAACTTGGATTTAAGTTGCATTGACTACTTTGAAGGTTCTATGATTTCATTGGTAGGCATTCTTTGAGGACAATATTATACATAACTATCAGGTCTATTTTTTTTTTGCTTTATATTTTTTGCATGTTTGTGAATGAAGTTTGTGGGTGTCGTCGCTGTAAGCCCTCACGAGACTATAACTCGTCCACTAGGGTGGCCTTTTAAAGGCTTATTGCATACGCTAAATGTAATCGTGATCCCTACGAAAGTGGCCTAGTTAATTTTGTTATTTTTGTTTGTCTATTTTTATTTAGTTTTTATTTAGTCTTTTGCTCGTGACTTGCAAAATCTTAAGTTTGGGGGTGTTTGATAAGTGCGATTTATAATCACTTATTCTCGCACTCTTAGGTTACTATTTTGTTAGGTTTCGTGTCATTTAATGTATTATGTAGTTTGTTTTATGTTTTATTAGTAGGAAGCATTAGGACATGGATCTTGGAGCAATTATACGTGTTTTGGGACCTTATAGATGCAACAGAAGCACGTGGGAAAGGCTGGAACGCAGAAATCAGCAAGCCGAAAAAAGTGACTGGCGTTGCGATGCCACTTGTGGCGTCGCAATGCCAATTCTAGTGTCGCGACGCCCCTTCAGAATGCTGCCATATTAATTTCCCGTGAGTTGGGCATCGCGATGCCACTTTCGGCATCGCGACACTGCGACAGACTTCCTGAAACATCAAAATTCAGTATTCTACAGGTATAAGGACTCCAAGACTTCCCTATAAATATATAAGCACGTCCAAAACACTAGGGGAGGCTAATACATAGCCAAACTGCCAAAGTGTTCTAAACACATATTTTTAGAGAGATCCAAATAGAAATATTGAAGAGCGACAAGATGAGATGAATACAGTGACGTCCGAAGACGAAGGGATTCGATTTGGGTTTAATCTTCTAGTTTCTTTCTTTAACTCTAATGATTTCTATTAGATTCATGACCATGCTTTCATTGTTTTATTATTTAGTCATGAACTAACTCTATTATTCTAGAGGATGACGTAGCCAATGCTTAAATCTATGTATTGCTTGTCAATTTAATTGTTATGAAGTTTTAATTTAGTTTATTTATATTCTCTTGCGTTTAATACTTCTTGTTTGTTGGCCACAAATTGAGATGATGAATGTTTAAAATCTATCGCTCGAGAGAATCTATAATCCCTTCGAAGTCATTAACAAAGAATCACAAAGTGTAATGAACTGTTAATTACTAGATTTTTATAGGGATATCGAAGTTCTTAATTGATAATATATTCACTCGGCACTCGGGAGAGGGAGTTAGAATAATTTAGGAATCTTGACTTATTAACAATGCAATTGAATAAGAATTTAATGGCATGAAAAATACATAGGGGATATCTAGGTGATATCATACTCTATAATCTCTCTTTTCTTGGATTATCTTTATCAAACGGTTTAATATCTGGTTTATTTAGATTTTAATATAAATTCAGTTGTTTTCTGAATAAAGTTAGGATTATTAATTATAGTACTTAGTATGAGTTGAATACAATCTATGTGGGTTCGACACACTTTCACTTATATTTACCAAAACTTGACATTGTACACTTGCGATACGATATAAAATATCACAACATCTAGAGTCTAGGGGCGTTACGTATCGCCATCCCCCTAGCCTTGAACTAGGATCTAGAGGCATCAATCATCCATAGTCCTGAACTACTTGTGCACACGTTCTCTGCCCGTTAATTCCACAAGTTACATACTGATGTGGGTTTTTCCCCTAAGCCTCCAAAATCACCAAAAACTCATACTTTTAAATAAAGAGTTTTCTTAAAACTTTCTTATATGTGCAGTAACGTTGTTTATTCCTGACAACAAGCGATAAGAGCCTAAGAGGCTTGGGTATTTAAGTGAGCCTCGCTCCACCTTCCCTCTGGGGGATCTACAACGGGAAATCCATTTGACAGTCCGTCACGCACCATAGCTCATTGGCACGTACCTTAGTGTATAAAAAAGGGTGCGCTCACTTGGTTGCTCAAACCCTTGAGTGGGGAGACCTAGTTGTGGGCCATCCTTCACCGGTGAGAGCCTTTGTCTATACTCTTACTAACCCACCTATAGACCGGGTTGGCTAAAGTAGCAATTATTTCCTTGAGTATGTGCTTGTGGACCATCCTCATTTGGATGCAGTTGGACTATTGTCAGAAATGCGAGCTTGCTGGGCCATTTAAACTGGGGCAAGTTCGCACTGTATGACTATTAGGCCAAAAGCTTCTGAAATATTGATGGGCCACTTTGTAAAAATTATTATGTGATGTTTGCATCATCTTGCTTGTGTTTGGGAACATCGTTTTTTAGATCCATTTGGACCACTTATCATGGGATATGGGCTTGTTGGGCCATTTAAACTGGGACAAGAACACATCTTATGACGATTGGGCCAAAAGGCTTCTAAATAACAATGGGCCATTTTATGATTGTGTTCGGAATTTTATCATTTGGATTTAGTTGGGCTCTTTGCCATAAGACATGAACTCGTTAGGCCATTTAAACTGGGACGGGTTCACTCTTATGACAGTTGTCCCAAAAGCTTCTAAAATGATAATAGGCCGATTTGTTTGAGAATTTTATTTGATTTAATATATGTTATATACTTCTTATGCACATCATGCATACATACATCATGTTAACCCTTGTGTTCTGAAAGCCATCATAGATTCCCGTTGGGTTAGAAAAAAGGGAAGACACACCAAAATACCGAGAACAGACATGAGTGAATCAGATACTGAGGTATCCCGGATAGATCAGTTGGAAAGTGGCTTCGCCAAGATTACTGAACAGTTGCAAGCCTTGACTGCTGCCATGACAAATATGGCTGTGCCCCGTGCTGGGGAAAATTCTGAGAATGTAAGGCGCGAGAAGCCTCCGAATGGGTTGGGGGATGATATCCCCGCTTTTGATGATGATAATACAAAGTATGCAACAGACAGAGTGATTGGGTCTCAGGCTGAGATACAGAAACTCAGGGATCAGGTTGAATCCGTTACCCGCAAGATGAGGGGTAAGAATGAAGATTTGCTAGACTATGAGACAATGAAGTTTGAGGAGCAGTTGCCAGCGCAGTTTAAGATGCCGGATTTGGCTAAGTTCAATGGGAATGGAGATCCGAGGGTGCATCTCCGTCAATATGTGTCTGTTATGAGTTCAGTTGGCCTGTCTCAGCGCCAAGTCCAAAAGATGTTTGGGATGTCACTCGAGGGGGCACCTGTGGTTTGGTATCATAGCCTTGAGAAGAAGGTTAAGGAAGATTGGAAGGAACTAGCTGATGCTCTTCTGAAGCAGTATGTTACAGACTTGGAGATTGATTTGTCACTCCGAGATTTGGAGAACACTAAGCAGAAGCCGGAGGAGAGCTTCAAAGAGTATGTGGACCGCTGGAGAAGCCAGCTTCTGAAAATGCGGACTCGGCCCTCTGAGAATGACCAAATCAAAATGATCATCAACAGACACCAAGCCCTCTATTTATAGTAAGCTGAGGAGGACGACTTCGATGATTTCTGATTTTCGGCAGTTGAGGGAAACTGTCATGGATATTGAGGAAGAGGAGGCTGAAAACAGAAAGTCCTATGGCCAGAATAGGCGGACTTTTGGGGGGTATTCTGAGACTAAGCCCGCTACTGTCGAGGTTGCTGCCATCAGGAACCGGCAATTCTCCAACCTTGGTAGACCTTTGTCGAAGGTATTTGAAAAGTTACAGGGACAAGGAATCTTGAAACCCTTAGAAGGCAAGCCACTTCCGCACCCCCCACCACCACACATAAATGTGGACCTTTATTGTCACTTCCACCAGCTACATGGCCATGACACCGACAACTGCACCCGCCTCAGGCATGAAATTCAAGATCTCATAGATTCCCATAAAATACCCAACCCATGAAAAGAAGCCATCAACCATCAAGCTTCTTACATGGATGACAGTGAAGAACCATGGGCCGAGGAAGAAGGCAGTGCTGCGGATGATGGAGATGTTCCTCCTAGTCTATTTGATCCAGTTTTTAATGACATTGATTTTGTTACTTGTTCGAACTCTTTTCCTCAACAATAATAAAGACGTTCATTTCGCTAAAACTCTTCTGCAATATGAGTATATTTGAGAAAAGTATTCAACCTTGGTACTATGGAATCCAGTGATGAACACGGGGAACCTTCGCAATAAGCAAACAGAAAAGATAAGATAGACATTCAGAAATTGGGAAATAAGGCAGTGAAACTATCAGACTTGGAAGGGAATTAGTTCACCGAGCCGATCAACATAGACAGACTGAAGCAATGGTTTGCCTGAGGAAAAGAAGACTAAGCAGTCACCAAGAGGATTGATGGAAGACCTAACCCGACGGGATAGGAACATGCATGCATACACGTAACATATTCGCATCCTTTTTGTGTTTGTTCTGTTTTGTAATAACAGGTTTCAAAGGAGAAAAAGAGAAAAGCGTCAAATACAAGCCAACCAGAAGCAGTAACAGTACAATATCAGCAGTTTTCGAGAATGAATCGCAGAGGGTCGAGGCCCGAATCAGTATCAGTTTTGGGGATAAGTCCCAGGGTCAAGGCCCACATCAACAGAATTTTGGAATGAATCCAGGGCCGAGGCCCACATCAGCATCAATCTGGGGGCGAGGCCCATGTCAGTAGCAGTTGGGGCCGAGGCCCACTTCAACATCAGTCTTGGGGATGAGTCCCAGGGTCGAGGCCCGCATTACATCAGTATCAGCATTGCCGGGTATGGCATTCTGGGGGCGAGGCCCATATTACATCAGATCAGTCCTGCCGAGAATGGCACTCCGAGAATGTAGATATAGTCCGGGAATGGGCAGTTCAAGAATGAACAAGTCGGAAATGACACTCCGAGAATGGAGATATAATCCGGGAATGGACAGTTCAAGAATGAACAAGCCGAGAATGGCAATCCAAGAATGGAGCAGAGTTCAAGAATGAACAAGTCGGAAATGACACTCCGAGAATGGAGATATGGTCCGGGAATGGACAGTTCAAGAATGAACAAGCCGGGAATGGCACTCCAAGAATGGAAGCATAGTTCGAGAATGAACACCTCACAGTAAAGGTTCGGGAATGGACCAACTCACAGCATAGTTCGAGAATGAACACCTCACAGTAACGGTTCGGGAATGGACCACCTCACAGTAACAGTTCGGGAATGAACACCTCACGGTAACAGTTTGGGAATGGACATCTCATGGTAACGGTTCGAGAATGAACACCTCACAGTAACGGTTCGGGAATGGACCACCTCACAGTAACAGTTCGAGAATGGACACCTCACAGTAACGGTTCGGGAATGGACCACCTCACAGTAACAGTTCGGGAATGAACATCTCACAGTAACGGTTCGGGAATGAACCACCTTACAGTAACGGTTCGGGAATGGACCACCTTACGGCAACGGTTCGGGAATGGACCACATCACAAAACGGTTCGGGAATGAACCAGGGGTCGCAGCACCTCACCACCCAAATCAACTCAACACATGGTAAGTCAAGTGGCAGCTGGCGAGCCAGGTAAGTAGAAATGCATTGCATAACTTTGATAGGATTGTCACTGTTGCACATTACACAAGTCCCATCAAAGTGGGGGCGACTGTAGGCACTGCATTTTTACACATAAGTCCCTATGATGAGTCTCATTTTGGAGACACTACCTTTTAAGTCACGGAGGTCACGGGAAACGGACATCGGAGGGGAAATTCAGAATAAACAAGGTTCACTGTTTTCGTTCGTGCTGCGTTCGTGTTTACGTTCGAACGTCAAACGGATTGCGGGCGTTCGTGCCGCGTTCGAGGAAGCGTTCGAACGGTGTCGGTAATTCTGGTTTTGCTGCTAGCCTCACATCCAGCCCAATTAGCCCCCCCAAAGCCCATAAAACACATCCCAACTTAAATAAATAAATATTAATTAAAACATTAACTAAATAATATAATAACTAAAATAATTAAATGATTAAATAAAACATATACCAAACATAAAATAAACAATTACCAACTTAAACTAAAATCATGCCTAAATTAAACAAATCACACACTAAATCAAAATATAATCATGCCTAATTAAAATCAATCAACCAATTATATTCCCAATCTAATAAGATTATTCCCAAACTTAAAATATTGTATTCCTAATCCAAGCCAATCAAATATTCAACCTTCCCTATCTAGCTAAGATTTGTCCCCCCTCAATCTTTGACTTCCCTTAACCAAACCAAATCAAATCTCTTGACTTCCCTTAACCAAACCAATCAAATCCCTTTCCTTGTCAAACCTAACCCTTTGCCTATAAAAAGAACCCTTCACCAACCTTCTCAACCCTAGCTAGCTAGTCCCTAACTCACACACAACACATATAAAAAATATTACAGGAAGAAGACACCAAAAACCAGTAAGCAAAAGATAAAGAGGAAACGGCAGAGAAACCACAAGGAAACAATAGTAAAAGACAGAGAACGACGACTCAAAACAGTAAAGACAACGAACGAGAACAGTGAACCAGTGAACCGGGAGAGTTGCGGAGCATCCACCCTTCCGACGATCGTGTACCGTACATCTGAGAGGTGATTTAAAAGGTTAGACCTGAGGGTACCTTTTCATTAGCTTATATTCTTTTTATTTATTATTATTATTGAATTCTATTCGCATGAGAGTCATTTATGGATGCATGTTGTGGTCTTTGAGTAGATAAATATGCATGAATTATGAGATGTATTATGTTGTGGGTATTGGATGAATGAGAGATGTGTCAACTCTCGCGGTATATCGGATGGAAACCCGGACATAAATTTCATAGCCGATTCCGAATGGACGGTATTATGATCTGTACTCGGGCCACAACTCCACGTACCGCTTGGGTAAACGGCACCATCTTTCTTTTGTTTTGTGTTGCTTTTGTTTATTTAGTTGTCTTTACTTGAATTCAATACGTTGTTTATTTATGCATGATTCAATCAAGCGCATGGGCTTAGTGAGTTAGTCCAAAGGTCCTCCATTTGGGAGACAAGAGCCGAAAAGGCCACCTTTGTGACACTACTTCGCCGCGCCAGTTGATGTGTGTTCGGTTGGATGCGAGATACGTTCAATCGGGCATACTTAGTTTGATATTATTGAGTTTATCTTTTATGCATGGTTCAATCAAGCGCATGGGCTTAGTAAGTGGAATGAAAGATCCCTTATGGGGAGGGGTTAAAACCCGTTACCACGATGCTTTGCCGCGCCGGTTGATGTGTGTTCGGATTGGATGTAAGATGTGTTCAATCGGGCATACTTGGTTGATATGATTGGTTCTATTTATGCATGATGTGATGTGACGCGCATGGGCTTAGTATGATGGTCTAAAGGTCCTCTCTTTGAGAGATCAAGAGCCCCCAAAAGGCCACCTTTACGGCAGTACTTCGCCGCGCCCCTTTATTTTGTTGTTTATGTATTGCGTCTCATTTCATGCATCAGGTCTGTTCCCGTTCGAACGCGTTTACGAACGCAACTCGAACGCGCATGCATTTTTGCCTTATCATGCATCAGGTCTCATTTCCGTTCGAACGCGTTTACGAACGCCATACGAACGTGAGCATTATGTTTCATTTCCTTTCGAACGCGTTATCAAACGCCATACGAACGCGAACTTTCTGTTTACCGTTCGAACGCGTTTGCGAACGCTACACGAACGCGCACACACTGAACTGAGTTTGTCTTATCATATTCATGCATAATTGCCTCTTGGTTGATCTTTCTTGTGTTATATAGCCAATTGTATTATTTGTATTCAAGCATGATTAGGCTGTTAGCATGTTATTTGGTTAATAGGTTCATGAGATAGTACTCAAGCATGATCATGTTGTTCTTAGTTTTCCATAGCATAGGATTGAAATATGTTCATGAGATTGCCATGTGATGTTGCATGTTGTGATGAACTTGTTGATGTATGCATATGAATTTAGAAGCATGATATCTTTCGAAATAAATGTTATTTAAGCCTGGTTAAATTATCACATAAATCCTTTTATTACAAGTGACATAAGTAAGGGACCATTCCGAACCCAACGGTTTGAGGTCTTCCCTTGCGAGGGGTGAGTGCGGCCTTAAATCTCATTTTCCCGGTTCACACCGGGTGGCGACTCCATTACTCTCCGGTTTAGTCCCCCGTGGCTACTCCGTACTCCCAACTAGGCCGCGAGCCTAGGGACAGCATGCGTCGTCCAGTTTCTGTGTCCCACAAAAGGTTGCTACGCGCTACAGTGCCGCGCATACTGTAGAGCTCACTGTACACGCGCGTAGTGCTTGCGTACTATAGTGCGCTCTGTAGCGCGTGTAGTGCACCCACGTGGCACCCTTCGCGCGCGCTAATTTTTTTTTGCTTCTTTCGGGAGCTTCCGGACTCCGTTTCAGTCCCAGTTTTTTCCTATACACTTGTAATGGAATATAATATTTCATCAAATACTTTAAAATTACACCCATACTTGTTATCCTTGGGTTAGACCCATTTCCGCTGCCCGGGGCACCGATCCGACCCTAGGGGTTCCACAACTGCCCCAGAAGAATGGTATCAGTAGCAAAGGCTTAACCACACAACACATATTTTGAATCTATGCCATAGCAATTTTAATTTAATTATGCATAAGACATATTAGATATGTATTGCATGTTTTAAATTAAAATTTTGACCTAATTAAGTTAATGACTTGATTGTCATAAATCTCTCGGGATTAGGTGATTACTTTTAAGTAATAGTATTAATAATGTTGGAGCATTATTTGATGGTCCGTCTTGTCAATACGGAGATGAATGAGTTCTTACTACTTATATCCAATATCGTCATTAGTGTGAGGGTATAAGTGCTCGAAACTTAGGTCGCTCCGGTAAAACATTAGATGTAGCGTGATGAGTTAACGTAGTCATCCAATATCATCATTAGTGTGAGGGTGTACATACGAAGCTCATTAGTGCACATTGAGAAGTATACACCTAGAACACGTCTTAATCCAATATCGTCATTAGTTTGAGGATAAGAAACGGTTCAGGACCAAACCATGAGTCACATGAAGTGATTGACCTTGAAGGTCTACCTAATGAGTTTACAAAGGCCAATATCGTCATTAGTGTGAGGCTGGAGTAAATGTCATGGGATCCACTTCCCGCTATGACATTTTGATATTTCTATTTTTCCGTTAAGGGAGATTACAGAATTACGTAAAGTAGTGGGAGGGCACTTATAGATTTAAAATTCCATAATCAATTAGTGTTATCACTTTTGAAATGAAAATTGTTTTGCTACTACTCAAAAATATTGTCTTCTAGATGGCTGCCGCTAATCCATTTATGAAACTTTTGGATTCCAATAAGCTAAAAGGAGCCGAGAACTATTTCGAATGGGAAATGAACATACGCCTTGTCTTGGAGTATGAAAAGTTCACTTATGTCACTATCAATCCACTGCATGTTGATATCGATCCTGACTCCACTCTAGAAGAGCGAGAAACTTTTGATAGATGGAAAGATGATAACCTAAAGGTGAAATCCTACATCTTAGGATCGATGGTTCCAGATTTGCTGAGACAGTACATTGAAGTACCGGATGCTTGGAGCATCATGCGAACACTCAAGGAGTTGTTTGACGTAAATCAAGATATGGAACTTTATCGAAGGTCTAGGAAACTGTTTCGTGTTGAACTCAAGGAGAGAGGAGCTGTCAGTACTCATGTTTTGAACACGATTGACCAAATTCGTTATCTTGAACGACAGGGCATTGTGTTTGATGAAATGTTAGGCCGTAATTTGATTCTATCTTCTTTGCCTGGTTCTTATGCTGGTTTTGTATTGAATTTCCATATGCATTCGATGCTAGCCACATACGAAGAACTTCATAACATGCTACGCACGACGGAGCAAGATTTGAAGAAAGGCAACCCCACATTGTATCTCCATGGTGGAACTGGCTCTTCAAAGACTTCTGGGAAGTCAAAGAAAATTAAGATGGGGAAGAAGAAGATATCAAAGAAAAACTCCAAGAAGCGCAAAGGCGCAAAACCGAAAGTAGCTCGTGATCAATGTCTACAATGCAAGAAGTCTGGAAACTGGAAGAAGGATTGTCCAGAGCTTAAAATAGGACCCTCAGGTACGCTTTGTATTTTTCCAATTATTGACATCTCATTAGCCTTATATGCAAATAGTGGATGGGTGTTAGACACTGGAAGTCCCACTCATATTTGCAATTCCCTGCAGGAAATGAGGGTTAAACGAAGGCTGAATAAAGAGGAGATCCAGCTTAAAGTTGGCTATGGCGAGACATTGGATGTCAAGGCCATAGGAACTGTTGTTCTAGATCTCCCAAATGGATGTAAATTAGATTTGCATGACTGTTATTATGTTCCCTCACTTATCAGACAAATAATATCACTGACTATATTAGATAAAGAGGGATATAAAATAGACATTAAGGATGAAACTTTATGTTTGTATGATAAAAAAAATTTATTGAAATGTAAATTTTCTTTATCAAACGGTCATTATGTTTTGGAAACATGTAGAGATGTCTTTAATATAGAGAAAAATACAAGTAGGAAGTCTGAACTAAATAATACTGAATTATGGCATATGAGATTTGGCCATATAGGTGTTAGACGTCTATCTAAATTGGTAAAGGATGATTTGATTGAAAATCTTACCTTAGATCCTTATCCAATTTGTGAGTCATGTATCCAAGTAAAGATGACAAGGGCCCCATTTCAAGGTGTTGGACACCGTGCTGGAGATTTACTGGAGCTAATACACAGTGATGTGTGTGGTCCATTAAATCATGCCGTTCATGATGGTTCACATACTTTGTGACTTTCACAGATGACAAGTCTAGATATGGACATGTCTATCTGATGAAACATAAGTCGGAAACATTTGACAAGTTCAAAATATTCCAAAACGAAGTAGAAAAACAAACCAGTAAATTCATCAAATGCCTTAGATCAGATCGAGATGGTGAATACATGAGTGAAGAATTCGGAAATTATTTAAGGGAGAATGGAATTCTCGCCCAATATAGCCCACCAGAAACACCTCAACACAATGGAGTGTTTGAGCGTAGAAATCGTACTTTATTGGATATGGTGCGATCCATGATGAGCTATACAGATCTTCTTTATTTCCTTTGGGGTTACACTTTACAAACTGCTGCCTACATACTTAATAGGGTTCCATCAAAAGCTGTTTCTACGACCCCCTATCAGATATGGTTTGGAAGAAATCCAAGTCTTAAGCATTTAAAGATTTGGGGTTGTCCTACATACTTTGTGACTTTCACAGATGACAAGTCTAGATATGGATATGTCTATCTGATGAAACATAAGTCGGAAACATTTGACAAGTTCAAAATATTCCAAAACGAAGTAGAAAAACAAACCAGTAAATTCATCAAATGCCTTAGATCAGATCGAGGTGGTGAATACATGAGTGAAGAATTCAGAAATTATTTAAGGGAGAATGGAATTCTCGCCCAATATAGCCAACCAGAAACACCTCAACACAATGGAGTGTTTGAGCGTAGAAATCGTACTTTATTGGATATGGTGTGATCCATGATGAGCTATACAGATCTTCTTTATTTCCTTTGGGGTTACACTTTACAAACTGCTGCCTACATACTTAATAGGGTTCCATCAAAAGCTGTTTCTACGACCCCCTATCAGATATGGTTTGGAAGAAATCCAAGTCTTAAGCATTTAAAGATTTGGGATTGTCATGCATACGTTAGAATTGTGCAGTGGGATAAACTAGCACCCAGAGGGTATAAATGTAGGTTCGTTGGATATCCTGATAATTCTATGAGATATCAATTCTATGATTCCGAACAACAAAATGTATTGTTGTTCGCTTTGCAACTTTTCTTGAAAAGCAATTTTTGAGAGAAAGTGGGAATTGTAGAGAGATTAAACTTGATGAGTTGGATCCCAACATAGGAACCTGAAATAGAACCAGAGATCCAACTAGGTGAAGGATCTACAAAACAGGTTCTACGTAAGTCGAATAGAATATCAAGACCTCCTGAGAGACTGTTTTTAACATCTGATGTGATCCTTGATGTTCTCCTCTTGGAGGAAACAGATCCGACTACGTATAAGGAAGCGATATTGGATATCGATTCGGGAAAATAGCAGGAAGCCATGAAATCCGAAATGGATTCAATGCATGCCAATCAAGTCTGGGACTTAGTTGAACTTCCTGAAGGAGTTAAACCTATTGGTTGTAAATGGGTTTACAAAAGGAAGCGAGGGCCCGATGGAAAGGTGGAAACCTTTAAGGCCCGACTGGTAGCGAAAGGTTACACTCAACGTCCTGGGATTGACTATGAGGAAACTTTTTCACCAGTAGCCATGCTAAAATCCATTAGGATTCTTTTAGCCATTGCTGCATATCACGACTATGAGATATGGCAGATGGATGTGAAAACCGCTTTCCTAAATGGATTCCTTGAAGAAGATATATATATGGAACAACCAGAGGGTTTCATATCCAGCGAGACTTCAAACTTGGTTTGTAAGCTCCAAAAGTCTATTTATGGACTTAAATAGGCACCCCCCGAAGCTGAAATCGTCATTTTGATGAGATAATTAGATTATCTGGATTCATAAAAAATGAGGAAGAACCATGTGTTTATAAGAAAGTTAGTGGGAGCATGATAGTTTTCCTCGTCGTGTATGTAGATGACATCATTATCATAGGAAATGATATATGGATGATGCAAAGTGTGAAAGCCTACCTTTGCAAGAACTTCTCCATGAAAGATATGGGTGAAGCTTCCTATATACTAGGTATAAGGCTCTACCGAGATAGAGTCAGGAAGCTTATAGGGTTGTCACAATCGACGTACATAGGAAAAATGTTAGAAAGGTACAGTTTTACCAAATGCAAGGCAGCAAATGTACCTTTCCGATACGGCATACATCTTTCGAAGAAAACGGCACCTCAAACTGAGGAAGAGAGAGTTAGGATGTCTAACTTGTCATATGCTTCTTGTATTGGAAGTATAATGTATGTTATGTTATGTAATAGACCTCACATCAGTTTCGGCGTTAGTGTGACCAGTCGATATCAATCTAATCCAGGTAATGATCATTGGACGTCGTGAAACATATCCTAAAATATCTTAAAGGCACCAAGGATAAGTTTCTGATATATGGAGAAGATGAGCTACAAGTTAAGGGTTATAAAGACTTTGACTTCCAGGGAGATCCAGATGATAGAAAATCTACATCATGATACATATTTACCCTTAACGGTGGTGCAATTAGTTAGTGTTGTTCAAAGCAAGGCTCAACAGCTGATTCCACCACTGAGGCGGAATTTATAGCGGCTTCAGAAGCTGCTAAAGAAGCCGTTTGGAGAGAAATTTTATCACAGAACTTGGCGTTGTGCCTAGTATTGCTGATTCGATCCCATTATACTGTGATAATAACGGAGCCATCGTGCATGCTAAGGAGCCGAGGGCGCATTCCAAGTCTAAACACGTGGAAAGGAAATACCGCGTAATTAGAGAGATAATTGAACGAAAAGACATAGTGGTCTTAAAGGTTCAAGGACAAGACAACATAGCAGACCCGCTTACAAAGGCCTTACCTCATAAGTTATTCGATAAACATGTGGAGGAGATGGGACTACGGTACCATCCAGATTGGCACTAAGCAAGTGGGAGTTTGATGGAGTTGGTGCTTGAAGTGCTAATCCGAATTGTACATTTTATTATTTATTAATAAAATAACTATATTTTTTTCATTTCATACCCTATTAATGGTATTGTCATTACGCGTATTAAATTGATGTATCGTTATGCTAAGAATGACATCGACCTTAGAATAGTTTTACAATAGGTGTAAACTATTCTTAAAGTAAATATTCCTAGTCGTTGGTTTTGGAATACGGTCGAATTCCTATAACCTAGAAGACTAACACATGTCGTATATTGGAATTGGAGTTCCAATGGTTTAACGCGATGTACCATGAGTTTTGGAAACTCGTATAGACATGTGGGTATTCGTTGGAGCGAATATTGAATGACTCATTGGTGATTCCTAATAGTTGGAAGTACAAACCATCGTCAATAGGAATCTCCTCGAGTCGAGTAGAATATGTAATCCTTTGACTATAGGATAACATTGATTTTGTGTGAGATCTTCCACACTTAGATGCCATGTATGTCAGAAACCTTTCATGGTCTGGCCTCTAGATGTTCGGTGGGTGTGGACCGATGCACACAGTAATCAAGTGCGGAAGCAAGATATGATCTTTCGGCCCGTATGTGTACCATCAGGGGTTTAGGTATCCATGTTAGTAAAGTCATGATTCTTAAATCTTTGGCCAAAGTCGATCACCTAGGGTGGATCGCATCAGTTATGAAGAATCGTGGACATGTCGACATGAGATGTGCGTCTTGGAAACTTGACGGTATATTCCATGTTTCCTAAGCACAACTCGGATAGCCTACGACGGAGGGATTGTTAAACATATGTGATGACCTCAACTTGTATAGTTCAGAAAGGTCGTTCGTGTTCTTCGCGAATTCGGAGGTGGCCGAATTGTATACATATTAGCTAGGTTTATATGACGAACGTATCTGAACTTAGAGAGTCCCTATATGAAGTGTACTCGTTGAGCATTTGGGTAGCCGATTATTTTTGATAAAATATAATATTCGATATTATAATTATCAATAAGATAATCAAGTGTTATTGGATAACATTGATTATTTACTTTGACCTAATTGGATTAATTCAATAATTATACAATGGCTTAATTGTAAAATCCTAATTATCTCTACCATTTGAGGAAATTATGGTAATTCTAAGTATGTAATAATATGTGGTTTTGGCTTGATTTAATTTTATTAAATCAAGGTGGCAAACATTTAACTAATCCATTTCCTAATCTTTGGCTTGATTTAATTGTATTAAATTAAAGTGGAGACAATGGAGATTAGTCACACCTAATTATACATATTTGGTCAAATTAGATTAAGCCTACTTAAAAGTTGATTACAACTTTTATTAATTAAAAATTGCCTAAGTTTTGCTATAAATAGCAAGCTTTAGGAAGGTTTTAATTACAAGTTCAAATACAAGCATAAGCAAATTCTTGAGAGATTTGCCTAAGTTAGAGAAGTGTTTAGAGAAACTTGTGAGGTCTCTACAACATTTCATCTAGGAGAAATCAAGATTGGATCTTGAAATGAAGCTTGGAAGCATTGGAAACAAGATTGGATCTTGGAGTGAAGCTTGCATACCTTAGAGGTTCTCCAACAATTTCAACAAATGAGAGAAGTAGATTGGATCTTGCATCAAGCTTACTAGGTAATGTTTGATCCTCTCCAAAGCTATGTTTATTTGTTTATTAGATGCATGATCACATAACTTAATGTTGAATAAGGTTAATCAATTGTGTTAGGATACTTTAGAAGTATAAACACAACATGCTTGTAATTAGGTCAAAATATTCATGTTGGACATGTAACAATTAATTAGAGTTTGGAACTCTAGATTAAAGCTTAGAGTTATGACTACCATTCTAGATTCACTTGACCACCTGTAGGTGGACTAGAATTGTTCACGAGACATTTCTAATTGGGATTCTAAAAAGGTTTTGTATTGAATTCAAAATTTACGCTAATGCGTATTTAGAATAAATTTATGTTTTTGGAAAAATATTTGATGTTTTGAAAAACTAGATTTTTATTCTATAACATGTGTTTATATTGGTTTTGAAATTAAAAATTAATTTTGGGTGTTTTTGAAGTGTTTAGGGAAGACCGGATGCTATTAGGGTTATAGACCCTAATGTTGCAGCTCTCAGGATTAAGAAAACAATTGAAAATAATAATAATAAAAAAAAAAAAAAAATAAAAATAATAAATAAAGATGGTTACTGCGTGCTACAGTGCCGCGCGCACTGTAGCGATCACTGTACACTCGCGCGTGCATGCGTACGTTAGCGCGTGTAGTGCACCCACGTGGCACCCTTCGCGCGCGCTGATTTTGTTTTGCTTCGTTCGGGAGCTTCCGGACTCTGTTTCAGTCCCAGTTTTTTCCTATACACTTGGAATGGAATATAGTATTTCATCAAATACTTTAAAATTACACCCATACTTGATATCCATTGGTTAGACCCATTTTCGCTACCCGGGGCACCGATCCGACCCTATGGGTTCCACAACTGCCCCAACAGCGGCTCCTATCGAATATCTATATTGGATAAACTTAATTAGAATATGAGTTGTAATATATGATTCGAAATTAAATTAGACTTCTTAATTCGGTTAAATTATCATCTCTATATGTCGTGCATGAGTGTCCCTACGTTGGTATGAGCCCACAGGGTGTCGTCTAGCCTCTTAAATAAAGTGGAAATGGACTAATTAATTTTTTAAGCAAAATGGTCACGTGTCACGATGCCAAGGTGTGCTCGTCGCGATGCCCAGCTGGGTTGGGTCGAGGTAGAGAGCAATGTTTATTGTGCGTCGCAATGTTCGATGTCGCGCATCATGACATTCATACTCATCGTGATTCTAGGAGGCACGCTTTGCGACTCCCACAAAGCAGAACCAAAACATAGGCTCTGGTTTTATACACATCGCGATGCTGGCCCAGTAGCGACTCGACGCTCAATCATTAGGTCTGAAACAAAGGCTCTACCTCGATACGCATCGCAACGCTAGCCTAATGGCGTCGCGACGCTCGGCCATCTCCATGGCCAATTTTCACCTCTTCAATAATCAATCCCATAATTTCCATTCTTATTCAACCAAAATCAATTCCCAACACTGAATTTACTACCATACTAAGTTCCTAACATCCCAACATCCTCAAATTGCATTATCCTTACTTAGTGCTTCAACTAGGGTGAGATACCTAAAAATTGTCCAAACATGAACTTCTCAACCTACCAACCATCAATAATCACACTACTATCAATCAAAAACACTACCAACATCCACTCCTCAATACTCAAAATTCCAAGATTTGGGTTACGTTTTTCTTACCTTAATTCAAATACTTTGCCACCAATAGAGTCTCTAAGTCTCCCTTTTCCCTAATTAGACTTAGCTTGAAGTAAATTAGTCTTGGTTTCCCTTGGGATTTTGCTAAGGGATGAAAGCAATTCCCTCTCTCTCTTAGGGTGATTTTCAACCAAGGGGGAGAAAATGAAGCTTTTGTGTCTTTTTCTTCCTTTTATCTTAATCACAAAATGTTAAGTAAAACTTTGAAGGTTGTGGAATTATCTAGAAAAATAGAAGACTTGGCCTAAATGTTTGATTCTTTTTAGGCTTGGATTTTGGCTAGTTAAATTGTTGAAGAATATGGCCATTCCCAATTCTAAAACACTTAGGCCCAATAAACCAACACTAGGTCCTCCGTCTCTGAGTCATTTCCAAAGAATAATTTTCTGATAAAGGTCGGAGAAAATTTTTCTAAATCACCCAGTCCTAATGTTAATTAAAATTATGAAAGTTGGGTCGTTACAGGCCACGAGCCCATACACCCACGAGGGTGAAGAGTTCACACGACTCAAAAGGTTTTTAAGAGACCTTTATTGTATTATGCAATGTCTTATCCGACATCACCTCAAGATGTACAATGTCTTAGCCTCAAGATCTACAATGTCCCAGACAATATTGGCTCATGATATGCAATGTTCCAGTAGACATTGTCTGCTAGTCTATAAACAATAAATTATTTTTCGGCAAAGGAAACTAGGTATTTTGATTGAGACAAACTACCTACAAAAACGGTAATCAAGTCCAAATACAATTGGTTTAATCTCAACTCAACTGCTATCTCTTAATAGGATTTGAATCCACTTCTACAGCCTATAAATGGAGAAGGGGTCCAAGAGATTGAGGTATTCAACCTTTAGCTCTAACACTTGAGTTCTCAAAGCACATAACTCATAAAACACTCTAGCCCACCGCCCTCACAACAAAAAACTTTGAAGATCGAGGTAACCTCTTGCCTTGTTCTTCGCCTTTCTCACTCGTCACCACTGCTGACTTGAGCGTTTAAGTGCCCACGGCATCCACCACAACAGTGGGTAGTTATTTTACACTCTGTTTGCTTTTATTTTACAGGATTATTGGTGCCCCATCTTACAAAATCTCAATTGTGAACTGAACGCAAAATTCACGGTCTACAATTTGGTGCCCACGGTGGGGCTCTGGCGATTTTTAGCAAACAAAGCCCTTTGTCAGTCTATGATTAAACTGTCAAACCACTAATGGCTTCCGAAAATGAAGACAACGTCATAACCATGTCAGTTCTACTGTCCATTCTACAAGAATGATTGTGGGCATTGGAAGGATAAAACGTCGCAATGTGAAGTATCAAAACTAGCCTCCCAAGACAGTTGGAGCAGATGACCTCAACTTCTCAGCACAGGGGACTCCAACCAGCCCAGTGGCCCCGTTCTCTAGACCAACCTGTTAGGGGCTTTTGACAAAGCTACAGATTATGATCATCTCTTAGTTGACCACTCACAGAGAAGTCACCCGCCCAACAACATTCCCATATAGGACCTTGCCCAACAAGTCATCTCTTGTATGCGTAAAAAGATGGAAGAATTTAAGCAAGCATTCATCTTCAGCCTATCAAGTGTGAGAGTGCCGATCAAGAAAAGTTGGGTATGAACAATCTCAGACACACTGATCGGTGAAATCATTCATGTTACGCATGTGTACGTATCGCTCAAGTAGTATAAAATGTATCGATCCCACGAGGACTTAATACTTTAGCTATCAATTTATGAAGTTAAATGTTTACAAGTACCTAATAGATTGGTTTGTTGATTGGATGGTGATTTTAAACTTAAAGACAAGTAATTAAAACAGTGCGAAAGTGAATTAAAGGTAAAATCAATATTATAAAACTATCTATGGTTGTGAATCCTTCCAATATTTTTTAAAGATGAAGTGGTTATCTCATGTTTGTGCAATATATCGGTTTATTAACCTGGAACACGAAAATATGCAAAAGCCTTTATTGATGGTCAGATGCAAACACCCAAATAACCTAATTAATCATATGTCTATGTTAACCAAGTTACCTGAATTCATTAAGAATAAGTTCCAATTGTGGCTACCCCCGCCCAACAGGTATATGTCTATCCTGTAAGGAAATCTACCTAAGGATCATTATGCCATGAGGTGGGATCGTGAGGTATTGATGTTGGGGTTTCGGACGAAGGGCACAGCGGAAACGCGGTTCGGGCGAAATCGTAATTTAAAACTTTTCAAATTACCGAATAAATTATTCAATATCTAATATGAATAATTTATTCATATTTCACCTAAACATATTTATTAGATATCAAATAACGACATAAATATGTTTGAAACGTCGCGAAACTTTTACGAAAAACGTTTTTCCGCAAAATGGCCTAAAACATATTTTTGACCGAACCGATCACCCAACACTTATGGGGACTGTCCAGGTCAGCCCCAATAGTGTTAGGGAAGTTCATGGGCTGCCCAAACAGTGACGAACTCACTGTTTGGACAGTCGTCACCCGGTTGGCTCTAAAGTCACCCGGTAATACCGTTTTTTGCCATTTTCGCTTATTTCAACTCCGAAACACTTTTCGGAAATTTTTCCAACTCCCAAAATACATCCAATACATTCATAATACATCAATTTCATCATAAAAAAAAACATAACATTTCCAGATCTGATCATGAAACCGAAAATCCTAATTTTCATGCTTTAAATCCAAATTTCAAGATTAATCCAATTAATCCACAACACCAATCAAAGTCACCACACATGAAGCACCCAAGAATAATTATAGGTGTCACAAGAGTGGTCATAACACTCTAGAATAGAAACTCATCATCAAATGATCAATTTGGATACAAATTACACTAATTTCACCCAAATCTACTTCACACATGCACACAAGCTTCCAATTCATCATCCACAACCAAAAGCCCTAATTTTTCAGAATTAAAAGAACCCTAGAACCTTTCTAGATCATCAAGAAACAAGAAATCAAATTTCCAAGCTTAGGGTTAAAGTAGATTACCTTTAATATCTTGAATTTGCTAAGATTTTCTTGAATTTTCCTTTGTTTTTCTTCATGGTTTCATCAAACCAACTTTAGGGCTTTATTTTCTCAATGTTTCGGCTATGGAGATGAAGTTAGGAAGATGAAAAAAAATTCCCTTTTTAAATTGAAGTAACCGACTTCAAGGGGGCAATTTTGTCCAATTTGAAATTTAATCAAATTAAATTAATATTAAGCTTTTAAGTGGCCAATCAAATTGACACACATTTAGCTTAATAAATTCATGACATGTGTTCAAATAATATTTGGAAAAAATTCATAACATTTATGAAAATTTTTATTAATTAATCATTTAAATATTTAATAATTAAATATTCAAATAATCAATTGATATAAATATTATTATATATGTATTTTTTTTTACAATAAATAACAAATACATATATTTATGGCATGTGTCAAAATCTCATTTGATGAATAATTAATGTGTATTTAATCGTATTATCTATCAAATACAAATACACAATAATTATTATCGGACAAAATCCCTTAATGCATATGTTATCGTTTAACCGATTAAACGATCTGAATTAACTCACTTAATCCGGTGAAGTATTATGAATAATCAATATTATTCATATCGAGTTGCCCAAGTGCTCAACGAGTACACTTCATATTATGGGACTCTCTAAGTTTAGGTTTATCTGTCACGAAATCCAATTTCGTGTCTATAATTCACCCACTCATGAATTATGACGACCACCGATAATCTCGCTAAACCATGCAAGCCGAGGTCATTGCATACGTATAATCCCTCTGTCACAGGCTATCCATATTATACTTGGGGTATAGATAAAAACGTCAAACCCGTTCGGTATAATATAGTCGACTTTCAATTTACGATCTCTAAATAACACTCGGAACTGATTTCTGAAGTTATACCACAGCCATGGATTTACTAGATCGTAAACACGTGATGATGTCTATGCCATGTACACAGGACTGACGGATCCTATCTTGATACGCACTGGATATCATGAGCATCAGTCCACACCCAACGAACAGGCAGAGGTCTGATCATGAATAGATCGTTGACGGGCCTGCCATCAAAGTATGGAGGATAACTCATATATCCCACTGTGGTATCTCAAGTCGAATGACCACTACGCTCGCTCAACTCGAGAAGATTCCTATTGACGTTGGTGTACCATCTATTAGGAAATCTTCAGTGAGTCGTTCAGTGTCTTATCAAATAAATACCTACATGTCTATACGAGTCTCCCGAGACTCATGGTTCATCGAGATAAACCATCGGATCAAGTCACGATATACGACATGTACTAGTCTCAGCGGATTTTACTAACCGACCTGTGTTAGTAAATCTTGACCAAGAACTTTATTTAAGGATATACATCTTATAGTGCGCTTCCCAATGTCAATTACAAACTACGTTGTAACTGCGCACTATATTGTAAATCCTAGGGTCTTTGTCTAATATACACGTATCACTAAACCAGATTTAGTTTCAATCTAATCATAATCAGATATCTAATCGTAATTAGATCGAATAAGTGTATAAAAGACAAGAGGTGCTACCATTAAATACGTAATATTATGGAAAATGGAATTGCTCGTATTCATGAATCGGACATAAATACGATCCGGATTGGCACTCCGAACACCAACCCTAACAATTGAGTCTAAGGCTGAAACCTAAAATTCCTTCGTCAAGTTTATTTTAAGTTACCAGATCAATCTTATTAATGGTCAGTTAACAAGAAACATTAAGCTTAAGACTCAATAAATAAACTTTTATATTACCCAAGACATAAAATAACCAACTTTATAAACCGGTGATATTGGAATTCATCACACCCCTAGATACTATGTTTAGTTACAAAACATACTTAAAATTACAAAATGCATAGTTAAACAGAATAACATAACAGAAAATTAAAAAGTACATAAAATTACAACAATAAAAGAAAATGTTGGAGCTAGGGGTTTCACTTTTAATACTTCAAATATACATTACTCCCTTATCAATTAATCATTTCTTGAATTAATTATATTAAAACCGACCATATAGGCGGTGAATGTCATTGTCAAAATTCCAACCGACTATATAGGCGGTAACAAAATCATATAAACGACCATGTAGGCGGTAACAAGGTTAGCACCTAAACTCACCATATAAGCGGAAACTAAGTCCAATAATGTAAAACCAGCCATATAGGCGATAAATAATTAATTCAATTTACTTATTTAAATTAAGGGAGTAAATCTAAATTATTATATTAAAAGTTTCATCCCAGACTCCAGCAAAAAGAGATTACCTACTCACGATGTAATTAAAAACACACAAAAATTTATTAAATAAATAAAGAAAAAATACAAGAAAACTTAAATAAACATGCAAGACACTTTATTTTAGGTTTTCATGGAGAAATCCCCCAAAAAAAGGATGAAAAATTCACAAAGTTTAGTTTGGTATTAATAGGCAAATCTAAATGCTTCCACCAATTTCTCCACCAAACATGGCACCAAATCCCCCACCAAACATGCAAGCAAGCATGTTTGGTGGAAGTTTGACAATTTTCATTTTTTATTTTATTATTTTTTTTTTGTTTTGAAAATGACTTTAATAATTATACATGACATACGTCGGATGTTTTATCCATTTCTGTCATGGAAACTTCAGAATTGGAACTTATTATAAACTTCACAGTTGTAGATCTTTGAGTTTGTTTAATCTGGAACTTGAATCACCTCAATCCGATATCGGAGTAAAATGTTGTGGCCAAAATACGACAATTACGCAAAGTTGGAATTCTGAAATTGTACTTCGTTAGAACGCCATTTCAAGTTTCTAATTTCCAAAATCAAAATGTCAAGTCTAGTTTTTGCCCTTATTTGTTCCACATTTTATCCTGATTGATTCCATAAAGTCCCGATTTTATTTTATCCGTAAAATAAACTAAAACACATCAAAATGTTCATAAAACTCGAGAAACTATATAAAATATTAAGTAAAATGGGTGGTAAATATTGATATATTTTATGCTCATCACACCCTCAAACCTAACATTTTGCTAGTCCTCGAGCAAAACAACAAAATAAAATACAATAAACAATTAAAATTAAACTAAGCCATTTTCGTAGGGATCACGGTTGCATTTAGCGTATGCAACAAGCCTTTAAACCCCTAGGTGTCCCTAGTGGACGAGTTATAGTCTCGTGAGGGCTTACAGTGACGATAACCACAAACGTCAATCTAATGCACACAAAAGCAAAAAGACAAGAGAAAAAAGAATAAACAAGTTAGTGACTAAACAAGTGAAACGTCTTATCCAAGTTAATAGTTGTTTTCTTTCTTTCTAAATTACCAAATAAGTATATTCTACGATTATTTTTACCATTCTTCATATACACAACCAACAAGGTATTAATCAAATCATTGTGCCCACAATATTCATAAGTGTAGTTGAAAAGAGAGTAATATTTTTGTCATAAAGTTATATCAGAATTCACACATTTTTTAGCAATGGATTTTTTATTTATTTATTTATAACATCTTCAATCCATGTAGCGAGATTTGGGCCAGTGACTCCCAAGCCAGTTGGCTTTAGGGCACTAGGTGTTAAGACAACCTTACAGACTTAATTACTCGGATTTCATATATCTTTTTTTTACAACATCTTCAATCCATGTAGCGAGCTTTGGGCCAGTTACTCCCAAGCCAGTTGGCTTTAGGGCTCTATGTGTTAAGACACCCTTACAGACTTAATTACTAGGATTTCAGATATCTTTTTTTCCATTACTTTTTTAGATGATTCCTCCAATTAAACTAGAGCACTGAATTTTATAAACTTTTCACTTACAACGCATGGTCGTATGTTACCATGCATGTTGATAATACCTATCAACTGAGCATATGAAGATCCAATTTAGTCAGTATTATGGATAATTCACAAATTAAATAATTTAAAAGGAAATAAATAAAAATTAACTTGTTACGAAATAGGTCGAGATGCGTCTCAGGAGTGGAAATTCTTTACACAGCTATCTCACACCAATTTCACCTAATTAGTCAAGTTAAAAACACTAAAACACAAAATATTTTTAATTTTTTCTAAATATTTTTTAATATTTTTTAATTTTTTGAAAATTTTTGACTAAAAATTGAAAAATAAAAACAAGATACTAGTCAACTATTCCCCTCCCCCAAACCTAAATGAGACATTGTCCCCAATGTCTTAAAAAGTAGAAGAAGAGTTTAGAAACAGTACCTGGTTAGCTGAAATTCTACATCTAAAAAGAAAATTAAAGGTTAAGATCCAGATTTATCCGACGCTTCTTACCACGATCATTATCAGACCAGTTTATCTTGGAAATGATAGGGTCAATTTGTGGTTCAAAGGCTAAAATTTGGTCAATTAAATCATTGGCAGTTCTGGCAGTGAAGATGATTTCTTTTACAGGTTTTGATACGAACCCATTTCTCCGGACATCATCAAGAAACACACAAAGAAAATCATAAAATCCATCAGCGTTAAACAGTCCAATCGATTTCTGGTGTATGTTCAGGTTCGCCCAAGATAGTACTGTAAAAATTTCCTTCATCGTACCTAAGCCACCTGGCAAAGCAATAAAAGCATCAGCACGGTTAATCATTTCCACAAGTCGTTCGGACATACCTGGCACGATAAGTTCCTCTCTGTTTGATGGTCCTATCAGATTCGCCTCTGCCAAGGGTTTTAAGATGATTCCCAGAACTTGACTACCTCCTTCCTGTACGGCCCTTGAAACGTACCCCATTAGTCCAAGATTGACACCACCATATATTAGGTGCATATTTCTTTCAGCTATGACTAGACCCAATTCCTGTGCTGCCGCTACGAATTCTGGTTTAGAACCAGCACTAGTACCGCAAAACACACAAATGTTTACAACTCGTCTTCTTGAAGTTGCTTCCATTTTTTTATGTATTTTTTTCTCAAGTCTGGATGCCTTCAAGAGTGCAATGATGAGTTGAATTTATAGAACCTGAAAAAGGGTGAGTAATAATAGCACTAGTACCTGCCAAATGACAATTATTAGCTAAACAGTAAAATATATCGTGAAAGTCAAAAAGTCTGGATCTTGTCGGAGAAAATAAAAGAAAATAACAAAACAAATCACAATTATTAGATAAATACAAAGAGATAATAATATTTACAAGAAGTAACGGCTTGAATGACGTCTATGCGTCAGGGACAAGCTTCCCATCCAATTTTCTTATAAATTGGCAAACATGGTCTTTTAAAGTCAGATTCCCAAGACTTAATTGGTGTCTTTCTTTTCAAAATTGTGTATATAACATGTGAATTGTGTGATGCACATATCCACTGGGATGCGTCTCAAGAGTAAATGATATGTCATCCAAAAACTCCTTACTTAAGCCATCCCTAATGAATTTAATTTTATCTTCACGGTTATCAGACACCATTCCTAAAGAATGACAATGAGTATTACATGTCATGTATGAACATTTATAGGAAACACCCATTCTTTTAGCTCTTCTCTTTTTAGCAAAGGTTTTTCTTCCTAAACCAGGCAGATATGACACACAAATGTCAGAGGACTCACCTGCCAATCTGACCCGTGCTTCAATAATCCAACGAATGTCATTAGGAATACCTTTGATCATCAGAAGTCTCATTCGTTCCAAGCGAGCTTTGTAGACTTTCTTCAGAGAGTTTTGAGGGAGAGAAAGAAATTACTTGTGAAGATTTGCGAGAACGTCTTTCATCCTGAAATGTGACTTTACCTACAAAAATTAAACACACAAAAAATAAAACACACCAAATCTGAATATATACACAATTTTCATGGGTTGCCTCCCTGCTAACGCTAAGTTTAACGTCGTCGGCTAGACATGACTACCCGAACGTTAGGCTGGATCTGAAAGTGTGACACTTTCTTTTTTTTCGCTCAATTGATTCTCCCCTGTATTACTTGACACGCTGGCTGTTAACTTTGAATGTATCATTGGTGTTGGTATCACGTAATTCAACAGCTCCATATGGTATAACTTGAGTAATCAGAAATTGACCTGACCACCTTGACTTCAGCTTTCCAGGGAAAAGTTTCAACCTTGAATTGTATAACAACACATGTTGCCTTGGTTCCAGTTGTTTGCGCACTATTTTTTTATCATGCCATATCTTGGTCTTGTCTTTGTATAATCTGGCATTCTCATAAGCCTGTAGGCGAAATTCCTCTAATTCGTTGAGTAAGTGGAGCCGTTTCTCTCATGCTGCTTGTGGATCAAGATTTAACTTCTTCAGTGCCCAGTACGATTTGTGTTCAAGCTCCATTGGCAGATGGCATGCTTTCCTAAATACCATTCGATATGGGGACATACTAATGGGTGTATTGTAAGCTTTCCGGTAGGCCCATAGTGCGTCATCTAGTTTTGTTGACCAATCATTCCTTGTTGATCTAACGGTTCTTTCCAAGATTCTTTTGATCTCCCTGTTTGAAACTTCAACCTGTCCATTTGACTGCGGATGGTAGGTAGTGGCAACTTTATGAGTAACTCCATATTTGGATAGGAGTGCATCGAAATATCTATGGCAGAAATATGTGCCTTCATCACTGATAATCGCCCGAGGTGTTCCGAAACGAGTGAAAATATTCTTTTGAAGGAATTTTATCACCACTTTTGAATCATTTGATGGCAGTGCTATTGCTTTAACCCATTTGGAGACGTAGTCTACTGCAACTAGTATGTACAGGTTTCCGAATGATGGAACAAAGGGTCCCATAAAATCAATCCCCCATACATCAAATATCTCAACTTCCAGAATATTTTACAGAGGTCCTTCATTTCTCCTCGAAATATTTCTCGTTCTCTGGCACCTGTCACATTGAAGAGCAAATAAGTAAGCATCTTTAAACAGAGTGGGCCAGAATAAACCTGATTATAGGACTTTGGCTGTAGTTTTATTCCCGCTGAAGTTTCCCCCGTATGGTGCTGAATGACAATGCTGCAAGACACTATTGACCTCTTCCTATGGAATACAACGTCTCAGTAATTAATCAGCAAAGCATTTGAACAAGTACGGCTCATCCAAAACATAGTGATTGACTTCTTTGAAGAACTTCTTTCGTTGCTGATGTGTCCATTCCAACGGTCATTTTCCCGATACTATGTATTTTACATAGTCAGCATACCAAGGAACATCTTGTTGTTTCATGGCAAACAACTGTTCATCTGGAAAAGTTTCTTTGATTGTCAGTTCATTGTCAGCTGCTTCTCCATTCTCGAGCCTCGATAAGTGATATGCCACTTGATTTTCTGTCACTTTCTTGTCTCGGATCTCCACGTCAAATTCTTACAACAAAATCACCCAACGGATTAATCTAGGTTTGGCATCTTTCTTCATGATCAGGTATTTGATTACTGAATGATCTGTGTAGACCATCACTTTAAGACCCAGCAGATAGGAGCAGAATTTATCAAAAGCAAACACAACAGCAGCAACTCGTTTTCAGTTTTTGTGTAGTTGAGTTGAGCTTCATTCAAAGTTCTGCTGGAGTAGTAAATAAAATGGAAAAAATTTTCTTTTCGTTGTCCCAAAACTACACCTACAGTAAAATCACTAGCATCGCACATCACCTCAAATAGAAGAGTCCAGTCTGGTGCTACTATGATGGGGGCAGAGACCAGCTTCTGTTTCAAGATCTCAAAAGCTTCATGGCATTCTTTGGTGAAGTTGAAAGGCACGTCTTTCTCCAGCAGATTGCACAGAGGTTTAGCAATCTTGGAGAAGTCTTTGATAAATCTCCTGTAAAAGCCTACTGTAGACACTTGCATTTTTGCATGAAAGCCCGATAATGAGCCTCGTTGGGAGGCACTACCCGATAAGTTGCGGAAGTTGCGAGAAACAGATGTCGAAAGGGAAAATTCAAAAAATAAGTACGTCATCAAATTTAATTCGTATGTTCACTTCATGTGCATTCGTCCAGCATTAGGAAACACGTTCGAACAGTGAACAGATTGCAGGCGTTCATGTAGCGTCTGGAAACACGTTCGAACGGTCATCTATATCTCTGTTTTAAAAATTTAGCCTGGTGGACAATTATGACCCATAGCATCACTATTTGTACAGATCATGGTGTTGTTGTACAAATTAACTATGTGACAAAGGAAATTGCTCTTTTATCATTTGTAATTGGATTACCAAGATGTATAAATGATAGAAGGTCCATATGATTAGTTCTGGATTGATAAGATATGAGACAGTATCAATCCATGAAGGTTTAATCATTAAATATCCCTAGTCGTAGTATTATCAAGATTGGACATCGATAATGCGGAATAGACTAGTATTACACTTGTGCGCGTTGTGGAAGCATAACGGCATAGTTCTCATATATTTGGGTATAGGGTACTCATGCAAGTGTAATAGGAGGTTGTGTTTACCGATGGTACGGAAACAACTTTGCTCTGGATAGACCCCTCAGAATTCCATTGGTAGTATGACTATGTCTCTATGGAAGTCCGAATCAGGGTAGGTGTATTTGGTCTTAACATGAGACTTACACCGCTTATACTTGCGACAATCAATATACTTTGGTTCCCTCGGAATTCCATTGGTAGTATGACTATGTCTCTATGGAAGTCCGAATCAGGGTAGGTGTATTTGGTCTTAACATGAGACTTACACCGCTAATACTTGTGACAATCAATATACTTTGGTTTTGGTAGTCCAGGGCTTTAACAGGTTCTGTGTACGCCTCTTCTGGGTATATTGAGAATCGTAGTGTATTGGGTGTGATGTCGAGATGGAAGTATCACTCCAGTCATAGTGGAGATGATGATCACGTAGGATACAGAACTGGTTCTCTTATATGCTGCAGTTATCGGGATATTATGACTAGGTTAAGTTTATCTGATTATAGAGACTAGTTACCAGAGATCCGATATGTGCTTCGTACGGGGCAGACACATTTCCACCCCAGACCTTGCACATGACATCTGATACTGGATCGACATACACAATACTATGTATACTACGCCTGATATAGATCGTATATTCCTTTAAGAATATTTCTGGAGAATTGGGTAGGCACGGTGCTTTGCTAGAAGCCAACCATGTCTTGTAAATCGATAAAAATGTAGTACTAGGTACGTACGTGTTCGGATAGTCCGACGACCGGATTTACTGCCAACATATCCGGGGATCTCATGGGTCGCTTCCCGAAGATTCACCGATGACGTATGACTCGCACATTATTAATCTGCGATTAATTAAAAGAGAAAGAAAATTAATCTGGGATTAATTACGGAGATATTTTATCTGGGATAAAATATTATTTAAAGAGAGAGAATGATTAATTTGGAATTCATCGATAAATTAATATATTCGATATATTAAACGAAATTGGATTTCGACGCGGAATTAAAATTAGATTTTAATTCGGGCGAACGAGTTAATTTAGAATTAATTCGTAAGCGACGTGAATAGTAATTTTGCTAGGCATAATTATTTAATTAAATTTGATTTAATTACGTCGCAACGAAAAATTCGTTAATTCGGAATTAGCGAATTCGAGCTCGGGAGTGTTTGCGGGGCCGCTCGCATTTCGAATCGTGTGGGGCCCACAAGTCACATCAAACGTCAAATCATTAGTCATTCTTGTGATGTAAGTCACATCACTTTGAGTGATTGACACAATGTCACTATTCATGATTGATGTAAGTGGTTGGAAAAGCTTTTGAAAGCTTGAAAGACATTTAGCATTATTTTAATATAATGGTATTTGACTTTTGAAATTGAGTATTAGATACACAATTCTTAACACACCAAAACACATCTTCTTCCTCTCCCTCTCTCTCCCAAATTCGGCCATGGAGGCCATTTTTCTTCATGAAACCGTGAACCTAGGGTTCACTTTCTTCTTGATTTTGTTGCAAAATCAAGAGTGCTAGCACACTTTAGAGTCATTCCAAGGTGTTAGGGAAACCCACCATTGAGCATAGAATTTCAAGATGAAGCTTGGAGCTTGGAGATTCAACAAGGAGCTCACCAATCACCATGACCGAATTCAATGGAGCACAAAGAAGGCATTTGCCGAATGCTTCAAAGAAATGACTTTGTTCGTCATATCCAATCCGATCAATGTAAGTATGATTCCGTCGTACTTCTTGATGTATTCACATGTATTTTCATTGCTTGATTTGATCTTGGGATGCTTAGAAAAACCCAACATAGCCTCGGCTCAAAACCCTCGCAACCCATCCAAAGCCCATTTCACCCAAAGCCCAATTCAAAAACAATTAAATCATATTTAACACATGTCACAAATTAAATTAAAACCAATCAAAATTAAATCTCATTCCTAAATTAAATATATTCCCCACTAAAATTACACAAATTTATTTCCCTAAATAACTTAATTAAATACACCTCTTTATAGATTGATTTGTTTCCTTTTCAAAACCCATGCATACAAGGAAACCCTAACTTGCAACTATAAGAACACAACATATTCCAAACCCTAATCCTCTCACCTTTTCCGTAGACTCTCTCACCTCTCACAAATCAAAAGCAATAACAAAATAAAACCCTAGTAACCTCTAACACCATTCTCACTCCTTCACGGCTCCCTCCTCTTTCCATACACGGCACTTCACGTTCTCACCCTCACATCACAACTCCTTCAACTCTGGCAAACCCTCACACCTGTACACACGCACCTACAACCGACCCACCATCACGCCATTCATAAGCCTACACAAAAAGCAACTCACGACCACTAGCAGCCCCTAAAACACTCTTCAGCTCACGGCAGCCCTTCATCACAAAACATAAAATAAACCATAATCTCTGTCGAGCCACATCTTCACTCTCTTCTTCCTCCATTTCAGTCCACTCACATCGACAACCACCACAAACAGCGCCCTAGGACCGATCAAACAAGAAGCCACACTAAGCCAAAATCAGCCCCTTTTAACCGACCAAATCAAACACAAGCTGCAAAGTCACCGAACAAACCAAAAACCAAGAGACCAAAATAATAAACAAAAAAACGAGAGCAATAAGTGGCAAAAATATACAAATAAAATCAGTGTGAACGTGGAGCCAGAAGCCATTTTTGGACGTTAAACAACAAAGCAGTCCCCTCCTACAACCGAGTAAAACAACTACAAATAACCCCTCTCTCACTTGGCCGAAACATAAAAAAAAAAATACAGCCAAGCAGCAGCCACCAAACTGATCAAGAAAGCAGCAAAACCGTGAGCGAGACCACCTAAAATAAACTCCCAAAACAGTCCCAAAATACAACCAAAATAGTGAACAAAAGCAGCTCGGAAAAATAGCCCAAAATAGCTCGGAGAACAGTCCCAAAAATCACCGAAACACCCCTGAAAATAGTCTCAAAAATAACCCAAAAACAGTCCCTAAAACTGGTGAAAAAGTGACCGAAAACAACACACAAACAGCGGCCAAAATAGTGAAGAAAACAGAGAAAACAGCGAGTGGAAACAGCGAACCAGTGAACCAGAAAAAATAGCGAAAACGTTAACTTTTCCGGCGATGTCCCTATTGGACAATTATGACCCATAGCGTGACTATTTGTACATATCATGGTGTTGTTGTACAAATTAACTATGTGACAAAAGAGATTACACTCTTATCATTTGTGATTAGATCACCTAGATATATAAATGATTGGAGGTCCCTATGATTAGTTCCTGGATTGAGAATGATATGAGACAGTATCAGTCCATAAAGGATTAATCATTAAATATCCCTAGTCAGAGCATTGTCGAGATTGGACATCGATAAATGAGTAAAAGACTAGTATTACACTTGTGAGCGTTGTGAGGGCACAACGACATATCTATCATATATTTGGGTATAGGATACTCATGCAAGTGTAATAGGAGGTTGTGTTTTACCGATGGTACGGGAAACAGCTTCGCTCTGGATAGACCCCCTTGGAATTCCATTGGTAGTATGACTATGTGTCTATGGAAGTCCGAAATCAGGGTAGGTGTATTTGGTCTTAACCTGAGACTTGCACCGCTAATACTTGCGACAATAAATATACTTTGGTTGTGGTCGTCCAGGGCTTTAACAGGTTCTGTGTACGCATGTGCTGGGTATATTGAGAATCGTAGTGTGTTGGGTGTGATGTCAAGACGGAAGTGTCACTCCAGTCATATGGAGAAGATGGTCACGTAGGATACGGTACTAGTACTCTTAAGTACTGCAGTCATCGGAATAAAATGACAAGGTCAGGTTTATCCGATTATAGAGACTAGTTACCAGACATCCGACATGTGCTTCGTACGGGGCAGACACAATTCCAGCCCCAGGCCTAGCACGTGATCATCCGATAATGGATCGACATACACAATACTACGTATACTACGCCTAATATAGATCTTTTATTCCTGTACGGATATTTCTGGAGAATAGGGTAGGCATGGCGCTTTGCTAGAAGCCAACCTTGTCTTGTAAATTGGTATAAACGTAGTACTAGGTACTTACGTGTTCGAATAGTCCGACGACCGAATTTACTGCCAACATATCCGGAGATCTCATGGGTCACTTCCCGAAGATTCACCGATGACGTATGAATCGCACTTTTATTAATCTGGATTAATTAGATGAGAGAGAAAATTAATCTGGGATTAATTGCGGAGATATTTTATCTGGGATAAAATATCATTAAAAAGAGAGATAACAATTAATTTGGAATTAATCGATTAAATTAATATATTCGATATATTAATCGAAATTAGATTTCGACGCGGAATTAAAATTAGATTTTAATTCGGGTGAACGAGTTAATTTAGAATTAATTCGTTAGCGATGTGAATAGTGATTTGGCTAGGCATAATCATTTAATTACGACGCAACGGAAAATTCGTTAATTTAGAATTAGCGAACCCGAGCCAGGGATTGTTTGCGAGCGCATTCACATTTTGAATTAGAGTGCGGCACGTAAGTCAAATCAAGCGTCAAATCATTAGTCGCATCAAGCGTCAAATCACTTGTCACTTTGAGTGATGTGACTTGACAACTTGATTGAAAGATGTGACTTGATGGGAGTTGTTGAAAAGCTTTTGATAGCTTGAGTGACATATATTATTATTATATGTTTTGGTATATGGTTGAATTGATTTTAGAAATCAATTAACTTTTATACATTTTTCCAACACTCTCTCATATCTTCTCTCTTCATCATTCACGCCCATGTAGGGCATTTTCTTGTTCTGTTTTTGCTGGGCAAAACCGAGCATGAGGGAAGCAAGTGTGATGATTTTGTGGCAAAATCATTGAGAGCTAGCACTCCGAGACACATGCGAAGGTGATAGGGAAGTCCACCCATGAGCCGGGAATCATTTGACGGAGCTTGGAGCTTCAAGGAAAACCTCAAAAGGCCGAAAATGGTGGGCTGTGACAGTGAACTGCCGATCAACCAGTGAGCAGATTTTCAGTTTTTTATTCGTCTCCTCGTCGCTCAACTGATCGATGTGAGTATTCCGCAACTTCCTCGTATGTATTCACATGTGTTTCATGCTTGTTTAATGATCTTGGGACCTTAGCAAACACCAACAGTCCCAACACACTCCCGAGAAGCGACTTAAAAGATAAGACCTGAGGGCACCCTGTATTATATTTTATTTTGTCGTCCTGGAAATGGCATGCTTGGTTGGACGTGGAATACGTCCAACCGGGCATGCGAAGTTCTACATTGAAAACGGCCAAATCATTTGGTCAAATATTTATTAGTTCGCATTTATTTTGTATTATTAGTCTTTTATTATTTCGCATTTATTTTACATTTATTGTCATTTTATTGTTCCGCATTTTTATTTTGTGTCATTTGTCTTCCTTGTTATTTCACATGTTTGTCTCTTCGGTTATTTATGGTTATATGAATTATCGTATGTTATGTATGTTTACATTGGGTTAAGGATTGAGTGTTGCCTCTCGTGGTATATCGGATGGAAACCCAGACGTAAATTCCGTAGCCGAATCCGAATGGACGGTAGTGCGGTCTGTACTTGGGATACAACTCCATGTACCGCTTGATGAAGCACTAATGCATATGTTTATGCGATTATAGATGTCATTTTTTTTTGTGATCTCGTTCGAACGCGTTATCAAAAATGCTACACGAACGTATGTATTCTGCCTCAGTTGTTCGAACGCGTTTACAAACGCTACTCAAACGCATACATTTGGGATCATCCCGTTCGAACGAGTTTCCGAAAGCTACTCGAACGCGTGCATTCTGTTTACTGTTCGAACACGTTTCCGAATGCTACTCGAACGCATGCATTATGTTTTACATCATATCCTATTCCGTTCGAACGCTACACGAACGCGTACACACTGGACAGATTCTTTTATCATGTTTCATGCATGTTTGTCTCTTTAGTCATCCTTTTTACATTATGCGCTTGATCAACTCTCTTTATTATTAATCCCATTTTTTATTGGTATTATTTATTTACATTCACACATTTATTTGGTTGTTATGGAATCATGTGATTGCCTTCATTTTTTATTTATGTTTATGGGTGTGCAAACTTGTGTGTAGATTAAAATATCTTGCATGTGTTGTATGAGACTTGGTTATACTATTGCATTAATCACTTTATTACAATTGGCATAAGTAAGGGACCGTTCCAAACCTAACGGTTTGAGGTCTTCCCTTGCGAGGGGTGAGTGCAGCCTTAAATCATTTCCCAGTTCAAACTGGGTGGCGACTTCATTTTATTTCTCTAGTTTAGTCCCCCGCGGGCAACTCCGTACTCCCGACCGGGCCGCGAGCCCGGGCAGCGTCGCCCACCTCTGTGTCTGTTCCCACAGTCTAGTGACTCCACTAGGGATAGAGAATCGGCCCCGAAATAATGTCTTGTAATGTTTGTGGTTTGTGCTTTGGTTTTCCAGGTCTCATATATTTTGCATCATGCATACATGCATCATGCTAACCATTTGTCTTAAAAGCCATCATAGATATCTGTTGGGTTAGAAAAGAAGGATTTGTCAAGAATAGTTTAGCAAACATGAATATCGGGGAAAAGAAAACCGAGAAATAGAAAATCTTACGGCAAGAATGGAAAGACCATTGGGGGGCTTCAAAAAAAAGAAAAAATAATAAAAAAAAATAAAAAAAATAAAAAGAGAAAAAATAAAAAAAATTGTTTGTTTTTAGTCTTTAATAGTTAGGCATAAGTCAAATGATGAAATCGTTTGCTTTAGGGTGAAATCTTAGAAACGATAAACTCTTGATGCACTTTTATCTGATACTTTGAGTAATTGATCTATGTTAGACTCGTAAGCACTTGATTATGGTTCTTAGCAGTGAAAACCTGAGTAGTTAGCGAAGTGACTAGTTGAAGAAATTGTAGGTCGGTGAATGATTGTTCGCCTAAATGTCTATCCTGATTTGCTTGTTTTTTGATGTGTGGTATGGTTGAAAATAAAATAAAAGTCTCTAAAGAAAATAATTAAAATCACCTATAACCGATAAGCGTGAAGCTACCCATGGGCGAGTATTAGGACCACCATGAGGAGAAATGCTACCTTAAAGGGTAGGTGTGTTAAAAAAAAAAGAAAGAAAAATAAAAGAAAACGAAAAAAGAAGTTCAAAACGAAAAGGAAAAAAAAAGACAAAAGAGAAAGAAAACCATACCACATTGAGCACAGAAAACAATACCACACTAGACAGATTCCTTTATCATGTTTCATGCATATTTGTCTCTTTAGTCATCCTTTTTACATTATGCGCTTGATCAACTCTCTTTATTATTAATCCCATTTTTTATTGGTATTATTTATTTACATTCACACACTTATTTGGTTGTTATGGAATCATGTGCTTGCCTTCATTTTTTTATTTATATTTATGGGTGTGCAAACTTGTGTGTAGATTAAATTATCTTGCATGTGTTGTATGAGACTTGGTTATACTATTGCATTAATCACTTTATTACAATTGGTATAAGTAAGGGACCGTTCCGAACCCAATGGTTTGAGGTCTTCCCTTGCGAGGGGTGAGTGCGACCTTAAATCATTTCCCAGTTCACACTGGGTGGCGACTCCATTTTATTTCTCCGGTTTAGTCCCCTGCGGGCTACTCCGTACTCCCGACCAGGCCGCGAGCCCGGGCAGCGTCACCCACCTATGTGCCTGTTCCCACACCTGCATGTCCGAAAAAATTACGAATCTCTTTGACAGTTGATGGTGGAGGTAATTTTTCTATTGTCTCGATCTTTGCTTTGTCTACCTCGATTCCCTTTTGTGAGATTCGATGTCCCAGGACGATGCCTTCATGCACCATGAAGTGGCATTTCTCCCAGTTGAGTACCAGGTTGGTATCTTCGTATCTTTGTAACACATTTTCCAGATTTTTACAAGTAGTGGTCGAACAAGTCTCCAAACACAGAAAAATCATCCATGAAAACCTCCATACTTTTTTCCAGCATGTCTGAGAAGATGACCATCATGCAACGTTGAAATGTAGCAGGAGCATTACATAGTCCAAGTGACATCTTGCGGAAAGCAAAAGTACCATACGGACATGTAAAAGTGGTTTTCTCCTGATCTTTTGGGGCGATGGCAATCTGATTGTACCCCGAGTATCCGTCCAGAAAATAATAGAACTCATGTCCCGCCAATATGTCTAGCATCTGATCAATGAATGGTAATGAGAAATGATCTTTCCTTATTGCTTTGTTCAGCTTCCTGTAGTCCATGCATACTCTCCATCCAGTCATCGTTCTTGTTGGAATCGGCTCGTTCTTTTCATTTGTGACTATAGTTATTCCTCATTTCTTTGGCACACATTACATAGGACTCACCCACGTGCTGTCATAGATGGGGTAGATGATGCCGGTATCCAACCATTTGATAATTTCTTTCTTCACGACCTCCTTCATGATTGGATTTAGTCCCCGTTGATGCTCTAATGTGGCTTTGTACTCGTTGTTCATCAGAATTTTATGCATGCAAAATGATGGACTAATGCTTCGAATGTCTGCTATAGTCCAGCCAATGGCTTTCTTGTGTTCTCATAATACTCTCAGCAACTTATCTTCATGCTCCAATGTTAGCGATGAAGAAGTAATCACAGGTAAATCAGAAGAGTTTCCTAAAAATACATACCTGAGATGGCTCGGAAGTAGCTTTAGTTCTAGCTGTTGTGGTTCTTCAATCGAGGGATTGATTCATTTCTTTTTCGGTAATTCCAAATTGTCCACATGTGGTGTTGATTTGAAGCGAAATGGTCTGTCAAGATAGTTGATACATTCCAAAATATCATCATCTAGCTCCCTGTCAATCATGTTGGAGATGAAAGCTTCAAGTTTATCCGTGGAAAGTTGCATTGCATCATTATCTTGGATGATACTATATAAAACATCAATTCTGAAACATTCCTCCTACTTTTCATCATTCGGGAATTTCATGGCTTTGAAAACATTGAATGTAACTTCTTGGTCCTGCACTTTCATGGTTAGTTCTCCTTTTTGTACATCAATAACAGTTAGAAATGTAGCCAAGAATTGTCTCCCGAGGATGATATGTACATCTTTGTCTTCTTCCATTTCAAGGATAATGAAATCTGCATGGAAAATGAATTTATCGACTTTATTCAATACATCTTCCACTACACCTCTCGAAAATATAAGCGATCTATCAGCAAGCTGCAGAGTAACTAAGGTGGGCATTTCTTCTTCGATCTGCAGTTTCCTGTAAATAGACAAAGGCATCAAGTTAATGCTGGCACCTAAATCACACAAAGCCTTACCGAAGTAGTGTTCGCCTATGGTGCAAGGGATGGTGAAACTGTCAGGATCTTTCAATTTTGGGGGAAGCTTTCTCTGAATAATGGCAATGCATTCTTCTGTCAATGCTACTGTCTCGTAATCTCCCAATCTTCTCTTTTGTGACATAATGTCTTTCATGAATTTGACATGGCTGGCCATTTGTTCCAAAGCTTCTGCAAATGGAATGTTGATATGCAGCTTTTTGAAGATCTCTAAGAATCGAGCAAACTGCTTATTCAGTTTACTTTTCTGGAAACGTTGTGGAAAAGGTGGAGGTAGAGTGAATTTTTCTTGATCATTTGCTTTTGCTTCTTTTTCCTCCATCTGTGGTTCTGCTTCACTGCTTTCTTTTGGAAATTCCTCAGTGGATACCTTGACCCCAACATCTTTTTTTATTTTAGTACCGCTTTTCAAAGTAATGGCTTAACATTGCTCCTTCCATCGGTTCCTTGTATTTAGTTCTGTGTTACTAGAAAGGTTACCTTGCGGTCTGTAACTCTGAGCATTGGCCAGCTGTCCCATTTGATTCTCCAGAGTTTTCAAAGATGCTTCTTGGCTTTGAATTAATGCTGCTTGTGATTAAAATATAGCATCATATGATGCTGCTTGAGAGTCGTATTTTGCTTCTAACTTTTTCAAGTGAGCCAGCAATTCTGTTATTCCTGGTTCTTTTTCATACTTCTGGCCTTTGTTTTGCTGTTGGAAACCGGGTGGTGGATTGTTCATTTGCCCTGAATTATTGTTCCATGCGAAATTGGGATGGTTCATCCACCCTAGGTTGTAGGTGTTGGAATATGGATTGTTCCTCTATCTGTTGAAATTGTTAACATAATTCAATGTCTCATCATGTTGGTTTGTCTATGGTGCTCCTCCATATGGTAAATTTTTAGATCCGGCATTACCCTGCATGCTAAGAGTTTTCATGAATTTGCATATCTGATCCAGTTTGGCATTCATTGCTATGTTGGCTCCAACTTCATAAATTCTTACGATTCGTTGGATCATGCTCCTTTCTGTTGGCCACAAAGAATTGTTGTTGGCCATTTCTTCGATTAGGTCCCAGGCTTGATCCTCTCCTTTGGCCATTAAAGCTCCTCCAGCAGCAGCATCAATTGTGGTTCTCATCACTCCAGAAAGTCCATTGTAGAAGGTTTGGACTTGTCACAACTTTACAATCTCATGGTGAGGACATTTCAGGAGCAATTCCTTGTATCTTTCCCAAGCTTCGCATAGGGATTCTGAGTCATGTTGCATAAAGGATGTGATGTTATTCCTCAGCTTTGTAGTTCTGGCTGGTGGAAAGTACTTTGCAAGGAATTAGGTGGCTAGATTGTTCCAAGTTGTGATGGAACCTGCTGATAGTGATTGTAGCCAAGCCTTAGCTCTATCTTTCAAGGAATATGGAAAAACACGCAGTCTCATTACTTCTTCAGCCGCTCTGTTGTAATTGAAAGTGCCGCAAACTTCCAGGAAGTTGCTGATATGGGCATTAGGATCTTCAGTTGCATTCCCCCCAAACTGAACTGACTACTGTATCATCTGGATGCATGTTTTGATGTCACACGCATTTGCTGGTAAGGGAGAAAGTAAAATACATGAAATGAAGCCGTCAACCACCGGAATAGTTCTGTCTCGAATGGGAATTGGTGGTACAACCTCCAAAGGTCCAGGTTCCATGTTGATCAGTGCTTCTTGGCCTTCTCGTCTTTCCCTTCTCAACTGTCTGATTGTTCTTTCAATTTCAGGGTCAAGCGGATGGATTTCAAAGCTTCTGGTTCTTCTCATATAGTGTCTGAGAACCTGAAACACAAGAAAGCAAAAATAATAAGTAAAAATAAATTAGACATAAGTAAATGTATCTAACCCTAAAATTAATAGTAAAAGATAAATAAGTCCCCGTCAACGGCGCCAAAAACTTGATCGGTGAAATCACTCACGTTACGCAAGAGCGCATACCGCTCAAGTAGTATAAAATATGTCGATCCCATGAGGACTTAATACCTTAGCTATCAATTTATGAAGTTAAATGTTTACAAGTACCTAATAGATTGGTTTGTTGATTGGATGGTGACTTAAAGACAAGTAATTAAAACTGTGCGAAAGTGAATTAAAGGTCAAATCAATATTATAAAACTATCTAAGGTTTTCAATCCTTCCAATATTTTTTAAAGATGAAGTGGTTATCTCATGTTTATGCAATATATCGGTTTATTAACTTGGAACACGAAAATATGCAAAAGCTTATGTCGATGGTCAGATGTAAACACCCAAATAACCTAATTAATCATATGTCTATGTTAACCAAGTTACCTGAATTCATTAAGAATAAGTTCCAAATGTGGCTACCCCCGACCGACATGTATATGTCTATCCTGTAAGGAAATCTACCAAAGGATCACCATGCCCCGAGGTGAGATCGTGAGGTATTTAGGTTTTCATGGAGAAATCCCCCAAAGAAAGCATGAAAAATTTACAAAGTTTAACTTGGTATTCATAGACAAATCTAAAGGCTTCCACCAATTTCTCCACCAATTGCTCCACCAAACATGGCACCAAATCCTCTGGTGGAAGTTTGACAATTTTCATTTTTTATTTTATTATTTTTTTTGTTTTGAAAATGACTTTAATAATTACACATAACATACTACGGATGTTCTATCCCTTTCGGTTATGGAAACTTCAGAATTGGAACTTATTATGAACTTCAACGTTGTAGATATTTGAGTCTTATTTAATATGGAACTTGAATCACCTCAATCCGATATCAGAGTACAAAGTTATGGCCAAAATACGAGAATTGCGCAAAATTGGAATTTCCGAAATTGTACTTTGTTAGAACGCCATTTCAAGTTTCTAATCTCCAAAATCAAAATGTGATGTCCATTTTTTGCCCTTATTTGTTCCACATTTCCTCCTGATTGATTCTATTAAGTTCCGATTTTATTTTATCTGCAAAATAAACTAAAGCACATCAAAGCGTTCATAAAACTTGAGAAACTATACAAAATATTAAATAAAAGGTGCGGTAAATATTGATATATTTTCCGCTCATCACACACCCTTCCTCAAGTCTATCACTTCGGTAAAATCCCTTGGAAGTTCATCATCTTAAACATGAGGCTATATGACAGGTTTACTAGCCCAGACGATCATGTAGTCCACTACAAATACAATATGATGTCTATAGCCCTTGCATTGAACCAATGAGAGGTTGGCATATGTAGAGGATTTGGCGAGACGCTAGCAGACCCAGCCCTAACTTGGTTTATTAATCTTCCCTATCGACCAATCGGATCCTACCAATAGTTAGCAGACAAGTTTGTGAAGCATTTTCCAAGTTCTTGCAAATTCGAGAAAACCACGGATGACTTAAACTCTATCCAATAGCAGAAAAAAGAATCCTTACGAAGGTATGTCACTTGTTTCAATAAGGAAATGATTTACATACCTAACCTCCACCAACAACCAGCAGTGGAAGCCTTCCGTAATGTTCTATTGGTAAATAGTGGATTGTACAAGAAGCTGACTAAATTCAAGTGTTACAACTTAGACCAAGCAATAGCCCGAGCACAAGTTGAGATCCAGTGAGAAGAAGATAAAAGGAACAAGAAATGTGACGATCCTAGTAACCGCTATGAAGAGAAGACTTCAAACCCTTCTAAACGGTCGAAGGATTCTGATATAAGGACCTATCAACCAGCAGAGATAATGATCCCAAAAGAAAAAGATCAATGCTCTATAAACAAGGATTATGAGCATAGGCCTTTAACCTACACGGTATGGTGCTAGTCTTCATCCAGTTGACCAAGACTCTCAGACTACTATCTCACTGTTTCGCATGGGGATTTAGTCTCCATTATGAGGAAGATGGGAGGATCAGTATGATGGCCAGAGTGTCCAATGGAAGGGTCATCCAAGAAGGTGTTAGGGAGGATGTGGGACCCCTAGAGTCAGATCAGTGCCCCATGCAGCGGAAGTGGATCTAACCTGTAGATATCACGCATGGGTATAATTTTAAATAATTTAATGAAATACTATATTTCATTACGAGTGTATAAGAAAAAATCGAGACTAAATCGGAGTCCGGAAACTCAAAAATGAGAGAAAATAAATTACAGTACGCACGTACTTTTTAAACGTGTGTGAATAGTGCATGCGCGCACTGTTCATGTGTGAACTGAATTTTTCCTTTTTTTAATTTTTCCTTTAAATATTAGCTCTCATTCCAGAGAGCTGGAATGAGAGCTAATACTTTGGTTTTTAATCCAATACACTTTTAATATTTCCTAAACACCCAAAATTAATTTTTAACATCAAAACCAACATCAACACATGATATAGAACAAAAATCAAGTTTTTTAAAATATCAAATATTTTTACAAAATATAAATTTATTATAAATACGCACTTGCGTAAATTTTGAATTCAAAACACAAACCAAGTTAGAATCCCACAATGAAGTGACTCGTGAACAATTCTAGGTCACCCAAATATGGTCAGGTGATTCTAGAATGGTAGCCTTAGCTCTAAGCTATTATCTAGAGTTCGAAACTCTAATTTTATGTCTATGTCTAACATAAATATTTTGACCCAATTACAAACATAGTGTTTATACTTCTAAAGCATCCTAACATAATTAATTAACCTAATTTCAATATTATGTATCTAATACATAATTCATCACTATATGTCTCACTAATGAAAAACATAGCTTTTGGAGAAGATCAAACTTACCTAGAAAGGTTGATTCAAAGATCCAATCTACTTCTCCTTGTTGAAATATTGTGGAGAAATTTCAAAGTTATTAAGCTTGACTCCAAGATCCAATCTTGATTCCAATGCTAGAAAGTTTCACTCCAAGATCCAATCTTAATTTTTCCTAATTGAAATGTTGTAGAGATCTCACAAAGTTTCTCTAAACACTTCTCTAAATTAGGCTAATTTCTCTAATTCTTGCTTGTATTTAGCTTTCTCAAGCTTTATTAAAACATTCCTAAAGCTTGCTATTTATAGCAAAACTTAGGTAATTGTTAATTATAAAAGTTGTAATCAACTTTTAGGTGGACTTAATCTAATTTGTCCAAATATGTATAATTAGGTTTGACTAATCTTCATTGTCTACCACTTTGATTTAATCCAATTAAATCAAGACAAAGATTAGGAAATGGATTAATTCAATGTTTGCCACTTTGATTTAATCCAATTAAATCAAGCCAAAATCACCTATTATTACATATTACCATAATATCCTCAAATGGTAGAGATAATTATGATTTGATAATTAAGCCCTTGTGTAATTATTGAATTAATCCAATTAATCCAATTAGGTCAAAGTAAATAATCAATGTATCCAATAACACTTGATTATCTTAATTGATAATTATAATATCGAATATTATCTTTTATCAAAATTAATCGGCTACCCAAGTGCTCAATGAGTACACTTCATATTCGGACTCTCTAAGTTCAGACATGTTCGTCATATAAGCCTAGCTAATATGTACGCAATTCGGCCACCTCTGAATTCATGAAGAACACGAATGACCTTTCTGAACTATACAAGTCGAGATCATCACATATGTTTAATCTGTCATAGGCTATCCGAGTTGTGCTTAGGAAACATAGAATACACCGTCAAGTTTCCGAGGCACAAATCTCATGTCGACATGTCCACAATTCTCATAACTAATGCGATCTACCCTAGGTGATAGACTTTTGCCAAAGATTTAAGAATCGTGACTTTACTCACATGGATACCTAAATCTCTTATGGTACACATACGGACCTACGGATCCTATCTTGCTTCGCACTTGATTACTGAGTGCATTGGTCCACACCCAACGGACATCTAGAGGCCATATTATGAAAGGTTTGTGACATACATGGCATCAAAGTGTGGAGGATATCACACAAAATCAATGTTATCCTATAGTCAAAGGATTACATATGCTACTCGACTCGAGAAGATTCTTATTGACGGTGGTGTGTACTTCCAACTATTATGAATCACCTGTGAGTCATTCAATACTCGGTCCAACCAATACCCACACGTCTATACGAGTTTCCAAAACTCATGGTACATCCGGTGAAACCATTGGAACTCTAATTCCAATATACAACATGTGCTAGTCTTCTAGGTTATAGGAATTCGACCGTATTCTAAAAACCAACGACTATGAATATATATATACTTTAAGAATAACTTAAAATAGTAATACTTATCCCAATGTCGGACCACCTAGTGTCCAGTATTACTACAAGACTATTCTAAGGTCAATGTCATTCTTAACATATCTATACATCAATCTAATATGCATAATGACAATACTATTTAATAAGGTATGAAATGAAAATGTAGTTATTTTATTAATAAATAATAAAATGTACAATTCGGATTGGCACTCCAATCACCAACTCGAAAAAACTATCATTTGCTTAATGCCAATCTGGATGGTACCGCAGTCTCGTCTCCTCCACATGTTTATCAAATAACTTAGGAGGTAAGGCCTTTGGAAGCGGGTCTGCTATGTTCTTTAGTCCTTAAACCTTCAAGACCACTATGTCTTTTCATTCAACTAACTCTATAATTACACGGTATTTCCTTTCCACGTGTTTAGACTTGGAATGCGCTCTCGGCTCCTTAGCATGCGCAATGGCTTTGCTATTATCACAGTATAATGGGTTCAAATCTGCAATACTAGGCATAACGCCAAGTTCTGTGATAAAATTTCTAATCCATACAACTTCTTTAGCAGCTTCTAAAGCCGCTATAAATTCCGGCTCTGTGGTGGAATCAGCTGTTGAGCCTTGCTTTGAATATCGCCAACTAACCGCACCACAGTTAAGGGTAAATAGGTAACTTAATGTAGATTTTCTATCATCTGGATCTCCCTAGAAGTTTGAGTCTGTATAACCCTTAACTTGTAGCTCATTTTCTCTATATATCAGAAATTTATCCCTAGTACCCTTAAGATATTTTAGGATATGTTTCACGGTTGTCCAATGATCATTACCTAGATCAGATTGATATCGGCTAGTCACACTGACGCCAAAACGGATGTCAGGTCTTGTACATAGCATAGCATACATTATGCTTCTAATACAAGAAGCATATGGCAAGTTAGAAATTTTAACTCTCTCTTCCTCAGTCTGAGGTGCCATTGTCTTTGAAAGATGTATGTTGTATCGGAAAGGTACATTTATTGTCTTGCAGTTGGTAAAACCATATCTTTCTAACATCAATTGCGACAACCCTATAAGCTTCCTAACTCTATCCCGGTAGAGCCTTATACCTAGTATATATGAAGCTTCACCCATATCTTTCATGAAGAAGTTCTTGCAAAGGTACGCTTTCACACTTTGCATCATACCTATATCATTCCCAATGATAATGATGTCATCTACATACAAGACTAGGAAAACTATCATGCTCACTCTCACTTTCTTATAAACATATGGTTCTTCCTCGCTCTTGATGAATCCAGATAATCTAATTATCTCATCAAAACGACGATTCCAGCTTCGGGATGCATGTTTAAGTCCATAAATAGAATTTTTGAGCTTACAAACCAAGTTTGAAGTCTCACTAGATACGAAACCCTTTGATTGTTCCATATAGATATCCTCCTCAAGGAATCCATTTAGAAAAGTGGTTTTCACATCCATCTGCCATATCTCATAGTCGTGATATGCAGCAATGGCTAAAAGAATCCTAATGGATTTTAGCATGGCTATTGGTGAAAAATTTTCCTCATAGTCAATCCCAGGACGTTGAGTGTAACCTTTCGCTACCTGTCAGGCCTTAAAGGTTTCCACATTTCCATCGGGCCCTCGCTTTCTTTTGTAAACCCATTTACATCCTATAGGTTTAACTCCTTCAAGAAGTTCAACTAAGTCCCAGACTTGATTGTCATGCATAGAATCCATCTCGAATTTCATGGATTTCTGCCAATTTCCCGAATCGATGTCTAATATTGCTTCCTTATACGTAGTCGGATCTATTTCCTCCAAGAGGAAAACATCAAGGCTCGCATCATATGTTAAAAACAATCTCTCAGAAGGCTTTGATATTCTATTCGAATTACGTAGAACTTGTGTTGTAGATCATTCTCCTAATTGGATCACTGGTTCCATCTCAGGTTCCTTAATGTTGGGATCAAACTCTTCAAGTTCAATATCTCTACAATTCCCACTTTCTCTCAAAAATTACTTTTCAAGAAAAGTGGCAAAATGAACAACAAATACATTTCGTTGCTATGAATCATAGAATTGATATCCCATGGAATTATCAGGATATCCAACGAATCTATATTTATACTTCATGGGTACTAGTTTATCCTGCTGCGCAACTCTAATGTATGCAGGACAACCCAAAATCTTTAAATGCCTAATACTTAGATTTCTACCGAACCATATCTGGTAAGAGGTCGTAGAAACAACTTTCGATGGAACTCAATTAAGTATGTGGGCAGCAATAAGTAAAGCGTAACCCCAAAGGTAATAAGGAAGATCTGTATAGCTCATCATTATTCGCACCATATCCAATAAAGTACGATTTCTACGCTCAGACACACCATTATATTGAGGTGTTCCTAGTAGGCTATATTGGGCAAGAATTACATTCTCCCTTAAATAATTTCTGAATTCTTCACTCATGTATTCACCGCCTCTATCTGATCTAAGGCACTTGATGAATTTACTGGTTTATTTTTCTACTTTGTTTCAGAATATTTTGAACCTGTCAAATGTTTTCGATTTATGTCTCATCAAATAGGCATATCCATATCTAGACTTTTCATCCATGAAAGTCACGAAGTATGTTGAACCATCATGAGCGGCATGATTTAATGGACCACACACATGTTGTGTATTAGCTCAAATAAATCACCAGCACGGTGTCCAACACCAAGAAATGTGGTCTTTGTCATCTTCCCTTGGATGGATGACTCACAAATCGGATAAGGATTTACGCTAAGATTTTCAATCAAACCATCATTTACCAATTTGGATAGACGTCTAACACCCATGTGGCCCAATCTCATATGCCATAATTCAGTATTATTTAATTCAGATTTCCTACTTATATTTTCTTCTACATTAAAGACATCTCTATATGTTTCCAAAATATAGTGATTTTTTGATAAAGAACATTGACATTTCAATAAATTATCTTTATCATATGAACATAAAGTTTCATCCTTAATGTTTATTTTATATCCCTCTTTATCTAATATTGGCAGTGATATTATTTGTCTGATAAGTGAGGGTACATTATAACAGTCTTGTAAATTTAATTTACAACCATTGGGGAGATCTAAAACAATTGTTTCTATGGCTTTAACATCCAATATCTCGCCATTACCAACTCTAAGATGGATCTCCTTTTTATTTAGCCTTCTTTTTACCCTCATTACCTGCAGGGAATTGCAAATATGAGTAGGACTGTCAGTGTCTAACACCCATCCACTATTTGCATCTAAGGCTAATGAGATGTCAATAATTGAAAAAATACAAAGCGTACCTGAGGGTCATGCTTTTCCTATCAGCTCTGGACAGTCCTCCTTCCAGTGTCCAGACTTCTTGCAATGTAGACATTGATCACGGGGTATTTGTGATTTTGCGTCTTTGTGCTTCTTGGAGTTCTTATTTGTAATCTTCTTCTTCCTCATCTTTATTTTCTTTGACTTCCCAGAAGGCTTTGAAGTGCCAGCTCCACCATGGAGGTACAATGTGGGGTTGCTTTCCTCAAATCATGCTCCGTCATGCGTAACATGTAATGAAGTTCTTCGTAACTAGCTTATATCGAATGCATATGGAAGTTTAATACAAAGCCAGCATAAGAACCAGACAAAGAAGATAGAATCAAATTACGGCCCAGCCGTTCATGAATCACAATGCCATGTTTTTCCAGGTATCGAATCTGGTCGATCATGTTCAAAACATGAATGTTGATAGGTCATCCATCCTTGAGTTCAGCACGGAACAATTCCTTAGACCTTCGATAAAGTTCGATCTCTTGATTTGCCTCGAATAACTCCTTAAGTGTTCGCATGATGCTCCAAGCATCTGGTACTTCAATATACTGTCTCAGCAAATCTGGAACCATCAATCCCAAAATATAGGATTTCACCTTAAGTTTATCATCCTTCCATCTATTAAAAGTTTCTCTCTCTTCTGGAGTGGAGTCAGGATCGATTTCAACAGGCAGGGATTGACAGTGACATAAGTCAACTTTTCAAACTCCAAGACAAGGCGTATCTTCATTTCCTATTCAAAATAATTCACGGCTCCTTTTAGTTTATTGGTATCCAAAAGTCTCATCAGTGGATTAGCGGCAGCCATCTTCAAGATAACATTTTAAATAATAGCAGAACAGTTTTCATTTCAAAATAATAACATTAATTGATTATGGAATTTTAAATCTATCAGTGCCATCCCACTACTTTAAGTAATTCTGTAATCTCCCTTAACGAAAAAATAGAAATATGACTATCAAAATTTCATAGCGGGGGGTGGATCCCATGACATTTACTTCAGCCTCACACTAATGATGAAATTGGCCTTTATAAACTCATTAGGTAGATCCCCAAAGTCAATCACTTCATGTAATTCCTAGTTCGATCCTGAACCGTTTCTTATCCTCACACTAATGACAATATAGGATTAAGACGTGTTCTAGGTGTATACTTGTCAATGTGCACTAATGAGCTTCGTATGTACACCCCCACACTAATGACGATATTGGGTAAATGCGTTAACTCATCACGCTACATCTAATGTTTTACCGGAGTGATCTAAGTTCCGAGCACTTATACCCTCATACTAATGACGATCTTGGATATAAGTAGTAAGAACGCATTCATCTCCGTATTGACAAGACGAACCTTCTAATAATGCTCCAACATTACTAATACTATTACTTAATATAAATTAATCATGTAATCATTGGAGATTTATGACAATCAAGTCACTAATTTAATTAGGTCAAAATTTTAATTTAAAACATGTCTTATCTATCCAATATGTCTTATGCATAATTAAATTAAAATACGGAGGCATAGATTCAAATACATGTCTAACATGCAACATGTGTTGTGTAGTTAAGCCTTGGCTCTGATACCATTGTGTTGGGGAGGATGTGGGACCCCTAGAATCGGATCGGTGTCATGTGCAGTGGAAGTTGGTCTAACCCATAGATATCAAGCATGGATGCAATTTTAAATAATTTAATGAAATACTATATTTCATTATGAGTGTATAGGAAAAAATCAGGACTGAATCGGAGTCTAGAAACTCAAAAATGAGAGAAAACAAATTACAGCACGCACGTACTTTTTAAATGTACGTGAACAGTGCACATGCGCACTGTGCGCGTGAATAGTGTGTGCGCTCACTGTTCATGTGTGAACTGAATTTTTCCTTTTTTAATTTTTCTTTTAAGTATCAGCTCTCATTCCAGAAAGCTGGAATGAGAGCTAATACTTGAGTTTTTAACCCCAATACACTTTTAATATTTCCTAAACACTTCCAAAACAACCAAAATTAATTTTTAACATCAAAACCAACATCAACACATATTATAAAATAAAAATCAATTTTTTCAAAATATCAAATATTTTTACAAAGTATAAAGTTATTCTAAATACAAACTTGCGTAAATTTTGAATCCAAAACACAAATCAAATTAGAATCCTATAATGAAATGACTCGTGAACAATTCTAGGTCACCTAAAGGTGATCAAGTGATTCTAGAATGGTAGCCTTAGCTCTAAACTATTATATAGAGTTCCAAACTCTATTTTTATGTCTATGTCTAACATAAATATTTTGACCCAATTACAAGCATATTGTGTTTATACTTGCAAAGAATCCTAACATAATTAATTAACCTAATTTCAACATTATATATCTAATACATAATTCATCACTATATGTCTCACTAATGAAAAACTCACTAATGAAAAACATAGCTTTTGGAGAAGATCAAACTTACCTAGCAAAGTTGATTCAAAGATCCAATCTACTTCTCCTTATTGAAATGTTGTGGAGAAATTTCAAAGTTAGCAAGCTTGACTCCAAGATCTAATCTTGATTCCAATGCTAGCAAGCTTCACTCCAATATCTAATCTTGATGTCTCCTAATTGAAATGTTGTAGAGATCTCACAAAGCTTCTCTAAACATTTCTCTAACTTAGGCTAATTTCTCTAATTCTTGCTTGTATTTAGCTATCTCAAGCTTTATTAAAACCTTCCTAAAGCTTTTTATTTATATAAAAAATTAGATAATTTTTAATTAATAAAAGTTATAATCAACTTTTAGGTGGCTTAATCTAATTTATCCATATATGTATAATCAGGTGTGACTAATCTCCACTGTCTACCTGTAGGCACTGCATTTTTGCATGTAAGTTCTGATGATGAGTCTCGTATGGAGACACTACCTCTTTAGTCGTGGAAGCCGCGGGAAACAAACGTCGGAATGGAATAGTCAAGAATTGACACATTGTCGGATTTAATTCGCTGGATTAGCTTCGAGTTCGCTTGTTGGACCTCCATTTTAAAACACACACCCTTAGCCCAAAACCCCCCACAAACCATACACCAAGCCCATTTCGCCCAAGCCCAATCCAAATAATTAAAACATATTTAAAACACAAATTAAATTAAATCCAATTAAATTAAAATAAATCTCATTCCAAAATTAAATAAATCTCATTCCTAAATTAAAGAAATCTCATCTAATACTTTCCTAATCCACTTAAAATACATTCCCTAATTAGAAGATACAAATCAAATCAAATTCAAAGACATTCCTAATTAAAAGATATCCCCATTAATACCCAAATTCTTTCCCTATTCACACAAGGTAAACCCATCCCTTTTCCTATAAAAATAACCTTTACCCCTACCTTTCAGACCCTGGCTCATTCTGACGAAATCAACCCTAATATTCTAAGCATATTCTCACTCGGCGACACATTGCTGCCTCCCTCACGTAAGCCCTCACAAGCCTTTGCTCCACTCACATTCACGAGCAACCTCTCCACGCCACATGCCCTCAATTCCACTCAACACGTCTGCCGCATAAACCCTTCACGAGCAACCTCTCCATGCACAACATTGCCTCCTCACAAATCAAACACACTCACGCACCATAAGCCCTCCACTCGTCACAGCCTGCCATTACCCACTCAGCCAAATCACTTCAGAGGCCTCAAGCGAGCAGCCTCAACCCACGCACAACACTACTCCACGCCATATGCCCTTCTACCCACAAGCCACCTTGCACGACCTATTACACGCACAACCGAACACACACAAGCCCATCACGTAAGCAAACAACCCTCGCATAAGCCATACATTCATGCCCAGCGCAACCACGAAAAACAGCCTTCTAAATTCACGCAAACAGCCTTCTAAATTCATGCCACACAGCCCTTCAAACAGCCCCCAAATCCACGCACAAACTGTCCATCAAAACTGTCTCAAACACCTCAAAATCACCAAAAAAATGCACCAGAAAACTGCCCCCAAACCAGTCCAAATAACCCATAAAACAGTCCCATAATTACCAAAAATAGTGACAAAAAAATACAGCGAAAATAGCAGCCCAAACAGTGAAACAGCGAGGAAAAACGTTGGATTAGTAAACCGAAATAGTTACGGAGTATCAACCCTTCCGACGGCCGTGTAACGCGCTTTCAAGAGACAAAAAAAGAGGTTAGATTTGAGGGTAACTTTTTATTTATTACCTTTCGTTTATTTTTATTTATTTTAATATATTATCGCATGAGAGTCGTTTATTGAGGCATGATGTGAATTTTGGATAAGCGGAATATGTGTTCCCTTTTGTGGTATATCGGATGGAAACCTGGACGTAAATTCTGTAGCCGAATCCGAATGGACGGTAGTGCAGTTTGTACTCGGGATACAACGCCACGTACCACTTGAGAGACACGTATTTCGTTTCATCCAAACTTGTATTTGAGCCTGATGTAGTTAGTAGATTATTTATTTATTATTTAAGCATGATTTAGCCTAGTTTATTGTTTGTCATTCAAGCATGATTATGTCATTTTATGCATGATATTTTGTTTATGTTTAAATGGTTATTTGTTTATTTTTGTTTAATGGTTCAACATGCTCGTTGTGTGATATTGTATTTTTGCCGTTTAATGACTTATTTTCCAAGCATGCAAACTTAGATTAGGAGTTACTTTGATGAATACAAACTAGATCTAAGTTACCTTTGCGCATGTATGTTGCATAGATTCGTTTAGTTTATTGCGCAAATCATATCGTTACAAGTGACATAAGTAAGGGACCATTCTGAACCTAACGGTTTAAGGTCTTCCCTTGCGAGGGGTGAGTACAGCCTTAAACTATTTTCCCGGTTCACACCGGGTGGCGACTCCATGTTATTTCTCCGGTTTAGTTCCCCTGTGGACTATCCCGTACTCCCAACTAGGCCGCGAGCCTAGAACAGCGTCGCTATTTCTGTGTCCTAAACTACCACTTTGATTTAATCTAATTAAATCAAGACAAGGATTAGGAAAAGGATTAGTTCAATGTTTGCTACTTTGATTTAATCCAATTAAATCAAGACAAAACCACTTATTATTACATATTATCATAATATCCTCAAATGGTAGAGATAATTATGATTTTACAATTAAGCCCTTGTGTAATTATTGAATTAATCCAATTAATCCAATTAGGTCAAAGTAAATAATCAATGTTATCCCATAACACTTGATTATCTTAGTTGATAATTATAATATCGAATATTTTCTTTTATCAAATTTAATCGGCTACCCAAGTACTCAACGAGTACACTTTATATTGTGACTCTTTAAGTTCAGATATGTTCGTCATATAAGCCTAGCTAATATGTACGCAATTCGGCCACCTCCGAATTCGCAAAGAACACGAACGATCTTTTTGAACTATACAAGTCGAGGTTATCACATATGTTTAACAATCCCTTCATCGTAGGCTATCCGAGTTGTACTTAGGAAACATAGAATACACTGTCAAGTTTCTGAGGTGCACAACTCATGTCGACATGTCCACGATTCTTTATAACTGGTGCGATCTACCATAGGTTATCGACTTTGGCCAAAGTTTTAAGAATCGTGACCTTACTCACATGGATACCTAAACCTCTTATGGTACATATATGGACCAACGGATCCTATCTTGCTTCGCACTTGATTACTGAGTGCATCGGTCCACACCCAACGAACATCTAGAGGCCAGACCATAAAAGGTTTCTGACATACATGGCATCAAAATCTGGGGATCTAACACAAAATTAATGTTATCCTACAGTCAAAGGATTACATATGTTACTCGAATTGAGGAGATTCCTATTGACGGTGGTGTGTACTTCCAACTATTAGGGATCATCTGTGAGTCATTCAGTATTTGTTCCAACCAATACCCACAGATCTATATGAGTTTCCAAAACTCATGGTACATTGGGGTAAATTATTGGAACTCCAATTCCAATATATGACATGTGCTAGTCTTTTAGGCTATAGGAATTCGACCGTATTTCAAAACCAGTGACTAGGAATATATATATATACACTTTAAGAATAATTTATAATAGTAATACTTATCCCAATATCGGACCACCTAGTGTCCAGTATTACTACAAGACTATTCTAAGGTCGATGTCATTCTTAGCATATCTATACATCATTCTAATACGCATAATGATAATACCATTAATAAGATATGAAATGAAAATGTAGTTATTTTATTAATAAATAATAAAATGTATAATTCGAATTGGCATTCCAAGCACCAACTACAACAGAAGGATACGATGAAATTGTGCAAATTCCACTGAGACTACGGGCATCTGACTGCTGATTACGTAGCCCTAAGATTGGAGGTACTGGAACTACGAAATAAAGGCTACCTCAATGACCTTCTTACTGAAATGGGCAAAAACATTTGGCCCGAAGAGACGAGGGGGCGAAATAAATGATGGACCTCCACCACCAACTTCAATCGACAATATAGTGAACAACATCACTAGAGGTTCTAAAATCATTGGTGTCACATACACAACCGCCAAGCGACATGCTAGAGCACTGCCGACTAGAAAGTCTCAGTCTTTGGAATCGTTTGAAGAGGCTTTCACCAACTTGACTATTGGGTTCACATACGATAAGAACTCAGGTCTGATGAACCCCCACCATGATGCTCTTGTAATATCTTTGCAGATGGCCAATTTCATGATCAAACGAGTATTGGTTGATACCAGATCCTCAACCAATATCATCTTTACAATAACTCTAGCAAATATGGGCATAGTATTAAATACCATCAACCGACGCTCAACTGTGTTGATTGGATTCAGTGGAGAATAGAAATTCACCCTAGAAGAAAACATGTTTTCGGTATACGCGGGTGAGTGAACAAAATGACTGCATTTCTAGTCTTAGAGTGCCCATCAGCATACAATATGATCATGAGTCGTATTTGGATCCATGACATACGGGCGGCCTCTTCAACCTTTCATCAAGGATAAAATTCTCCACCAAATGGGTAGTGAAGGAGATAAAAAAAGAGATTAAAATGCTTTAAGAAGCTGCTACCGACAACTTTGAAGGCCAAGGTAGCCTTCACATAGTAATTACACTAAGGACTTTATCGAGTTGATCCAGATCAGTCCGATATAGAAGAACTCGATGAGTTTCAGATCCACCATCAGTTGAAGGATTGTAAAGTTCAGATAGGAGCCCGGCTCGAGCCCAAGCTACGGTCAGAGTTGATTAACTTCCTTAAAGATCGACACGACTATTTTGTTTGGTTACACTAAGACATGACCGGGATTGACCCTGAGATTATGACCCCACGAGCTTCGTGTAGATCTAGACTACCCCCTGTGAGGTAAAAAATGAGAAAGTTTTCCCCAAAGATAAACCAAGTGATCTATTAGGAGGTTCAAAAGCTTCTGGAGAGCGGAGAAATCAAAGAAGTCCAGTACCCTAAGTGGCTCACTAATGTTGTGGTGGTTCAGAAGAAGAATGGCAAATGGTGAGTCTGCATCGACTTCACGGACTTGAACAAGGATTTCCTGAAAGACTCTTTCCTCCTACCTCACAATAATATAATGGTCAACAATAGAGCTGTACATGAATTGTTGAGTTTTATGGACACATACTCAGGCTAGAATCAAATCCGGATGCACCCAAATGACCATGAGAATACATCATTCATCACCAATATAGGGATCTACTACTACAAAGTGATCTCGTTTGGGCTCAAGAATGCGGGAGCCACATAACAGCGTCTTGTTAATAAGATGTTCTCCCATCATATAGGGAAAACAATAGAGGTGTATATTGATGATATATTAGTGAAGTCACTAAAACCATAGCAATATTTGGAGAACTTGGGTCAAGCATTTGACATAATGAGGAAGTATAACATGAAGATGAATCCTACCAAATGTGCCTTTGGAGTGTCGTCTGGAAAATTCCTCGGCTACATGGTGACTCAATGGGGGATTAAGTCCAACCTAGACCAAATCAAGTCCATACTCAACATTCATTCTCATGCATGCGCCAAGGACATCATGTAACTGACATGTAGAGTAGTTGCTCTCAACAGATTTATCTTGAAGTCAACTGACAAGTGTTTTTTATTTTTCTCCGCACTACAAAAAGCCAAAGACTTTGAATAGACACTAGCATGTGAGAAGGTGCTAGATGAGCTCAAGAAATATTTAATCACTCCACCTCTTTTCTCCAAGCTATTCGATGATAAGCAACTTTACATCTACTTAAGTGTATATGAACAGGCAGTGAGCGCAATCATAGTGCGAGAAGATAAAGGGACATAACTCTCAGTCTACTATGTGAGCAAATTCTACTTGACACAGTGACATGTTATACTTAGATGGTGTTGGCCATTGTAACGTCGGCTCGAAAGTTGAGACCATATTTTCAGGGGTATCCAATCTCAGTTTACACCACTTATCCCATGAGGAACATCCTCCACAAACCCGAGCTCTCAGAGAGACTAATCAAGTGGGTAATATATTTAGGGGAACATGATATAATTACCAGCCCCGAACCATAATCAAGTCTCAAGCATTGGCAAACTTTATGGTAGACTTCTCCCCCAGTCTACAAGCTCGAGCCGATATGGAAATCCAATGTGTCCAACTGATAATAGCATGGAAACTAGCGATGGACTACTCTAATAACAAAAAATGATGCGGATTAGGACTCGTATTGGTGACACCCGAGGGAGACATGCTACAACAGGCTGTCAAGTATAGCTTCAAGATAACCAACAATGAAGTTGAGTATGAGGCATTGATTGCTGGATTGGCCCTAGCTAAGGATCTTAGAGTAAAGAGAATCAAGATCCAATCAGATTCTTAACTAATTGTCAACCAACTCCAAGGATCATACCAAGCATGGGACTCACAAATGATAATTTAATTGCCAAATGTGAAAGAACTTTAGTAGATATTTGAAGAATTCACAATCTTGCAAGTCCCTAGAGTAGAGAACTTCCCGCGGATGCCTTAGCCATTCTCAGATCATCTATGCAATGGGACAAACCCCAGTCGATCCCAATCATCTATCTTTAGTGGCCAGCCATCTAGAAATATGAACCCAATGATGTCTGTAGGCACTGTATTTTTGCATAAGACCCGATGATGAGCCTCGTATGGAGGCACTACTCTTTAGGTTGCGGAAGTCGCAGGAAACAGATGTCGGAAGGGAATTCAATACCTTGTTGGACTTAATTCGTTTGCTTAGCTTCGGGTTCGCTCGTTGGATCTCTGTTTTAAAATTTATCCTCGGCCCAAAACACCCGCAACCCATACCAAGCCACACACCCAAGCCCACACACTACCAAACACACGCCCAAGCCCACCAAAGAGCCATCCCTACACGCCTACAAGCCTCCAAACCCATCCAAAAAATATCCAACACATTAAACACATGTTAAAATCAAATTAAATCACCTTCCCAAATTAAATAAATCAAATCAAATCACTTTCCCAAATTAAATAAATCAAATCAAATCACATGCCTAAACTAAATAAATCAAATCAAATCCCATAAATCTCTTTCCTAAACTAAAACAAATCACCTTCCTAATTGAATGGATCTTTTCCTTATCACACACTAATTAAAAGATATCCCCCATAATTGCATGATTTATTCCATTCCCGTACAAGGAAAACCCTAAACCTTTCTTATAAAAAGGAGCACAAACCAAACCTTAAGACCCCATAGCATTCACGCCCAAAAGAACTCCATGCATTGCCGTGAAAACACATCCCCCATTAGCCATCCATTGCCGAGAAATATAACCTCCAATACACCCCTCTCTGGCCGTGAAATACAGCCCCTAAACACACCCTAACCACCCGCAAAACAGCAATTCAAGACATCCCCTACATTACCAAAATAGTCCCCAAAAATTCCCCTTCCATTGCCGCAAACCTGCACCCAATTACCGTAGAAACAGCCCCTTAAACCGCACCATCACAGCCACCGAACTGCACCTCAAACACCATCAACACAGCCCTACAATCACCAAAAATCACAGCCTAAAATTTCTATTCTTTTATCGTAAAAATTACATACAAAACAGTTCATTACCACCGTAAAAACTGCATATAAAACAGTCCATTACCACCACAAAAACTGCACCTAAACCATCCCCCGAATACACTTTTAAACCACAGAAACCGCAGTCTTAAACACACCTAAGTACCATAAAATAGTAAGCCAAAACAGTCCCTGATTATCGCAAAAACAGTGACCAAAAACAGCAGTAAAAACAGAGGAAACATCAGCCCAAAACAGTGAGGCGACGAAGGAAGACCTTGAACCAGTGAACCGGAGGAGTTGCGGAGCATTAACCCTTCCGACAACCGCGTAACGCACTTCCAAGAGGCAACTTAAGAGGTTAGACCTGAGGGCACCCTTTTACTTATTTCAGTTTATTCTTTTTATTATTTATTAGTATTTCTTCGCATGCGTATTGTTGATTCATGTATGTTGTGGCCATAGGATGAATGATTTTATGCATGTGTATTGTTATTATTGTTGGATGAACGATTGAGTGTTGCCTCTCGTGGTATATCGGATGGAAACCCAGACGTAAATTCCGTAGCAGAAACCGAATGGACGGTAGTGCGGTATGTACTTGGGATACAACTCCATGTACCGCTTGGGGAAACACTCGTACATGTGTTTATGTGCTTATGGATGTCATGTTTGCGACTATGTTCGAACGCGTTATCAAACGCTACACGAATGTAAGCATTCTGCCTCGGCCCGTTCGAACGCGTTACCAAACGCTACTTGAACGCGTGCATTATGTTTACCGTTCGAATGCGTTTACGAATGCTAAACGAACTCGCACGTACTGGACAGATTCTTTCATCATGTTTTATGCATGTTTGCCTCCTTAGTTATTCCTTTCCCCATCATATGATTAGTTAGATCTTTTTAATATTTATGCTTTTATTGTTAATTGTTTATTTATCTTTCTGCATTTATTTATTTAATATGTTCATGCAATTGTGTGATTGTCGTTATGTCGATTTACTTTTATGCATGCAAACTAAGATATAGGTTCTATTCCTATGTATGCACACTTAGATATAGGTTGTATGCAAACTTAGATATAGGTTATTCTTGCATGTGTATGTTGCGTAGACTTGGTTAGATTATTGCACAAATCTGTTCATTACAAGTGGCATAAGTAAGGGACCATTCTGAACCCAACGGTTTGAGGTCTTCCCTTCCGATGGGTGAGTGCGGCCTTAAATCATTTCCGAGTTCACGCTGGGTGGCGACTCTATTTTATTTCTCCAGTTTAGTCCCTCGCGGGCTACTCCGTACTCCCGACCAGGTCACGAGCCTGGAACAGTGTCATCGATTTTTATGTCCTACAGTCTGGCGACTCCACTGGGGATAGAGAATCGACCCCAAAATAATGCCTTGTAATGTTTGTGATTTTTGTTTTAGTTAACCGTGTTTACTGTGGGTTAAAGGGGTTTAATCAAAGGCACTATTAGATCTAGGTAATGGTTTGGTGTCTTTCTTCATTCACTACCTTTCTATAAGGAAAAGCTGTGAAGGCACCTAGATAATCATTTACTCGAAGTTTACCGTGATGGACTAATTTGGAGGACCTATTGTTTATTCCCGACACCATGGCGATAAGAGCCTAAGAGGCAATGGTATTTAAGAGAGTTCGCTCCACCCTCTCTCTGGGGAATCTTCAATAAGAAATCTGTTTGACAGTCATTCATGTATCATCACTCGTTGGAACGTACCTTAGCTTATAAAAAGGGTGCGCTCACTTGGTCGTCTGAACCCTTGAGTGCGGAGACCTAGTTGTGGGTAACCCTTTGCCGGCGAGAACCTTTATCTATACTCCTACAAACCCACATGTGAACCATAGTTGTATGACCTATAGAAGCCATCATTTCATGCTTGTATTTGGGACCATCAGCATTTGGATTCAATTGGACTTCTTGTCATAAGATGTGAACTTGTTGGGCGATTTAAACTGGGACGAGATTGTATCTTATGAAGATTGGGCCGAAAGTTTCTAAAATGCCGATGGGCCACTTTGTGTTTGGGCCCCCTATCATTTGAAGTTGTTTAGCCATGTTATTGCGAAACTGTAAACATATTGGGCCTTTTTCAACTGGGACAAGTTTACGCCTCGCAATAATATGATTGAATGCTTTAAAATGATAATGGGCCAACTTGTATGAAAACCTTGATGGGCTTAGAAAGTACAAACATGATCCAAATATGCTAGAAGCATGAGTTCAATATCCGCACTGGCTTTCATCCAAAAAGGATACGCCATAATAGGCTTAGTCCATGTTGTAAATGGGCGGTCGTTGTCTTTTATCAATGGAAAGGGACTGAGGTAGCCAAGGTTCACCCATGTAGCATATGAGAGAACGATTTTTGTGTACCCCACATTGGTGCATGGAATAAGCCATACCTAGTACATAAATAGATTTACCACGAGTGTGGGAGAAATAAGGTCGGAAGGGTATATGTTGTATTGATAACCACTTACATCTCATGCATCTCATGCATACACGCATCATGTTAACCCTGTGTCTTAAAAGCCATCATAGATATCCGTTGGGTTAGAAAAAAAAGACTTGTCAAGAAGAGTTTAACAAACATGGATATCGGGGAAAGAAAAACCGAGGAACAGAAAACTTTACGGCAATGATAGAAAGACCATTGTGAAAAAAAACAGAGAAAAAAAAAAGAAAAAAAAAAAGAAAAAAAGATAGGAAAAAAAAAACATTGTTTGTTTTTAGTCCTTAATAGTTAGACATGAGTCCAATGATGAAATCGTTTGCTTTAGGGAGAAATATTAGAAATGATAAACTCTTGATGTGCTTTTATCTGATACTTTGAGTGATTGATCTATGTTAGACTCGTAAGCATTTCACTATAGGTTCTTAGCGGTGAAAACCTGAGTAGTTGGCAAGGTGACTAGTTGAAGAAATTGTAGGTCGGTGAATGACCATTTGCTTAGATGTCTATCTTGATTTGCTTATGTTATGATGTGTGGTATGGTTGAAAATGAAAGAAAAGTCTCTAAGGAAAAGAATTAAACCACCTATAACCGATAAGCGTGAAGCTACCCAGGGGCGAGTATTAGGACCACCATGAGGAGAAATGCTACCTTAAATGGTAGGTGTGTTGAAAAAAAAAAGAAAAAAGAAAAAAAATAGAAAAAAAATAGAAGTTCAAAATGAAAAGAAAAAAAAGAAAGAGACAAAAGAAAAAAGAAAACCATATCACATTGAGCACAGAAAAGCAACTGCAGGCATAATTGAGATATCTAGGTTGGTTTGACCCATCGATCCCAATTTTTTGATGAAATCATTGAGTTGGCTTACTTGGGGATGAATCCCAATTTATTCAAAGACTTGGATTTGAGTTGCGTTGAATGTTTTGAAGGTTCTCTGGTTTCATTACTGGACATTCTTTGAGGACAATAATATGTATAACTATTGAGACTAGTTCATAGCTTGTAATATAGCATGTTGATGTGGAATGCCCCACCATGTGGTTAATCTTGACCAAGTGCAAATAGCGGAGAGCAGAAAGCTAAATCAAATATAGGGGCGACCAATCTACCACCCCGCGAATAAGGGATATACCGAGAACTTGAGCCATGAGACAAAAGAGAATTGAACAATCACCAGAAAAGAACCGGCAGAAGGAAATTATAAGCAGACCCATGGGGCGACCAGAGACATTTGTAGGCAAATGGCACCAAGGAGCACAAAGAAGGCCTAACTCATCGGACTAGGAAATACATCCATGCATACATGTATACACGTCACATACACGCTTTTTTTTTTTTGCAGGTTTTGAAGAAAATTACAAAGCGGCAAAGACAAACAGTTTGGGGAATGAATCCCTGGGTCGAGGCCCACATTATCAGCAGTTTTGGGAATGAATCCCAGGGTCGAGGCCCACGTTGTCAGCGGTTTCGGGAATGAATCCTAGGGTCGAGGCCCGCGTTGTCAGCAGTTTCGGGAATGAATCCCAGGGTCGAGGCCCGCGTTGTCAGCGGTTTTGGGAAGGAATCCCAGGGTTGAGGCCCACATTGTCAGCAGTTTCGAGAATGAATCCCAGGGTCGAGGCCCACGTTGTCAGCGGTTTCAGGAATGAATCCCATGGTCGAGGCCCACGTTGTCAACAGTTTTAGGAATGAATCCCAGGGTCGAGGCCCACTTCATCAGCAGTTTCGGGAATGAATCCCAGGGTCGAGGCCCACTTCATCAGCAGTTTTGGGAATGAATCCCAGGGTCGAGGCCCACATTGTCAGCGGTTTTGGGAATGAATCCCAGGGTCGAGGCCCACGTTGTCGGCATTTTCGGGAATGAATCCCAAGGTCGAGGCCCACGTTGTCAGCAGTTTCGGGAATAAATCACATGGTCGAGGCCCACGTTATCAGCGGTTTCGGGAATGATCCCAGGGTCGAGGCCCACATGTCAGTAGTTTAGGGAATGAATCCCAAGGTCGAGGTCCACTTCATCAGCAGTTTCGGGAATGAATCCCAGGGTCGAGGCCCACTTCATCAGTAGTTTCGGGAATGAATCCCGGGGTCGAGGCCCACTTCATCAGCAGTTTCGCGAATGAATCACAGGGTCGAGGCCCACATTATCAGCAGTTTCAGGAATGAATCCCAGGGTCGAGGCCCACATTTTCAGCGGTTTCGGGAATGAATCCCAGGGTCGAGGCCCACATTATCAGCGGTTTCAGGAATGAATCTCAGGGTCGAGGCCTATATTATTAGAAGTTTCGGGAATGAATCCTAGGGTCGAGGTCCACATTATCAGCAGTTTCGGGAATGAATCCCAGGGTCGAGGCCCATATTGTGAGCAGTATTGGGAATGAATCCCAGGGTTGAGGCCCACATTATCAGCAGTTTCGGGAATGAATCTCAGGGTCGAGGCCCACAGTATCAGCAGTTTCGGGAATGAATCCCATGGTCGAGGCCTATATTATCAGCTATTTCGGGAATGAATCACAGGGTCGAGGCCCACGTTGTCAGCAGTTTCGGGAATGAATCCTAAGGTCGAGGCCCACGTTGTCAGCGGTTTTGGGAGTGAATCCCAAGGTCGAGGCCCACATTATCAGCAGTTCGAGAATGAATCCCAAGGTCAAGGCCCACAGTATCAGCAGTTTCGGGAATGAATCACATGGTCGAGGCCCACATTCCCACATTATCAGCAGTTTCGGGAATGAATCCCAGGGTCGAGGCCCACATTATCAGCAGTTTCGGGAATGAGGGCTAGCATGCCGGGAATGGCGCTCCGGGAATGGAGCATAACCGCGATGCCTCAGGAATGAGGTTTAGCATACCAGGAATGGCACTCCGGGAAGGAGCATAACCGCGACGCCTCGGGAATGAGGTTTAGCATCCCGGGAATGGCGCTCCGAGAATGGAGCATGGGTCGAGGCCCACATCATTACATGCCTGGAATGGTGCTCCGGGAATGAAGCATGGGTCGAGGCCCACAACCGCGACGCCTCGGGAATGAGGTTTAGCATGTCGAGAATGGAGCTCCGAGAATGGAGCATGGGTCGAGGCCCACAACCGCGACACCTCGGGAATGAGGTTTAGCATAACGGGAATGGAGCAAGGTTTGGAATGGTACCAGCGACACCTCGGGAATGAGGTTTAGCATGCCGAGAATGGCGTTCCGGGAATGGAGCAAGGTTCGGAAGGGGACCACAACTTATCAGCACAGTTCGGGAATAAAGCCCAGGGAACAAAGCCCACATTCGATGGTTCGGGAACAATACCCAGGGATCGGAGCACCTCGCCACCATGTCAGCTCAGTTCGGTAGTGATTCCTAGAGATCGCAGTATCTTGCAGGGATGAACCTCAGAGGTCGCAGCACCTCACCACTAGATCAACTCATTTCAAAGCAATAGGCAAGTCCAGCAGCAGCTGGCGAGATAGGTAAGTAAAAATACATTGCATAACTTTGATAGGATTGTCATTGTCACACACTGCACAAGTCCCATCAAAGTGAGGGCGACTGTAGGCACTTCATTTTTGTATAAGACCCGATGATGAGCCTCGTATGGAGGCACTACTCTTTAAGTTGCGGAAGTCGCGGGAAACTGACGTCGGAAGGGAAATCAATACCTTGTTGGACTTAATTCATTTGCTTAGCTTCGGGTTTGCTCGTTGGATCCTTATTTTAAAATTTATCCTCGGCCCAAAACACCCACAACCCATACCAAGCCACACATTCAAGCCCACACACTACCAAACACACGCCCAAGCCCACCAAAGAGCCATCCCCACACGCCCACAAGCCTCCAAACCCATCCAAAAAATATCCAACACATTAAACACATGTTAAAATCAAATTAAATCACCTTCCCAAATTAAATAAATCAAATCAAATCACCTTTCCAAATTAAATAAATCAAATCAAATCACATGCCTAAACTAAATAAATCAAATCCAATCCAATAAATCTCTTTCCTAAACTAAAACAAATCACATTCCTAATTGAATGGATCTTTTCCTTATCACACACTAATTAAAAGATATCCCCCCATAATTGCATGATTTATTCCTTTCCCGTACAAGGAAAACCCTAAACCTTTTTCTTATAAAAAGGAGCACAAACCAAACCTTAAGACCCCCTAGCATTCACGCCCAAAAGAACTCCCTGCATTGTCGTGAAAACACATCCCCCATTAGCCATCCATTGCCGACAAATATAACCTCCAATACACCCCTCCCTGGCCGTGAAATACAGCCCCTAAACACACCCTAACCACCCACAAAACAGCAATTCAATACATCTCCTACATCACCGAAATAGTCCCCAAAAATTCATTTTCCATTGCCGCAAACCTACACCCAATTACCGTAGAAACAGCTGTAGGCACTGCATTTTTGCATATAAGTCCCTATGATGAGTCTCATTTGGAGACACTACCTTTTAAGTCACGCAGGTCACAGAAAACGGACATCGGAAAGGGAAATTCAGAATAAACAAGGTTCACTGTTTTCGTTCGTGCTGCGTTCGTGTATACGTTCGACGCCAAACAGATTACGGGCGTTCGTGCCGCGTTCGAGGAGGCGTTCGAACGGTGTCGATAATTCTGGTTTTGCTGCTAGCCTCACATTAAGCCCAATTCGCCCAAGCCTTGGCCCACACGCCCAAGCCCACTTAAAGCACATATTTAACACATGGTGAAATCAAAACAAATCTAAAAATCACATACCAAATCAAATGTTTTAATTCCTTAATTAAGATATTCACCCACCAATTGCACAAGATCCCTTCCTTTCATAAACCAATCAAAATATCTCCCTTATTTACTTGATTCCATTCGTTACCTTGAAACCCTAGCCTTTGCCTATAAAAAGAACCATTCACCACCCTCCTCTAGGCTAGCTCATTCACACATATTCACATAAAGAAGAAAGCCTCTCCATTCACACCTAATATACTCAAGAAACAACCTAGAATTGTCTTCTCATCCTCCTCCCTTTCCACCGAAAACAACACTCCCCCTAAACACTCTCCATAACCGAAAATCACAGCCCCTATACAGCCCCCATAACCACCAAAAATCGCAGCCCTTTAGCCCTTAAAGAAACCCAAGAACAGTAGCCTAAATTCAGCAAACATAGTGACCAGAAAACATCACCGGAAGAGCAGCGAAACACAGTAAAAATAGCAGCAAAAGATGGAGAACGATGACTCAAAATAGTAAGACAACGAACGAGAGCAGTGAACCAGTGAACCGGAAGAGTTACGGAGCAACCACCCTTCCGACGATCGTGTACCGTACATCCGAGAGGTGATTTAAAAGGTTAGACCTAAGGACACTTTTCTCATTAGTTTATATTCGTTTTTTGATTGTTTATTGAATTCTATTCGCATGAGAGTCGTTTTTGGATGCATGTTGTGGCTTGAATGAAATGGAAAATGTGTCGCCTCTTGTGGTATATATGATGGAAACCCGGACATAAATTTCATAGCCGATTTCGAATGGACGGTAGTATGATCTATACTCGGGATACAACTCCACGTACCACTTGAGTAAACGGCACACTCTTTTGTTTTATATTGCTTCATTTTATTTATTTTTCGTTATTTGAATTCTACTTGTTACTTTCGTATGCATGATTCAATCGAGTGCATGGGCTTAGTAAGTCGGATTAAATGTTCCCTATTTGGAGGGGTTAAAATCCTTTACCACAATGATTTGCCGCGCCGGTTGATGTGTGTTCGGTTGGATATAAGATATGTTCAATCGGATATACTAAGTTTGATATGATTGTCTTTATTTTTATATGCATTGAGATAAGCACATGGGCTTAGTAAGTGCGATGAAAGGTCCTCTAATTAAAGAGGTTAAAATCCTCCGCCACGATGCTTCGCCGCGCTTCTTATTTCGCTATTTGCTTTTTATGTATGTATTGCGTCACATTGTGTGCATCAGGTCTGTTCCCGTTCGAACGTGTTATCAAATGTTATACGAACGCGAACCTTCTGTTTCCCGTTCGAACGCGTTTTACAAACGCTACTCGAACGCCCATGCATTTTGTATCATCAGGCCTGGATCCGTTCGAACGTGTTATCAAACGCTACATGAACGCGAACCTTCTGTTTACTGTTCGAACGCGTTTACGAACGCTACACGAACGCGCACACACTGAACTAAGTCTGTCTCATCATATTTCATGCACAATTGCCTTTTGGCTGATCTCTCTTGCATTATGTAGCCAATCATATTATTTGTATTCCTGCATTTATCCATTCGATGTGTTCTTGGGATGATATTCAAGCATGATTAGGCTGTTAGCATGTTATTTGGTTAATTTATTCATGAGATATTACTCAAGCATGATTAGGTTGTTCCTAGTTTTCCCTATCATATGATTGAGAAATGTTCGTGAGATTGCCATGTGATGTTGCATGTTGTGATGAGTAATTTCATGCATGTGGATTTAGAAGCATGATACTCTTGGAAATAAGTGTTACTTAGGCCTGATTAAATTATTACAAAAATCCTTTCATTACAAGTGACATAAGTAAGGGACCATTCTGAACCCAACGGTTTGAGGTCTTCCCTTGCGAGGGGTGAGTGCGGCCTTAAATCTTATTTTCCCGGTTCACACCGGGTGGCGACTCCATTATTCTCCGGTTTAGTCCCATGTGGCTACTCCGTACTCTCAACCGGGCCGTGAGCCCGGGACAGCATGCGTCGCCCAGTTCCTGTGTCCCACAGTCTGGCGACTCCACTGGGGATAGAGAATCGGCCCCGAAATATTGTCTTGTAATGTTTGGATTTATGTTCTAATTGACCGTGTCTATAGTGGATAAAATGAGGGTTTAATCAAGGGCATCTTGAGGCTAGGTAATGGTTTGGTGTCTTTCTTCATTTACTACCTTCCTAGAAGGAAAAGCTGTGAAGGCACCTAGATAGCCATATGCTCGTAGCCTATTGTGATGGACTAATTTGGAGGACTCGTTGTTTATTCCTGACACCAAGCGATAAGAGCCTAAGAGGCTTGGGTATTTAAGTGAGCCTCGCTCCACCCTCCCTCTGGGGAATCTACAACGGGAAATCCATTTGACAGTCAGTCACACACCATAGCTCATTGGCACGTACCTTAGTGTATAAAAAAGGGTGCGCTCACTTGGTCGCTCGAACCCTTGATTGGGGAGACCTAGTTGTGGGCCATCCTTCGCCGGTGAGAGCCTTTGTCTACACTCTTGCGAACCCACCCATAGATCGGGGTTGTATGGTTAAAGTAACAATTATTTCCTTGAGTATGTGCTTGTGGACCATCCTCATTTGGATGCAGTTGGACTATTGTCAGAAATGCGAACTTGCTGGGCCATTTAAACTGGGGCGAGTTCGTACCTTATGACCATTAGGCCTAAAGCTTCTGAAATGTTGATGGGCCATTCTGTAGAAATCATTGTTTTATGTTTGCATCATCTTTCTTTTATGCTTGTGTTTGGGAACATCGTCGTTTGGATCCATTTGGACCATTTGTCATGAGATATGGGCTTATTGGGCTATTTAAACTGGGACAAGAACGTATCCTATGACGATTGGGCCAAAGGCTTCTAAATATTGATGGGCCACTTAGTGCTTGTGTTCGGAACATTACCATTTGGATTTAGTTGGGCTCCTTGCCATGAGATGTGAACTCGTTGGGCCATTTAAACTGGGACAAGTTCACTCCTATGACAGTTAGCCCAAAAGCTTCTAAAATGATGGTGGGCCGATTTGTGTGAAAATTTTAATGAGTTGATATATTTCTTGCATCACATGCACCTCATGTATACATGCACCATGTTAACCCCATTTGTCTTGAAAGCCATCATAGATACCTGTTGGTTAGGGAAGAGGACAGACTTGTCAAAAGACCAAGCAGCCACCAAGAGTACCGGCAGAAGACCTAACCCAACGGGATAGGAAACTCATTCATGCATGCATGCATACACGTAACGTATCCTGCATTCCTTTTCGTGTTTGTTCTGTTTTGTAATAACAGGTTTCAGAGGAAAAAAAAGCGTCAAATACAAGCCAACCAGAAGCAGCAACAGTACAATGTCAGCAGTCTTCAGGAATGAATCACAGGGGCGAGGCCCATATCAGTATCAGTCTGGGGGCGAGGCCCAGTATGAGCTGGGGGCGAGGCCCATATCAGCAGTATCAGTCTAGGGGCGAGGTCCATATCAGCAGTATCAGTCTGGGGGCGAGGCCCATATCAGTATCAGTTGGGGGTGAGGCCCACATCAGTATCAGTCTGGGGGCGAGCCCATATCAGCAGTATCAGTCTTGGGGCGAGGCCCATATCAGTATCAGTCTGGGGGTGAGTCACATATCAGTATCAGTTGGGGGCAAGTCCCACATCAGTATCAGCTGGGGGCGAGGCCCATATCAGTATCAGTTTGGGGCGAGGCCCATATCAGTCTCGGTCTGGGGGCGAGGCCCATGTCAGCATCAGTTTGAGGATGAGTCCCAGGGCCGAGGCCCATATCAGTATCAGCTTAGGGCCAAGGCCCACATCAGTTTCAGTTTTGGGGATAAGTCCTAGGGCCGAGGCCCACATCAGTTATAGTTCAGGGTTGAGTCCCAGGGCCAAGGCCCACATCAGTATCAGCTTAGGGCGAGGCCCACATCAGCATCAGTTTAGGGCCGAGGCCCACATCAATATCAGCCCAGGGCCAAGGCCCACATCAGTATCAGTCTGGGGCTGAGGCCCATATCAGTATCAGTTAGGGCCGAGGCCCACATCAGTATTAGCCTAGGGCGAGGCCCACATCAGCATCAGTTTAGGGCCGAGGCCCACATCAATATCAGCCCAGGGCCAAGGCCCACATCAGTATCAGTCCGGGGCTGAGGCCCATATCAGTATCAGTTAGGGCCGAGGCCCACATCAGTATTAGCCTAGGGCGAGGCCCACATCAGCATCAGTTTAGGGCCGAGGCCCACATCAATATCAGTTTAGGGCTGAGGCCCGCATCAATATTTGTTTAGGGCCGAGGCCCACATCAATATCAGCTTGGGGGCGAGGCCCACATCAGTATCAACATCAGTTTAGGGGCTGAGGCCCACATCAGTTTCAGTTTTGGGGATAGTCCCAGTGCCGAGGCCCACATCAGTTTCAGTTTAGAGACTAGTCCCAAGGGCGAGCCCACATCAGCATCAGTTTGGCCGAGTATGGCACTCTGAAATTGGAGCATGGTTTGAAAATGGACTACTATCACATCTCGCCGAAAATGGCACTCCGAAAGTGGAACATGGTTTGAAAATGGACTATTTTCACATCTCGCCGAAAGTGGCACTCCAAAAATGGAGCACGGTTCGGAAATGGACCAAGGAAGGCCTAACCCATCGGAATATGATACATATACATGCATACATATCACATACATGCAATGTTTGTTTTGTGTTCGCAGGTTTGTAGCGGGAAAGACCATCACATCAAATAACGGTTCAAAAATGAGCCACATTCTAGCACAGCACGGTTCGGAAATGGACCGCTACCACAACTGATGTCGAAAATGGCGCCCCAAAATGGAGCACACATAGCATACGCCGAAAATGGCACTCCAAAATGGAGCACTCACAATAGACACCGAAAATGGCACTCCAAAATGGAGCACTCACAACAGATGCCGAAAATGGCGCTCCAAAATGGAGCACACACAGCAAACGCCGAAAATGGCACTCCAAAAATGGAGCACCCACAACAGATGCCGAAAATGGCGTTCCAAAATAGAGCACTCACAACAGACGCCGAAAATGGCACTCCAAAATGGAGCACTCACAACAGATGCCGAAAATGGCGTTCCAAAATGGAGCACACACAGCAAAGGCCGAAAATGGCGTTCCAAAATGGAACACACACAGCAAATGCCGGAAATGGCGCTCCAAAATGGAGCACACACACAAAAGATGCCGAAAATGGCGCTCTAAAAATGGAGCATGGTTCGGGAATGAACCAGGGGTCGTAGTACATCACCACCAAATCAACTCAACTCAACACATGGTAAGTCAAGTGGCAGCTGGCAAGCCAGGTAAGTGAAAATGCATTACATAACTTTGATAGGATTGTCACTGTTACATATTACACAAGTCCCATCAAAGTGGGGGCGACTGTAGGCACTGCATTTTTGCATATAAGTCCCTATGATGAGTCTCATTTGGAGACACTACCTTTTAAGTCACGGAGGTCACGAAAAACGGACATCGGAAGGGGAAATTCAGAATAAACAAGGTTCACTATTTTCGTTCGTGCTGCGTTCGTGTATACGTTCGAACGCCAAACAGATTGTGGGCGTTCGTGCCGCGTTCGAGGAGGCGTTCGAACGGTGTCGGTAATTCTGGTTTTGCTGCTAGCCTCACATTAAGCCCAATTCGCCCAAGCCTTGGCCCACACGCCCAAGCCCACTTAAAACACATATTTAACACATGGTGAAATCAAAACAAATCTAAAAATCACATACCAAATTAAAATAAACATTAAAATCAATCAAATATTTTAATTCCTTAATTAAGATATTCACCCACCAATTGCACAAGATCCCTTCCTTTCATAAACCAATCAAAATATCTCCCTTATTTACTTGATTCCCTTCCTTACCTAGAAACCATAGCCTTTGCCTATAAAAAGAACCATTCACCACCCTCCTCTAGGCTAGCTCATTCACACATATTCACATAAAGAAAAAAGCCTCTCCATTCACACCTAATATACTCAAGAAACAACCTAGAATTTTCCTCTCCTGATCCTCCCTTTCCACCGAAAACAACACTACCCCTAAACACTCTCCATAACCGAAAATCACAGCCCCTATACATCCCCTATAACCACCAAAAATCGCAGCCCTTAAGGCCTTAAAGACACCCAAGAACAGTAGCCTAAATTCAGCAAACATAGTGACCAGAAAACGTCACCGGAAGAGCAGCGAAACACAGTAAAAACAGCAGCAAAAGATGGAGAACGATGACTCAAAATGGTAAGACAACGAACGAGAGCAGTGAACCAGTGAACGGAAGAGTTGCGGAGCAACCACCCTTCCGACGATCGTGTACCGTACATCCGAGAGGTGATTTAAAAGGTTAGACCTGAGAGCACTTTTCTCATTAGTTTATATTCGTCTTTTGATTGTTTATTGAATTCTATTCGCATGAGAGTCGTTTGTGGATGCATGTTGTGGCTTGAATGAAATGGAAAATGTGTCGCCTCTTGTGGTATATAGGATGGAAACCTGGACATAAATTTCATAGCCGATTCCGAATGGACGGTAGTATGATCTGTACTCGGGATACAACTCCACGTACCACTTGAGTAAACGGCACACTCTTTTGTTTTATGTTGCTTCGGTTTATTTATTTTTCGTTATTTGAATTCTGCATGTTACTTTTGTATGCATGATTCAATCGAGTGCATGGGCGTAGTAAGTCGGATTAAAAGTCCCCTATTTGGAGGGGTTAAAATCCTTTACCACAATGCTTTGCCGCGCCGGTTGATGTGTGTTCGGTTGGATATAAGATATGTTCAATCGGATATACTAAGTTTGATATGATTGTCTTTATTTTTATATGCATTGAGATAAGCGCATGGGCTTAGTAAGTGCGATGAAAGGTCCTCTAATTGAAGAGGTTAAAATCCTCCGCCACGATGCTTCACCGCGCTTCGTATTTCACTATTTGCTTTTTATGTATGTATTGCGTCACATTGTATGCATCAGGTCTGTTCCCGTTCGAACGCGTTATCGAACGCTATACGAACCTTCATTTTCCCGTTCGAACGCGTTTTACAAACGCTACTCGAACGCGCATGCATTTTGTATCATCAGGCCTGGATCCTTTCGAATGTGTTATCAAATGCTACACGAACGCAAACCTTCTGTTTACCGTTCGAACGAGTTTACGAATGCTACACGAATGCGCACACACTGAACTAAGTTTGTCTCATCATATTTCATGCACAATTGCCTTTTGGGTGATCTCCCTTGCATTATGTAGCCAATCATATTATTTGTATTCCTGCATTTATCCATTCAATGTGTTCTTGGGATGATATTCAAGCATGATTAGGCTGTTAGCATGTTATTTGGTTAATATATTCATGAGATAGTACTCAAGTATGATTAGGTTGTTCCTAGTTTTCCCTATCATATGATTGAGAAATGTTCGTGAGATTGCCATGTGATGTTGCATGTTGTGATGAGTAATTTCATTCATGTGGATTTAGAAGCATGATACTCTTGGAAATAAATGTTACTTAGGCATGATTAAATTATTACAAAAATCCTTTCATTACAAGTGACATAAGTAAGGGACCATTCTGAACCCAACGGTTTGAGGTCTTCCCTTGCGAGGGGTGAGTGCGGCATTAAATCTCATTTTCCCGGTTCACACCGGGTGGCGACTCCATTATTCTCCGGTTTAGTCCCCCGTGGCTACTCCGTACTCCCAACCGGGCCGCGAGCCCGGGACAGCATGCGTCGCCCAGTTCCTGTGTCCCACAACAGCCCCCTAAAACGCACCATCACAGCCACCAAACTACACCTCAAACACCATCAAAACAGCCATGCAATCATCAAAAATCAAAGCCTAAAATTGCTCTTCTTTTACCGTAAAAATTGCATACAAAACAGTCCATTACCACCGTAAAAATTGCATATAAAACATTCCATTACCACCGCAAAAATTACACCTAAACCAGCCCCTGAATACACCTTTAAACCACATAAACCACAGTCTTAAACACACCTAAGTATCGCAAAACAGTAAGCCAAAACAGTCCCTGATTACCACAAAAACAGTGACCAAAAATAGCAGCAAAAACAGAGGAAACAGCAGCCCAAAACAGTGAAGCGACAAAGGAAGACCTTGAACCAAAGAACCGGAGGAGTTACGGAGCATTAACCCTTCCGACGACCACGTAACGCACTTCCTAGAGGCGACTTAAGAGGTTAGACCTCAAGGTACCCTTTTACTTAGTCCCATTTATTCTTTTTATTATTTACTAGTATTTCTTTGCATGCATATTGTTGATTCATGTATGTTGTGGCCATGGGATGAATGATTTTGTGCATGTGTATTGTCATTGTTTTTGGATGAATGATTGAGTGTTGCCTCTCATGGTATATCAGATGGAAACCCAGACGTAAATTTTGTAGCCGAATCCGATTGGATGGTAGTGCGGTCTGTACTTGGGATACAAATCCACGTACCATTTGGGGAAACACTCGTACATGTGTTTATGTGCCTATGGATGTCATGTTTGCGACTCTGTTCGAACGTGTTATCAAACGCTACACGAACGTATGCATTCTGCCTCGGCCCGTTCGAACGCGTTACCAAACGCTACTCGAACGCGTACATTCTGTTTACCGTTCGAACGTATTTACGAACGCTACACGAACGCGCACGCACTGGACAGATTCCTTCATCATGTTTTATGCATGTTTGCCTCCTTAGTTATTCTTTTCCTCATCATATGTTTAGTTAGCTCTTTTTAATATTTATGTTTTTACTGTTAATTTATTATTTATCTTTCCGCATTTATTTATTTAATATGTTCATGAAATTGTATGCTTGCCGTTATGTTGATTTACTTTTATGCATGCAAACTTAGATATAGGTTCTACTCTTGCATGTTTATGTTGCGTAGACTTGGTTAGATTATTACACAAATCTGTTCATTACAAGTGGCATAAGTAAGGGACCATTCTGAACCCAACGGTTTGAGGTCTTCCCTTGCGAGGGGTGAGTGCGGCCTTAAATCATTTCCCAGTTCACGCTGGGTGGCGACTCCATTTTATTTCTCCGGTTTAGTCCCTCGCGGGCTACTCCGTACTCCCGATCGGGCCGCGAGCCTGGAACAGCATCGCCGATTCCTGTGTCCTACAATGTCACCTCAATCAACCCAATCGACACTTGGATGACTCTAATGATCGAATATTTGAAAGATGGCACTCTCCCATATGAAAAAGTTGATGCTCGAAAGATCCAGCTCCAGGCTGCAAGATTCATTTTGTACGATGACCAAATCCTGAAGAGATCTTCCTATGGGCCTTACCTTAAGTGTGTTACTCTGAAAGAAGCCCAATATGTGTTGGCCGAGTTACATGATAGAGAATGTGAGAACCACTTAGGAGGAAGAAGTTTGGCATGTCGAGCCCACATAGTTGGCTATTACTGGCCCACCATGCGAGCCGACTCAGTAGATTATGCTCATTGATGCAACAAGTGCCAAATATTTTCCCAGGTGTCTCACTTGCCACTAGAGAAACTCAATCCTATATTTTCCCCATGGCCATTCATGAAGTAGGGAATGGACATTATTGGTAAGCTTCCAACAGCCTCAGGCCAACGAGTCTACATGCTCACCATCACAGACTACTACTCCAAGTGGATCGAAGCAGAGGCCTTTGTCAGGATACGAGATCAATAAGTAAAAGGATTCATGTGGAAAAACATAATATGTCTATTTTGGATGCCTATGGAGATAGTCATCGACAACGACTTACAATTCATCAGCCACTATTTTCAAGACTTCTACAGGAGTTGGAGGATCAAGCTTAGCTTTTCAACACTATGTTTTCCCCAAGCCAATGAACAAGCCGAGTCTTCCAACAAGACCATCTTTACACATTGAAGAAATGATTGGAGGAAGCCAATGGAGCGTGAGTAGATGAACTCTTAAGAGTATTCTGGTCATATCGAACAACGGTTCATTCATCAACAGGTGAAACACCATTCTCTTTGGCCTTCGGAACTGAAGCAGTCATACCTGCAAAAGGGAGTGTTTCATCCCCACGCTACCAATGGCTTGAGGATGAATCCGATAGATAGCTCATGAACCAGAGTCTCGATACCATTGATGAGTTAAGAGAACATGCCCTTATACGACTTGTTGCCCACCAGCAAAGAATGGTCAAACACTTCAACAAGAATGTCAAGTGTCGCACCTTCAAGGAAGGAGATTGTGTTCTACGCAGAGTCTTCCAGAACACAAATGAGATTGGATATGGAAAGCTATGGCCCACATGGGAAGGCCTATACATCATTTCCAAAGTCATTGGGCAAGAGGCCTATAAATTGAAGAAATAGTCACCTTTCATAAAAAATAATATTTTTTCCAATCGCCCTAGTCATTGGTGATAAGCCCTAGCACTGAATGCTCCCTCTTTAACCGAAGATATATATGATATCTCTCATTCTCTATGAGATGTAATTCATGTAATAAGTGTAGAGCAAATCCCCAACCCCAAAACTAATTCCCAACTAATGGGCTAGACACTCAACCGACATCAAAATTCTCCAAGTGTTTGGCATCAGCTAAGAATGAGCCACCTCATAGTGGTTTAGTACCTCCTAAACCAACCTAGGCACTGGAAACCTCAGCCCATCCTCAAATGACCTCTCATGAAATCCAACCCACCTAAGAATCTTGTAATCAATTCTCTCCCGATGGGCCAACAACCTAACTTTTAAAGATTATGGGAGCCTATAGAAAAACTTCATATACCTCATCATCGACCTAGTCACTCGACTGGTTGGGTTCTTTGTAAAGATGTTCAGGGGTTCACTCGTACTAGGAGGTACACTTGACTCTCCTATAATTGGCAAAGTCCTAAGGGGCTCAACATCCTTCACTACCCCCTCAAGTGGCCCAACCACTACTAGTGTACTCACTTCAACTAAAAACCCACTCGATAACTCGGCATCACTACCAGCCCCAGCCGACTCAGATGATGTGCTGGAAATCCTAACTAGCAACTCACCATACATCTCAATGGGGGTATCGCTTGATCACATACCACTCTCACTCGACATTAGACCAGACGACAAATATCTTTACCAAATAACACCTAAAGTCTCAAAGTCTCTACGCCCTAAGGATCAAACAAACCTAATTTCATAAACAAAAGTTCATATACGCTACCAAGCAACTAAGGATCAAAATACCAAAATACCTCAAGAACAATATAAAGCTACATAATAACAGTAAGAAGGAACTAATAGCAAATGCAAGAGTCAAAGGAATACCTTGAAATATTAGAGACCTCTTTTGACTTGCTAAATTTATGAGAATTTTCTACGTATACTCGTTCCAACCAACCACTCTCTATTTCCCGTGAAGAGCCCTTTAAAACCCTAACTATGGTCATCTCACCTATAGTTGCAAGCAACCAACAAAGATCCTAAGTTCTTAAATGTATTATCTTGTAAGGCCCAAACTAAGCCCAAAATGTGAAGAGTCATAGACAACTCCACAATTACTTGGGGACACTTCAACCTTTGGAACAAACCATTGGTCAATTGGAATAACTTGACCTTGGCATGTTCCAACCAACAAGTGAAGAACTCTATTTGTCCCACTCGATATACATTGCCTCTCACTTGGTCCAATCGACTTATAAAATAACTTATTTCTCCCAATCGACTTAATAGGGCCTTACCCACTCCAGTTGACATCCAAGGACCTTAATCTGGTCCGGGCGACAAGGAATGACCATCGTCCAGTTAAATCGATATTGAAGACTCATGGACCCTTACCTGGTCCAGTCGACATTGAAGACTTCTGGACCATCTCCTAGTCCAGTCGACATTGAAGACTCATGGACCCTCATTTGGTCCAATCGACATTGAAGACTCATGGACCCTCATCCGGTTCAATCGACATTGAAGACTGCTAGACCTTCATCTGGTCCAATTGACTGAAAATTCTCTTGGACCTTCATCTGGTCAAATCGATATTGAAGACTCTTAGACTTTCATCTGGTCTATTCGAATAAAGATTTTTCTAGACCTTCATCTAGTCCAGTGGACTGAAGAACACCCCTGGTCTAGTTAATATTGGAAGTCTAGTTGACATTGAAAGCCCAAATGACATAGAAAGACCCAGTCAACTAGGAAACCCCATACGACAAACTCGTCGATTACTCTCCAAGTCAATGACGCATTGACTTAGAGAGTATGAGACAAACTTGTTAGAATTGGTGCTTAGAGCGTCAATCCGAATAAATGTATTGTATATTATATTTTATTATTTATTAATAAAATAACTACATTTTCATTTCAACCTTATTAATGGTAATGTCATTATGCATATTAGATTGATGTATAAATATGTTAAGAATGACATCCATCTTAGAATAGTCATTTAGTAATACTGGATATTAGGTGGTCCGACATTGGGATAATATTACTATTATAAACTATTCATAAACTAAATATTCATAGTCGTTGGTTTCGGAATACAGTCAAATTCCTATAACCTATAAGACTAACACATGTCGTATATTGGAATTGGAGTTTCAATGATTTAGCACGATGTACCATGTGCAAGGGAGACTCTTATAGACATGTGGGTATTCGTTGGAGCGAATACTGAATAACTCACAGATGATTCCTAATAGTTGGAAGTACACACCACCGTCAATAGGAATCTCTTCGAGTCCAGTAGCATATGTGATCCTTTGACTATATGATAACATTGATTTTGTGTGGGACCCTCCACACTTAGATACCATGTATGTCATAGACCTTTCATGGTCTGACCACTAGATGTTCGTTGGGTATAGATCGATGCACCCGTTAATCAAGTGTGTATCAAGATAAGATCGATCAACTCTTATGTGTAACATAAGGGGCTTAGGTATCTGATAAGTGGAAAATATTTCAATATTTACCACCCCTTTACTTAATATTTTGTATAGTTTTCTTGAGATTTGTGAATATTTTGAAGTGTTTTGTGTATTTTGTAGATAAATAAGGTTTCAGGACTCACTGAAATCAAATCAGGGCCAAAACAGTGAAAAACGGACAAGAAGGGTAAAATTGAAATTTCTGTGTCGCGACGCGCACAACCTCTCTGTCACGATGCGTTGACGTAATCATCTTACCGACACGTGTCATCATGATGTCAGCGATCAATTATGCAACCAACCGACATGTGTCCATATTGACGTAAATAATTACATCAGCATCGCGACGCGCACAACTTCAAGCATCGCGACGCCGAGCCAATAATTCTACCGACAGTCACGTGTCATCATCTTAGAAAATCAATGGCGCATCGTGGCGCGCAAGGGTTCTGCGACGCGACACGTGGACCAAAATTTTGGCTATAAATTGAGGTCGAATTCATTTGAAATTTGCATACCTTCTTCTGGGGATTTCCTTAAGAATACTAAGAAGATTGTATCTTGTTTGTTTATTTACAGTTTTCTTGTATTTAATTTTTATTTTATGCAATAGTTCTTTCTCTATTTTACTTTTCAGTACGATGAGGTAACTCCTCTCTGCTAGGGTGAAGGGTAAAGCTTTTATTACTAATATTTAGATTAATCTCCCTAAATTATAATATATAAACTATTTTAAAACCTGACTTAATGGGATACTACCTTTATGGTCAGTTGGACTTAATTAAATTGATTTTAACCTGACTAAATTGGATACCGTCGTTATAGTCGGTTGATATTAATCATAAATTTGACTTAATCAGGATACCGCCTTTATGGTTGGTTGGTAATGTCATGCAAAGTTTATATATTATAATAAGGGAGATATCTAAATTAGAAGTAATAAAAGTGGATCCTCTAACCCCCAGTATTTTCTTTATTGTTAATTTATCTTTTTAATTTCCAAGCTTTACTTTATGCCATTTACTTTATTTATGTCTTTAATATTCCTAGATATGTGTGGTAACTAAACCCCATATCTAGGGTTGTGATAAATTCCAATATCACCATTTTATAAGTGGTTATTTTATGTCTTGGGTAATATAAAGGTCTATTTATTGAGCCTTAAGCTTAATGGTTCTTGTTATCTGGTCATTAATAAGATTGATTTGGTAAATTTAAAATGAACTCGGAAAAGGGATTTTAGGTTTCAGCCTTAGACTCAATAGCTCACGAACTCACCTTGGGGCTAGAGACTCTTAGGTATATTTCCTTACAGGATAGGAATATACCTGTCGGGCGGAGGTAGCCATAATTGAAACTTAATCTTAATGAATTCAGATAACTTGGTTAGCATAGGAATATAGTTAATTGGGTTATTCTGGGTGTTTGCATCCGACCATTGGAAGAGGCTTTTGCATATTTTCGTGTTCCAGGTTAATAAGCTGATATATTGCACAAACATGAGATAATCACTTCATCTTTAAAAGATATTAGAATGATTCACAACCCTAGATAGTTTTATAATATTGAATTTTCCTTTAATTTACTTTCGCACTATTTTATTTACTTGTTTTCAGACAAAAATCACCATCCAAACAACAATCAATCTATTAGATACTCGTAAGCATTTAACGTCATAATTTAATAGCTAAGGTATTAAGTCCTTGTGGGATCGATATTTTATACTACTTGAGCGATATGTGCGCTTGCGTAACGTGAGTGATTTCACCGATCAAGATTTTGGCGCCGTTGTCGGGGACTTATTTATCTTTTAACATTAATTTTGGGGTTAGATACCTTTACTTATGTCTAATTTCTTTTTATTTATTATTTTTGTTTTCTTGTGTTTCAGGTTCTCAGAGACTATATTAGACGAACCAGAAGCTTTGAAATTCGTCCGCTTGACTCAGAAATTGAAATAACAATCAGACAGTTGAGAAGGGAAATGCGAGAAGGTCAAGAAGCACTAATCAACATAGAACCTGAACCTTTGGAGGTTGCACCACCAATTCCCATTCGAGACAGAACTATTCTAGTGGTTGATGGCTTCATTTCATGTATTGTACTTCCTCACTTACTAGCAAATGCGTGTGACATCAAAACATGCATTCAGATGATACAACAATCAGTACAGTTTAGGGGGAATGCAACTGAAGATCCTAATGCCCACATCAGTAACTTCCTAGAAGTTTGTGGCACATTCAATTACAACCAAACGGTTGAAGAAGCAATGAGACTGCGTGTGTTTCTGTTGGACAATTATGACCCATAGCGTCACTATTTGTACAAATCATGGTGTTGTTGTACAAATTAACTATGTGACAAATGAGATTGCACTCTTATCATTTGTGATTAGATCACCAAGATGTATAAATGATAGGAGGTCCTTATGATTTGTTCCTGGATTGAGAATGATATGAGACAGTATCAATCCACGAAGGATAAATCATTAAATATCCCTAGTCAGAGTATTATCGAGATCGGACATCGATAAATATGTAAAAGACTAGTATTACACTTGTTCGCGTTGTGAGGGCATAACAGCATAGTTCTCATATATTTGGGTATATGATACTCATGCAAGTGTAATAGGAGGTTGTGTTTTACCGATGGTATGGGAAACAGCTTCGCTCTGGATAGACCCCCTTGGAATTCCATTGGTAGTATGACTATGTGTCTATGGAAGTCCAAAATCAGGGTAGGTGTATTTGGTCTTAACCTGAGACTTGCACCGCTAATACTTGCGACAATCAATATACTTTGGTTTTGGTCGTCCAAGGCTTTAACAGGTTCTTTGTACGCCTCTGCTGGGTATATTGAGAATTGTAGTGTGTTGGGTGTGATGTCAAGATGGATGTATCACTCCAGTCATATGGAGATGATGATCGCGTAGGGATATAGAACTGGTTCTCTAAAGGGTTGCAACCATCGGGATAATATGACTTGGTCATGATTATCCGATAATAAAGAGACTAGTTGCTCGTAATTCGATATATGCTTCATACGGGGCAGACACTGTACCAGCCTCAGGCCTTGCATGTGATCATCTGATACTGGACCGAAATACGCAATACTACGTATACTACGCCTGATATAGATCTTGTATTCCTGTAAGGATATTTCTGGAGAATTGGGAAGGCATGGCGCTTTGCTAGAAGCCAACCTTGTCCTGTAAATCGGTATAAACGTAGTACTAGGTACTAACGTGTTCGGATAGTCCGACAACCGAATTTACTGCCAACATATTCGGGGATCTCATGGGTCGCCTCCCGAAGATTCACCGACGGCGTATGACTCACACTTTTAATTAATCTGGGATTAATTAGATGAGAGAGAAAATTAATCTGGGATTAATTGCGGAGATATTTTATCTTGGATAAAATATCATTAAAGAGAGATAATGATTAATTTGGAATTAATCGATTAATTAATATATTCGATATATTATACGAAATTGGATTTCGACGTGGAATTAAAATTAGATTTTAATTCAGGCGAATGAGTTAATTTAGAATTAATTCGTTAGCGATGTGAATAGTGATTTCGCTAGGCATAATCATTTAATTACGACGCAACAGAAAATTCGTCAATTTGGAATTAGCGAACCCGAGCCCGAGATTGTTTGCGAGCGCATTCGCATTTCGAATTCGAGTGTGGCACGCAAGTCAAATCAAGCGTCAAATCATTAGTCGCATCTAGCGTCAAATCATTAGTCACTTTGAGTGATGTGACAACTTGTCACATTGATTGATTGATTGATGTGAGTTGATGGAAGTTGTTAAAAAGATTTTGAAAGCTTGAATGACTAATACCATTATTTTAATGTTTGGTATATGTTATTGATTTTGAAAATCAATTAAAACAACAACACATATACAAAAATCTCTCTCTCTCTTCCATTTTTTCCTCTCCTCATTCACGCCCATTTGGGCATTTCTTCACTGGTTTTCTGCTTAGCAAAATTGAGAAGATGGGAAGCAAGTGTGGTGATTTTGTGGCAAAATCATCAAGAGCTAGCACTCCGAGAGACATACGAAAGTGATAATGAAGTCCACCCATGAGCTTGGAATCAAATCACGAAGCTTGGAGCTTGGAGGTTAATCCACAAAACCGAAAATGGAGGACACCCAGCAGTGGACTGCCGTGAGCTGCAATGGGCAGAAAAGAAATTTTTGTCCGTTGCCGCGTCGCTCAACCGATCAATGTGAGTATTCCGCAACTCCCTTGATGTATTCACATGTTTGTTTTATGCTTTATAATCGATCCTCGGGGCCGTAGAACTCCAACAATGGTATCAGAGTGATTGAAAAACATGAAATTTGATTAGGGCTTAAAATTTGGGTAAACTGTATTTGAGCATGATTTGATTAAATTGGATGTTTGAGTATGCTTAATACATGTTTAATTGAAGATTGATTTGATCAATTTCAAGAAAAGTTGTTTGGAACAAATTTGCCCAATATCTTAGGCTTGGCCGAATTGATGGATGCCCTAAATTGTCTTGGATATTTTATTTTTGATCATTGGATGAGTTGGAATCAATTGGAATTCAATTGGATTGGATTTTAAATTGGATATAAAAATCCTCACTTTGCCGAGACTTGACTAGCATGTTTGGGTTTGATTTTTGATCAAAATGTGTTGGACACTAATTGATGTAATTGAGCATGATTAATTAGGTTAATTGATGTTTTAGAAATATTGATTTGGGTGATTGATTGTGTTATACACTTTAGGTAATTAAATTGTGAAATTGGATTTTGTAATTTAATTGAATTGGGCTAATTTTAGAAATTGGGCTTGAAATGTTGTTATTGGGTTTATTGGGCTTGGTTGTACTAAGTTAGGTTTAGGCTAAATTGGTTGGATCCAATTGGGCCCAAAACCGCCTCCATAAAGCCCAAATGCGACTAATGGACCTTTAAAGTTTAATTGGGCCTAAATTGATTTCTAGGCTTATGGGGTAATTCCTTGATTGGGCTTTGGTTGCCGAAGCACACGCCTCAAAGAAATTAATTAAAAGCCCATTGGATTTAATTAAATTGACGTTGGACGTTAAACGGGCTTTGAGACCCGTAACGATTAAATTTGGAATTTAAATCGTAAAGGTTCGTAAATAAAGTGTGATATTTAATTTGGAATTAAATAGTGAATTAATATTAAATACAAATTGAATTGGATTTAATTTTGTAGTTTAATTTAATTCAAGAATTCGTACTTTAAGTACTTATTAGCAAAACGAGTTTGACTCGCGCAAAATCAAATCGTTGTTTGAACATTGGATGATCACTAATTATCAGATTAATTAATTTGATTAGATTGATTGATAACATGCTTGTGTGAATACATGGTTGCGATGCATGAATAATGTATATCGGATGGATATTAGATGGGTAGGACAATTTTAGAAATTATTGTAATAAATTTGATTTATTAATTGGACCTGCGTGTCCAGCCTTATTACCTCCTTATTCTTTGTATTCTCTTCTCACCTATTCCCCTCAATGTAAATGAGGTTTCTTTAGAAGTGTAGTGTAACGGGTAGAAGAAATATTTGTGCTAGCGGGAGATAGGAAAGGGAGAGATTTGATCTAGGATCATTGTGTAAAGTATCCATCCGCATATCATTATTATTTATTTTTACGTGCTTTATTATGTGTTTAGAATGCATGTTTAAGGGCGTATGATGATGAGACCTTAACAAAGATAAAAAATTGGTTGCCAATTTGGACGCGAAAAACCCTCGCAAAATATTAAGCGTTTTTCCTTCCATTGAGTGATTCTTACTCAAGATCTAAGACTGGCATTGGTTTGTTGGCCAAAGTTAAGGCCTTTTTCCGTCAATGATGTGTTTGAATCACGAGAGCTTTGTTCCATATCGGTGTCTTGTCCAAGTTGTGGTTTGTTGGCCAAAGTCAAGACCACTTCTTGTCCATCGACATTGATTACGAAGCTTTCCATGGTCAATGGGTCACGCTTAACTGGGATCACTAAGTTTGTTGTGCCAAAGCCAAGGCTTAGTTGATTTAGAGGAAAAAGGTTAGGTAATATATTGGATATATTGGCATATATAAGATATATGTTTCAGACTTGGATGTCCCCCTACTGGATCTAGGAATTGGATTGGATCCAATTGATCTTAGAGATCTACCTAGTTAATTATCATACAATTTGTTGGCCAAAGTCAAGATTGTGTGATATTTCACGGGATCCTAGCCCACTAGGAAACACGGTTTCCCGAGTACTCGACAGAGGGTTAGAGGCTCACCGAAAAATAGTGGGAGGCAAGAATTGAATTTGCAATATTCGTTTAATTACTTGCCATACGCGCTCAATCACAAACATCATTCGTCATATTATTAAATGTTAGTTGGACTAATATTTAAATCATTGTTTTAATTAACAGTTGGACTGTATACAAACAAATTAAAATTATAGTTGATTAATATAGTTAGACTATAATAATCATTATATTTAATAGTACCAAAATCATTGATTAAATAGTTGGACTATTAGAATCAAGATAAAATTGAAAGATTGACATTTAAAACATAATCCTAGGGAAAGTTTATTTAAATGGTTTAATTTTTCAAATTGGGAATAAAGTTTCAGGATGGTCCTGGAAAATAATAAGTTACTTTATTTCATAAAATAACATATTATGCCTAAGCCCGGAGTTAAGCAAATAGTAGAGCATAATCTTTGGAAGATTTATGTAATGATAACTTTAGTGCTTAATCCATTAAACTTGTTAAATAGACTCCTTAATTTCTTTATCAGAACTAAGGGTTAGATCCTTAAAGTATGATATTGAAATTGAAGGATCTTCATAGATCTATTTTTAGATCTTAGAAGTACTAAATTGCGAAAGTTAACTCTTGGAGAGTTAATGGCTATTCTCAATGAGACAAAGTCAAACTTTGCAATTAGGCAAGTAGTGCAAGGCGCACCTGATTTCGACATTTCGGAATGCCAAGGCTTGGCCAAAGGCTTCTGAGTGTGAAAAGGGCAAAGGCAAAATCATTATAATCTTCTGGGAAGACAAATGACATATCCCAAAATGTCTGCCTCAAATTGTGGCAAACGGGATCGCGAAAGTGTAATTGCCGTTTGGACAAGGCAGACATGAAGGAATTGAAGACGGTGCAAGGCTCCGACTTCAAATATGTTTTTCATAATTATGTTCACTACTAGTATTAAAATTGGATTTTAAATACTTAGTGTAATACATAAAATATATGTATTGATGTTCAGAATCTGTTTTGAACAGGATACTGACTTCAATAGAGATTTATCTGCGAATAGGAAACGGGACGATAGTCGCTGTTTTAACCGCAGAAACCTAATTTTAGGAACTACCCTCGGGTGTGTACCTAAATTTGGAAACTGTTATAATGTAACTAGTTTGACTATATACATTATCTCCATATCAGTGTTTAACCCGATGCGGGTATATTCCGGAACACTAAAGTGTTTTATTATATAAAGATGATATTGAGATAAACACATTAGATGTGAATAACAGCATTTATATTTTGAATATAAATAAATCTCAAACATAGAATATGACAAATTAATAGCTTAAACTGATTTGATCAGAAGAAATTTAAATGTGGCATTGTTGTCTGGGACACAATTAAACAAGAATCGTATATCCACACTTTCGAAGAGTGGATACTATGACTAATTTGATTCCATTCAAATAATGTCTACGAATCTAGTTTATTGGGCAAAGTGCCTAAAACACTATTTACTTGGTAAAAGTGTAAGTGCCACCGATCTGTAAGCCCTAGTTCATAGTGAAGCAAGTAGGCCCATGTCTAGCTAGGCTAGAGGTGGATATGAATATTTCATGACCTTTACGGATGTGGCATCTCGTTATGGTTATGGTTTCTTTAGGAACACAAATCGGAAACTTTTATAGTTTCGACGCGAAATAGACAAACAGATTGGCTAAAATATTATACTGTCATGGTTAGACCATAATGGAAAATACTTAAGCAATAAGTTTCTCAAATACTTGAAAGAGTACAGTATTCTTTCAATGAGGACTCCTCCAGGAACACGTCAACTTGACGGTGTGTCCGAAATGAGTAACCGAATTTTGTTGGACATGATAAGGTTAATCATGAGTCGCTCTGAGCTACCATTTCCTTCAACGGATACACATAAACAGTGCAAAACTTATTTAGAATAAGGTTCCATAAAAATCTGTTTGACAGATTTCATATTAGATATGAACAGGAAAGAAACCAGGTTTCTCATTCTTGAATATTTGGGAATGCTGGGCATATGTTTGGATAATACCAAACTAGAACCCAAATTGGATAAGTGTCAATTGTAGGTTATCCTAGGGATACCAAAGTATAGTACTTATACAACTCACAAGAGAACAATGTAATTGTTGCTCGCCATGTGGTTTTCCTAAGAGGAATACCCATATGCAGTGGTAAGTGGGAGGATAGTAAAACTCAATGAAAATCGGAGTAATACTATTCAAGGCACCCATTCCTTAATGGAACACAAATAGTTCATCAAGGATGAAACTATACCAATAATCTTCGAATACACAAGAACCACGTATGTCGGAGAGAGTCAGAAAACAACCTGGGGTATGGGTTTCTGATCTCACCTCATAAAGATGTCAATCTTATTGAGGAATACCAACTGACTACGTATGAGGAAGTGATACAAGGTATCGACTCTCTATTATGGCAAAGTGCCATGATATCCGAAATGGATTCCATGTAAATCAACTATGTTTGGATACTAGTTGATGTACCACAAGGCATTGTGCCTATTGGTACTTATAAGTCTTCAAGGAAGACATATATGGATGGCAACATACCAACGTATAAAGCTAGGCTTTTAGCGGAAAGGTATCGCTATCAACATTGTGTTGATTTCGATTCAACCTTTTAACTGTTGCCACATTGAATCTATTGGATAATGCTTGCTAATGTTGCATGTTTCATTTATGAAATATGACAGCTGAACGGGAAAATCACTTTTCTGAAAAGGAAACCTTTTGGAGGATGTTTACAACATCCTATCGGTTTTGTCGTACCAAAACTAGCAAACAAGGTTTGCAGGTTATTCGATCCATGTTTGGATTGAAGCAAGCATTAGGTTCTTGGAATTATCGTTTTGATGTAATCATAATAGTTTACGATTTAATTCAAAACGAAATGATTCTTGTGTATATAAGGAGGTTAGTAGGAGCGCACTGACAGTGGTTGTCCTATAAATAATGATAATATGTCATTTCTTGGAAATGATATTCCCATAACTATCGGTGAAAGCTTGGCTTTCAGAAAACTCTCCGAGAAATCATACATTGAAAAATGTACGTGACCTGGTGTCTCATACGCTTTGAGCATATGAAGTCACAAACAGGCCAATCCAAGTGATAGTCAGTGGATTGATATTAAGAACATCATTTAGTTTATTAAAGAACTACGGATGATGTCTTAAACTATGGAAAATGAGAACTTGAAGTGACTGGGATCACTACTGCAAGTTTCCTAAACCGATAAAGACGACTATAAGTCGCAAACGGTACTATACAGTTTGAATAACGGAACAGTGAGCTGGAAATCTTCCAAGCAAGATACTGTTACCAAATAAACAAAAAATGCGGGTTACTGCTGCAGCTGAGGCAGCAATAGAAGCCATCTGGGTCAATAATAAATCTAATTAGATTAGATATAATTCTGTTAGCAGCTGAGCTACACTACAACACAAGCTAAAGAATTAATGGTCTCATCAATGATCCAGATACATACTTCGATATTCATCTGATTCGTTCGGATCATTCATCGTGGCGATGTTATGATCGAATAAATCGCATCAGACGATAATCTCGCAAATCCGCTGATGAAAGCTTTTCTCAGCAGTTTGAGCCAACCGTACATAGTTCGGGTGTTAGACACTCAAGTGACTGGCTATAGGCCAAATGGGAGATTGTTGGACAATTATGACCCATAGCGTCACTATTTATACAGATCATGGTGTTGTTGTACAAATTAACTATGTGACAAAGGAGATCGCACTCTTATCATTTGTGATTAGATCACCAAGATGTATAAATGATAGAAGGTCCTTATGATTTGTTCCTGGATTGAGAATGATATGAGACAGTATCAATCCACGAAGGATAAATCATTAAATATCCCTAGTCAGAGTATTATCGAGATCGGACATCGATAAATACGTAAAAAACTAGTATTACACTTGTGCGCGTTGTGAGGGCATAACGGCATAGTTCTCATATATTTGGGTATAGGATACTCATGCAAGTGTAATAGGAGGTTGTGTTTTACCGATGGTACGGGAAATAGCTTCGCTCTCGATAGACCCCCTCGGAATTCCATTGGTAGTATGACTATGTGTCTATAGAAGTCCGAAATCAGGGTAGGTGTATTTGGTCTTAACCTGAGACTTGCACCGCTAATACTTGCGACAATCAATATACTTTGGTTTTGGTCGTCCAGGGCTTTAACATGTTCTGTGTACGCCTCTGCTGGGTATATTGAGAATCGTAGTGTGTTGGGTGTGATATCAAGACAGAAGTATCACTCCAGTCATATGGAGATGATGATCGTGTAGGGATACAGAACTGGTTCTCTAAAGGGTTGCAACCATCGGGATAATATGACTTGGTCATGATTATCCGATAATAAAGAGACTAGTTGCTCGTAATCCGATATATGCTTCGTACGGGGCAGACACTGTACCAGCCCGAGGCCTTGCATGTGATCATCTGATACTGGATCGAAATACGCAATACTACGTATATTACGCCTGATATAGATCTTATATTCCTGTAAGGATATTTCTGGAGAATTGGGTAGGCATGGCGCTTTGCTAGAAGCCAACCTTGTCCTGTAAATCGGTATAAACGTAGTACTAGGTACTTACGTGTTCGGATAGTCTGACAACCGAATTTACTGCCAACATATCCGGGGATCTCATGGGTTGCTTCCCGAAGATTCACCGATGGTGAATGACTCACACTTTTAATTAATCTGGGATTAATTAGATGAGAGAGAAAATTAATCTGGGATTAATTGCGGAGATATTTTATCTGGGATAAAATATCATTAAAGAGAGATAACGATTAATTTGGAATTAATCGATTAATTAATATATTCGATATATTATACGAAATTGGATTTCGACGCGGAATTAAAATTAGATTTTAATTCGGGCGAACGAGTTAATTTAGAATTAATTCGTTAGCGACGTGAATAGTGATTTCGCTAGGCATAATCATTTAATTACGACGCAACGGAAAATTCGTTAATTTGGAATTAGCGAACCCGAGTCCGAGATTGTTTGTGAGCGCATTCGCATTTCGAATTCGAGTACGGTACGCAAGTCAAATCAAGCGTCAAATCATTAGTCGCATCAAGCGTCAAATCATTAGTCACTTTGAGTGATGTGACAACTTGTCACATTGATTGATTGATTGATGTGAGTTGATGGAAGTTGTTGAAAAGCTTTTGAAAGCTTGAATGACTAATACCATTATTTTAATGTTTGGTATATGTTATTGATTTTGAAAATCAATTAAAACAACAACACATCTACACAAATCTCTCTCTCTCTTCCATTTTTTCCTCTCCTCATTCACGACCATTTGGGCATTTCTTCACTGATTTTCTGCTGGGCAAAACCGAGAAGATGGGAAGCAAGTGTGGTGATTTTGTGGCAAAATCATCAAGAGCTAGCACTCCAAGAGACATGCGAATGTGATAGGGAAGTCCACTCATGAGCTTGGAATCAAATCACGAAGTTTGGAGCTTGGAGATTGATCCACAAAACCGAAAATGGAGGACACCCAGCAGTGGACTGCCGTGAGCTACAGTGGGCAGAAAATAAATTTTTGTTCATTGCCGTGTCGCTCAACCGATCGATGTGAGTATTCCGCAACTCCCTCGATGTATTCACATGTTTGTTTTATGCTTTATAATCTATCCTCGGGGCCGTAAAACTCCAACAGTTTCCATATTCCTTGAAAGACAAAGCTAAGGCTTGGCTATATTCACTACCAGCAGGTTCCATCACAACTTGGAATACTATTGCCACTAAATTCCTTGCAAAGTACTTTCCCCCAACCAGAACTGCAAAGCTAAGGAATGACATTACATCATTTGTACAACATGACTCAGAATCCCTCTGCGAAGCTTGGGAAAGATACAAGGAATTGCTCTGGAAATGTCATCACCATGAAATTACAAAGTGGCTTCAAGTCAAAACCTTCTACAATGGACTTTCTGGACTGATGAGAACTACAATTGATGTTGCTGCTGGAGGAGTTTTAATGGCAAAATGAGAAGATCATGTCTGAGACTTAATTGAAGAAATGGCCAATAGTAATTCCTTGTGGCCAACAGAAAGGAGTATGATTCAACGAATTGTAGGAATTTACGAAATGGGAACCAACACAGCACTGAATGCCAAGCTGGATCAGATATGCAAATTCATGGAAAATCTTAGCATGCAAGGTAATGTTGGATCCACAAGTTCACCATATGGAGGAGCACCAGAGGCAGATTCATACAACCAACATGATGAGACGGTGAACTATGTCAGCAATTTCAACAGACATGGAAACAATCCATATTCCAACACCTACAACCCAGGGTGGAGGAATCATCCAAATTTTACATGGAGCAACAATTCAGGGCAAATGAACAATCCACCACCAGGATTCCAACAGCAAAACAAATGCCAGGAGTATGAAAAAGAACCAGGAATAACAGAAGTGTTGGCCCAGTTGAAAAAGCAAGAAGCAAAATACGACGCTTTAGCAGCTATGGTTCAAAATCAAGTTGCATTGAAGCAAAGCCATTCAGCTTCTATTAAAGCACTGGAGAATCAAATGGGACAACTAGCCAATGCTCAGAGTTACAGACCGCAAGGAACCCTTCCTAGCAACACAGAACCAAATCCAAGGAATATGGGGAAGGAGCAATGTCATGCCATCACTTTGAAAAGCGGTACTGAAATCAACAAAGATGTTGGAGTCAAGGCATCCACTAAGGAAGTTCCAAAAGAAAGCAGCAAATTAGATCTACAGATAGAGGAAAAAGAAGCAAAAGATGATCGAAAAAGATTCACTCCACCTTCACCTTTTCCACAGCGTCTCCAGAAAAAAATAATTGGACAAGCAGTTTACTCGATTCCTATAAATCTTCAAAAAGCTTCATATCAACATTCCATTTGGAGAAGCGTTGGAACAAATGCCCATCTATGTGAAATTCATGAAAGATATTATGTCACGAAAATGAATATTTAGAGATTGCATCGCCATCATTCAGATGAAGCTTCCCTCAAAGTTGAAAGATCCCGGCAGTTTCATTATCCCTTGCACCATAGGAGAACATAACTTCAGTAAGGCTTTGTGTGATTTAGGTGCTAGTATTAACTTGATGCATTTTTCCATTTACATGAAACTACAGATTGGAGAAGCAAAGCCCACCTCAATCTCTTTGCAACTTGTTGATAGAACGCTCACATTTACGATAGGTGTAGTTGAAGATGTGTTGGTCAAAGTTGAAAAATTTATTTTCCCATCATATTTTATTGTCATTGATGTGGAGGAAGACGAAGACGTGCCCATCATCATCGGGAGACCATTCTTGGCTACTGGTCGAACCATTATTGATGTACAAAAAGTTAAACTAACAATGAGGGTACAGGACCAGGAAGTGACATTCAATGTTTTCAAAGCCATGGAATTCCCAAATTATGAAAAGAATGAGGAATGTTTCAGACTTGATGTGATAAATAGTACCGTTTAGAACTCCAATGCAATGCAAAGTTCCACTGACAAACTTAAAGCATGTCATCTACCTGTGGAGCCTGAAGATAAAGCGTGTTGCACACTGAAGAAGTTAAATCTTGATCTACAAGTAGTAGGAGAGAAACGGCTCCACCAACTCAACGAATTAGAGGAATTTTACATACAACCTTTTGAGAATTCCAAACTATACAAAGAAAAGGCCAAGAAGAGATCTGATGAGAAGTTAGTGCATTTACAACTGGAACCGGGGCAGCGGGTATTGTTAAACAAATCAAGGGTGAAAATTTTCCCTGGGAAGCTAAAATCACGGTGGTCATGTTCATTCTTAATCGCCCTAGTTTTACCAGATAGAGCCGTTGAGTTACATGATCCCAACTCCAATAAAACATTCAATGTTAACAGAAAGCGTGTCAAGCACTATTGGAGAGAATCATTTGAATAAAAAAAAGTGTCACACTTTAAGATCTAGCCTAACATTCAGGCAGTCATATCTAGCTGACGATATTAAACTTAGCGCTAGCAGGGAGGCAACCCATGCAATTTGTATATATATTTAGATTTGGTGTGTTTTATTTTTGTATGTTTAATTTTTGTAGGTAAAGTCACATTTCATGATGGAAGACGTTCTCAAAAATCTTCACAACCAATTTCCTTCTCTCCCTCAAAATTCTCTGATGAAAGTTTACAAAGCTCGCATGGAACAAATGAGACTTCTGATGATCAAATGTATTCCTAATTACATTCATTTTATTATTGAAGCACGGGTTTGATTGGCATGTGAGTCCTCTGACTCTTTTGTTTCATATATGTCTGGTTTAGGAAGAAGCACATATGCTAAGAAAAAAAGAGCTAAAAAATAAGATGTTTGCTATAAATGTGCACGCATGACATGTAATACTCGTTGTCGTTCTTTAGGAATGGTGTCTGATAACCGCGAAGATAAAATTAAATTCATTAGAGATGGCCTGAGTAAGGAGTCTTTAGATGATATATCATTGACTCTTGAGATGCATCCCAGTGGATATGTGTATCACGAAATTCGTATGTTACATAAAAAATTTCGAAAAGAAATGCAACAATTCGTATGTTACATATACAATTTCATGATTTATTTTACTGTTTAGCTAATAATTGTCATTTGGCAGTTACTAGTGCTATTATTACTCACCCTTTTTCAGGATCTATAAATTGAGCTCGTCATTGCACTCTTGAAGACATCCAGATTTGAGAAAGATATACATAAAAAAATATAAGCAACTTCAAGAAGACGAGTTGTTAACATCTGTGTATTTTACGGTACTAGTGTTGATTCTAAACCATAGTTCATTGAGACAACACAAGAATTGGGTTGAGTCATAGCTGAAAGGAATATTCACCTAGTATATGGCGGTGGTAATCTTAGACTAATGGGGTACGTTTCAAGGGCCGTACAGGAATGAGGTAGTCAAGTTCTGAGAGTCATCCCAAAACCTTTGGCAGAGGCGAATCTGATAGGACCATCAAATGGAGACGAATGTATCGTGCTAGGTATATATGAACGACTTGTTGAAATGATTAACTGTACTGATGCTTTTATTGCTTTGCCATGTGGCTTGGGCATGATGGAGGAAATTTTTACAGTGCTATCTTGGGCGAACTTGAACATACACCAGAAACTGATTGGACTGTATAATGCTGATGGATTTTATGATTTTCTTTGTGTGTTTCTTGATGATGCCAAGAGAAATGTGTTCGTTTCAAAACCTGTAAAAGATATTCTCTTCACTGCCAGAACAGCCCATGATTTAATTGACCAACTTTTAGCATTTGAACCACAAATTGACCCTATCCTTTCCAAGATAAATTGGTCTGATAATGATCGTGGTAAGAATGGTGGGATAAATCTGGATCTTAACCTTTAATTTTCTTTTTAGATATAGAATTTCATCTAACCAGATACTGTCTTCTAAACTCTTCTTCTGGACATTAGGGACAATATCTCAATTAGGTTTGGGAGAGGGGAATAGTTGATTAGTATCTTATTTTATTTTTTCGTTGTGTTGTTTTTGCTTGGTTTTTAGTCAAAAAAATTTCAAAAATTCAAAAAAAAAATATTTTGTTTTTGTGTTTTTAACTTGACTAATCAAATGGAATGGTGTTTAAGATAGCTGTGTAAGGAATTTTCACTCCTGAGACGTATCTCAACCTATTTCGTAACAAGTTAATTTTGTTTATATCCTTTTGAATTATTTAATTTGTGAATTCTCCATAATACTGACTAAATTGGATCTTCATATGCTCAGTTGACAGGTATTATCAACATACATGGTAAAATACGGCCATTAGTTGTAAGTGAAAGTTTGTAATATTCAGTGCTCTAGTTTAATTGGAGGAAACATCTAAAAAGCAATGGAATAATAAATAAAAAAAGGAAACATCTGAGATCCGAGTAATTAAGTCTGTAGGGGTGTTTTAACACCTAATGCCCTAAAGCCAACTGGCTTGGGAGTCACTGGCCCAAAGCTCGCTACATGGACATGTTATTATTATAAAAAAAGAAAAAAATAAAAAAGATATATGAAATCCGAGTAATTAAGTCTGTAAGGGTGTCTTAACACATAGTGCCCTAAAGCCAATTGGCTTGGGAGTCACTGGCCCAAAGCTCTCTACATGGATTGAAGATATTGTAAAAAAAATCATTTGCTAAAAAATGTGTGAATTCTGATATAACTTTAGGACAAAAATATTATTCTCTTTTCAACTACACTTATGAATATTGTGGGCACAATAATTTGATTAATACCTTGTTGGTTGTGTATATGGAGAATGGTAAAAATAATCAGAGAATTTACTTATTTGGTAATTTAGAAAGAAAGAAAACAGCTATTAACTTGGATAAGAAGTTTCACTTGTTTAGTCACTAACTTGTTTGATCTTTTTGCTTTTGTGTGCATTTGACGTTTGTGGGTATCGTTGCTGTAAACCCTCACGAGACTACAACTCGTCCACTAGAGACACCTAGGAGTTTAAAGGTTTGTTGCATACGCTAAATGCAACCGTGATCCCAACGAAAGTGGCTTAGTTTAATTTTATTTTAAAGTTGTTTATTGTATTTTATTTTGTGGTTTTGCTTGAGGACTAGCAAAATGTTAGGTTTGGGGTGTGATAAGAAGAAAATATATCAATATTTACGCCCCTTTTACTTAATATTTTGTATAGTTTCTTGAGATTTGTGAATATTTTGATGTGTTTTATGTATTTTTTAGATAAATAAGGTTTCAGGACTCACTGGAATCAAATCGGGGCCAAAACAGCGAAAACGGACAAAAATGACAAAAATGAAATTTCTGCGCCGTGACGTGCTGACGTAATCAGCCTACCGACACGCATCATCATGACGTCAGAGATCAATTATGCAACCAACCAACATGTGTCCATGACGTAAGTAATGACGTCAGTGTCGCGACGCGCACAACTTCATGTGTCGCGACGCCGAGCCAATAATTCTACTGACAGTCACATGTCATCATCTCAACAAATCAACGGCGCGTCGCGACGCGCAAGGGTTCTGCGTCGTACGCGTGGACCAAAAGTTTACCTATAAATTGAGGCCGAATTCATTTGAAATTTTCATACCTTCTTCTGGGGATTTCCTTAAGAATACTAAGAAGATTGTATCTTGTTTGTTTATTTACAGTTTTCTTGTATTTAATTTTTATTTTATGCAGTAGTTCTTTCTTTATTTTACTTTTCAGTATGAGGAGGTAACTCCCCTCTGTTGGGTTGAAGGGTAAAGCTTTTATTACTAAAATTTAGATTAATCTCCCTAAATTATAATATATAAACTATTTTAAAACATGACTTAATGGGATACCGCCTTTATGGTCGGTTGGACTTAATTAAATTGATTTTAACCTGACTAAATTGGATACCGCCTTTATGGTCGGTTGAAATTAATCATAAATTTGACTTAATCAGGATAACGCCTTTATGGTCGGTTGGTAATGTCATGCAAAGTTTATATATTATAATAAGGGAAATATCTAAATTAGAAGTAATAAAAATGGATCCTCTAACCCCCAGTATTTTCTTTATTGTTAATTTATCTTTTTAATTTCCAAGCTTTACTTTATGTCATTTACTTTATTTATGTCTTTAATATTACTAAATATGTGTGGTAACTAAACCCCATATCTAGGGTTGTGATGAATTCTAATATCACCGTTTTATAAGTGGTTATTTTATGTCTTGGGTAATATAAAGGTTTATTTATTGAGCCTTACGTTTAATGCTTCTTGTTATCTGGCCATTAATAAGATTTATTTGGTAAACTTAAAATGAACTTGGAAAATGGATTTTAGGTTTCAGCCTTAGACTCAATAACTCACGATCTCACCTTGGGGCAAGAGACTCTTAGGTAGATTTCCTTACATGATATAAATATACCTGTCGGGCGGGGGTTGTCATAATTGGAACTTAATCTTAATGAATTCAGATAACTTGGTTAACATAGGAATATAGTTAATTGGGTTATTCTGGGTGTTTGCATCTGACCATCGGAAGAGGCTTTTGCATATTTTCGTGTTCCAGTTTAATAAACTGATATATTGCACAAACATGAGATAATCACTTCATCTTTAAAAGATATTGGAATGATTCATAACCCTAGATAGTTTTATAATATTGAATTTTCCTTTAATTTACTTTCGCACTATTTTATTTACTTTTTTTCAGACAAAAATCATCATCCAAATAACAATCAATCTATTAGATACTCGTAAGCATTTAACGTCATAAATTAATATCTAAGGTATTAAGTCCTCGTGGGATCGATACATTTTATACTACTTTAGTGATACGTGCGCTTGTGTAACGTGAGTGACTTCACCGATCAGTATCCATGTGAGTAAGTAACAATTCTTAAGACTTTGGCCAAAACCGATCACCTAGGGTTGATCACATATATCATAAATGGTTTCTGATTAGTTATAAAGAATCATGGACATGTCGACATGAGATGTGCACCTCGGAAACTTGACGGTGTATTCTATGTTTCCTAAGCACAACTTGGATAGCCTACGACGGAGGGATTGTTAAACATATTTGATGACCTCGACTAGTATAGTTCATAAAGGTCGTTCGTGTTCTTTGCAAATTTGGAGGTGGTCAAATTGCGTACATATAAAGCTAGGCTTATATGACGAACTTGTTTAAACTTAGAGAGTCTCACAATATGAAGTGAACTCGTTGAGCACTTGGGTAGCCAATTATTTTTTATAATAAATAATATTCCATACTATAATTATCAACTAAGATAATTAAGTATTATTGAATAATATTGATTATTTACTTTGACACAATTGGATTAATTGGATTAATCTAAAATTACACAAGGGCTTTGTCGTAATTTAATAAATATCTCTACCATTTGAGGATACTTTGGTAATTATAAATATGTAATTATAGGTGTATTTGGCTTGATTTAATTGGATTAAATCAAAGTGGTAGACATGTAACTAATGTTAGGTTTCTAAGGTGTCCCAAGATCAATTTAAGCAAGAAATCATGTGAATACTCAAAGGAGAAAAGCGGAAATAAACTCACATTGAACGGATTTTGGATGCATTGATTACAAAAAGAAAAAATTTGCCTTTGAGATGCTCCTCCAATCTCCTCTTTGAATGTTGAATCCAAACTCCAAGCTTTGATCTTGATTCCAAGCTCAAGGGATTGGTTTCCCTAATACCTTGATATGATTCCTTTAGTATGCTAGCACTCAGAAAAATTGCCACAATTTTTCTTCTTCTTCTTCTTGAATTCGGCCAAGCCAAATTTTAGAGAGAAATAGAGCAATTGTCGTGAGGGAGAGAGAGAGTGATGAAGTTGTTGTAATTCAATTTTCTAAAAAAAATCTATGATATACCAAATATCTAATATTAGGTAATAGTCAATCAAGCCATCACCTTGAGTAATTTACAAGTCTTCACTAACTTCCATCACAATAAAGTTAACAAAATGACAAGTGATGTGACTTGTGATGTGACATGTGGGCCCCACTTGATTCAAAATCCGAGTGGGCCCGCAACACATCCCGGGCTCGGGTTCTCTAATTCCGAATTAAAGAATTTTTCATTGCGACGTAATTAAATCAAATTTAATTAAATAATTATGCCTAGCAAAATTACTATTCATGTCGCTAGCGAATTAATTCTAAATTAACTCGTTCGCTCGAATTAAAATCTAATTTTAATTCCGTTATGAAATCTAATTTCATTTAATATATCGAATATATTATTTTATCGATCAATTCCAAATTAATCGTTCTCTCTCTTCAAATAGTATTGTATCCCAGATAAAATCTCTCTGCAATTAATCCTAGATTAATTATGTTCGAATCATACGTCATCGGTGAATCTTCGGGAAGCGACCCATGAGATCCATGGATATGTTAGCAGTAAATCCGGTCGTCGGACTATCCGAACACGTGAGTACCTCGTACTACGTTCTTACCGATTTACGAGACATGGTTGGCTTCTAGCAAAGCATCGTGCCTACCCAATTCTCCATAAATATTCTTAAAGGAATATATAATCTATGTCAAACATAGTATACGTAGTATTGCGTATTACAATCTAGTAACAGATGTCACATGCAAGGCCTGGGGCTGGAATAGTGTCTGCCACGTACGAAGCATATATCGGATCACAAGCAACTAGTCTCTTTAATCGGGTAATCATGACCTTTTCATATTATCCTGATGGTTGCAACACATTAGAGCACCAGTTATGTATCCATGTGTGATCATCATCTCCATATGACTGAAGTGATACTTTCGTATTGACATCATATCCAATACACTACGATTCTCAATAAACCCAAAAGAGGCGTACACAGAACCTGTTAAAGTCCTGGACGACCAAAACCAAAACGTATTGATTGTCGCAAGTACTAGCGATGCAAGTCTCAGGTTAAGACCAAATACACTTACCCTGATGCGGATTCCCATAGACACATAGTCATACTACCAATGGGATTCCGTGGGGTCTATCCAAAGCGAAGCTGTTTCCATATTATCGGTAAACACAATCTCCTATCACACTTGCATAAGTATCCAATACTTAAATATATGAGAACTATGCCGTTACGCTTCCATAACACGCACAAGTGCAATACTTGTCTATTCCGCATTATCGATGTCCAGTCTCGATAATACTACGACTAGGGATATTTAATGATTAAACCTTTATGGATTGATATTGTCTCATATCTAATAAGCTGGAACTAATCATAAAGACTTTTATCATTTATATATTTAAGTAATCAAATTACAAAATGATAAAATGCAATTTTCATTGTCACATAGTTAATTTGTACAAAAACCACAATGTCTTTTACAAATAGTGACGTTGTGGGTCATAATTGTCCAACAATCTCCCACTTGGCCTATAGCCATTCACTCAAGCACCTAACACCTGAACTATGTACATGTCGCTCAAACTTTTGCTGAGGAATAGCTTTCGTCAGTGGATCTGCAATGTTGTCCTATGATGTGACCTTTTCGATCTTCACATCGCCACAATGTACGATCTCACGAATCAGATGGAAACGTCGAAGAACATGCTTGGATCGTTGATGAGACCGCGGTTCCTTAGCATGCGTTATAGCCCCGTTATTGTCACAATACAATGGAACGGGCTCAACTGCTAACGGAACTACTCCTAATCCAATTAGGAATTTACGGATCCAAACTTCCTCTTTTACTACTTCAGATGCAGCAATGTACTCTGCTTCTGTTGTTGAATCGGCAACAGTCTCTTGCTTGGAAGATTTCCAACTTACTGCTCCGTTATTCAAAAAATATATATACCCAGATTGCGACTTACAGTCGTCTTTATTGGTTTGGAAACTTGCGTCGGTAAACCCAGTTACCTCAAGTTCTCCATCTCCATAGATTAATAAAGCATCCTTAGTTCGTCTAAGATACTTTAGGATTTTCTTAACCGTCATCCAGTGACCATCACATGGATCGGCCTGATAGCGACCACACATGCTCAAAGCATATGAGATATCAGGTCACGTACATATCATTGCATACATGATCGATCCGACTACCGAGGCGAACGGGATCCGACTCATGTTGTCTCTTTCATCTTGAGTTTTAGGACACATGTCCTTAGATAGAGTGACGCCATGTGACACTGGTAATAGTCCCCTCTTGGACTGATCCATGTTGAATCTCTTCAACACTTTGTCAATGTACGTGCTCTGGGAGAGTCCAAGCAGCTTTCTAGATCTATCCCGGTAGATCTTTATTCCTAGAATAAAGGCTGCTTCTCCCAGATCTTTCATGGAGAATTTTAATGAAAGCCAAGCTTTCACCGATGTTAACATGGGAATGTCATTGCCAATAAGCAATACATCATCAACGTAAAGGACAATGAATGTCAGTGCGCTCCCACTAACCTTCTTATATACACAAGGATCATCCTCGTTTTGAACAAAATCATATTCTTTTATGATCTCATCAAAACGTTGGTTCCAAGAACGCGATGCTTGCTTCACTCCATAAATGGATCGATTTAACTTACAAACCTTGTTTGCAAGTCTTTGTACGAAAAAATTGTCAGGCTATTGCATATAAAAATCCTCCAAAAGGTTTCCGTTAAGGAAAGTGGTTTTGACGTCCATCTGCCATATCTCGTAATCGAAATATGCAGCACTAGCAAGCATTATCCGAATGAATTTAATCATGGCAACGGGTGAAAAAGTTTCATCGTAATCGACACCATGTCGTTGACGATACCCTTTCGCTACAAGCCTAGCTTTTTACGTTTGTATGTTGCCATCCATGTCGGTCTTCCTCTTGAAGACCCATTTGCAACCAATAGGTTTTACCCCTTCTGGTGTATCAACCAGTGTCCAAACTTGGTTAGTGTACATGGAATCCATTTCGGACTTCATGGCTTCTTGCCATAAAACGGAATCGATACCTTGTATCGCTTCCTCATACGTAGCCGGCTCGTTATCCTCAATGAGATTAATATTTACATGAGGTGAGATCAGAAACCCATACCTATCAGGTTGTTTTCTGAGTCTCTCCGACCTACGCGGTTCTTGTGTATTCGAAGATTGTGGTACAGTCTCATCCCTGATGGATTGTTCATGTTCCGTTAAGGATTTTGTGCCAGTAACAGTATCACTCTGATTTTCATCGAGTTCTACTTTCCTCCCACTAACCACTGCATTTAGGAATTCCTTCTCAAGGAAAACCGCATGTAGAGCAACAAATACTTTGTTCTCTTGTGGGAGATAGAAGTAATATCCTTTGGTTTCCCTAGGATATCCTACAAATAGGCATTTATCCGATTTGGGTTCTAGTTTGGTACCTTCCAAACGTTTGACGTATGCCCAACATCCCCAAATCTTCAGGAATGAGAAACCCGGTTTCTTTCATGTCCATATTTCATACGGAGTCTGTTGAACAGACGTTGACAGAACCTTATTCAAAATAAGTATTGCACTGTTCAATGCATATCCCCAGAAGGAAATAGGTAGCTCTGTGCGACTCATCATAGACCTTACCATGTCTAAAAGTTCGGTTTCTCCGTTCGGACACACCGTTTAATTGCGGTGTTCCAGGAGGAGTCCACTGTGAACGAATACCATATTCTTTCAAGTAATCAAGAAATTCATTGCTCAAGTATTCGCCACCACGGTCTGACCGTAATGTCTTAATACTTTTGCCGGTCTGTTTTTCTACTTTGTATCGAAACTCTTTGAATTTCTCAAAGGTTTCCGACTTGTGTCTCATAAGATACACATAACCATAACGCGATGCATCATCCGTAAAGGTTACGAATTATTCATATCCACCTCTAGCCTGGCTAGACATGGGCCCACATACGTCACTATGAACGAGGGCTAACAGTTCAGTGGCACGTCCACCCTTTCTGCTAAAAGGTAATTTAGACATCTTACCTAATAAACAAGATTCGCAGACGTCATATGAATTTGGATCAAATCCGTCCAAGTACCCACTCTTCGAAAGTGTGGATATACGTGTCTTGTTTATGTGTCCCAGACGACAATGCCACATGTAAGTTTCATCTTTGTTACTTACTTTAAGCCTTTTGTTTGTTACATTATATGTTTGAGATTGATTTATAGTCAAAATATAAAGACCATTATTTACATCAACAATGTAAATTTCCATATCATTTTTATACATAAAACACCCAGTGTTTCTAAATATAAAAGTATACCCACATTGGGCTAACATAGATACAGAAATAATATTCCTTGTCAGACTATGTACATAATAACAGTCTGTAAGTTTAAGTACATGCCCTGAGGGCAGTTCCAAAACAAAAGTGCCAACGGCCAAAACGGCGACTAGTGTCCCATTTCCAATGCGGAGGTCAATCTCTCCTGAAGACAGTCTCCTGCTAATCTACAGATCCTGCACATCAGTACATATATGAGTACCACAACCAGAATCAAAAATCCAATTTTTAAAACTAATAGTAGACATGTTTATTTCTATAACAAACATACCTGAAGCCGGTGATTTGCCCTCTTTGATTTCCTTCATGTGTGCCTTGTACTCGTGGCAGTCACGCTTCTAGTGACCCCGCTTGCCGCACTGCAGACATACATCTTAGGATTTGTCCTTACCCTTCCCAGAAGGTTTTGATGATTTGGCCTTGCATTTCTTCTTCTTCTTCTTTACACCTCCAGTCGCCTTAGGCCAAGCCCTCAGAGTCTGAGATGTTGAAACAAAGTGCGCCTCACACTTCTTACCCTTTAGGAGCTCTTTTTCTGCTTTGTGTAGTGTGGACATCAACTCTCCAAGAGTTTGTTCTTGGTTCATCATATTGTAGTTCATGATGAACCCACTCCAAGTGTCAGGGAGAGACTGTAAGATCAAATCTACTGAAGTCTCAGCCTCGAAGACGATGCCCATCTGTCTCAGCTGCTCAATATCAGCAATCATCTGTGACACATGGTGCTCAACAGACGTACCTCTGACATGTGAGCGCATAAGAGCTTCTTCTGTAACTCATATCTTTACGATCTAAGATTATATCGGTGAAGATCATGCAACTTCGCCATCATCTCATAGGGATCCAATCCCTTATTCTGACGACGGAATTGCGGAGTCATAGCAGCAAGCATTACCGATTGAGCAGTCGAGTTGTCATCGCTGTGAGTCTTCCAAAGCTCTAGCTCAAGCAACTGATAAGGTTGGGGCTTAGGCCCAAGAGGTCTCTCTATAATGTAGAGCAACTTCTCGGATCCCAGGACAATCCTGAGATTCATGTCCCAATCTTGAAAGTTTGTGCCATTAAAGACATTGTCGCCCATGATAATATCTCTAATGCTTAACTTTCATGTCATCTTAATTGCAATAGTCAAACTATTCAATTAACGATGTATGGGTATAGTCTAACTGTTACAAGAAAAATAATAAAATATTAGTCCAACTAATAAATATAATTGACGAAATAATTTGAAAGCGCGTAAAGCCAAGTATTTGAACGAAATTGCAAATTCAATACTGGCCTCCCACTGTTTTTCGGCGAGCCTCTAACCCTCTGTTGAGTACTCGGGAAACCTAGTTTCCTAGTGGGCTAGGATCCCGTTAAATAACACACAACATTGACTTTGGCCAACAAGCTGTATGATATTTAACTAGGTAGATCTCTAAGATCAATTGGATCTCATCCAATTCCTAGATCCGGTAGGTGGACCTCCAAGTCCGAAATATATATACAATATATATGCCAATATATCCAATATATTTTCCTAACCTTTTCCTTTGAATCAACTAAGCATTGGCTTTGGCACAACAAGCTTAATGATTCCAGTTAAGCGGAACCCATTGACTTTGGAAAGCTTCGTAATCGATGTCGATGGACAAGAAGTGATCTTGACTTTGGCCAACAAATAACAACTTGGACAAGACATACGATATGGAACAAAGCCTTCATGATTCAAACACATCCACGATGGACAAAGGTCTTGACTTTGGCCAACAAACCAGTGCCAATCTTGGATCTTGAGAATGAATCATTCAATGGAAGGAAAACGCTTAATATTTATTGAGGGTTTTTCGCGTAAATTGGCAACCAATTTATTATCTTGATTAGGTCTCATCATATACCCTTAAGCATGCATTCTAAAAGCATAATAAGGCGCGGTAAATAAATTAATAATGAAATGCGGATGGATATCTCACAAATTATTCCTAGAACAAATCACTCATTTCCTCTCCCCGGCTAGCACTATTCTGACTTATACCCAATTACATAATACAATTAAAGAAACCTCATTAACATTGAGGGGAATTAGGTGAGAAGAGAATTACAAATAATTGAGAGATAAGGCTGGACACGCAGGTCCAATTTAATAAATTCTAAATTTACAACAATTTCCAAAATTGCCTTTTCCCTTCTAATATCCATCTGATATACATTATTCATTCAACACATCCATGTATTCACACAAAGCATGTTATTCAATCAATCTAATCCAATTAATTAATCTTTGAATAAAGTGATCATCCAATGTTCAAACAACGATTTGATTTGCGCGATTCCAACTTGTTTAAGAATAAGTACTCAAAGTACGAATTCTTGAATTATATCGAACTACAATTTAAATCCAATTTAATTTGTATTCAATACTAATTCTATATTTAATTCCAAATTAAATAATTACACTTTTAATGCGTCTTTACGACTTAGATTCTAAATCTAATCTTAATGGGTCTCAAAGCCCAATTAACATCCAATGTCAATTTAATTAAAGTCCAATGGGCTTTCAATTAATTTCTTAAGGCATGGACTTTGGTCAATATGGGTCAAACCCAAATACCAAAGTCCAATTAAGGAATCACTATATATGCCAAGAAACCAATTTCGGCCCATTAGGCCCAATTAAACATTAAAAGGCTCATTTGTTATATTTGGACTTAATGAAATGGTTTAGGCCCAATTTGGATCCAATCCAATTGTCCTAAACCAACTTGGTGATGAGTGGTATTTCTATCACTATTTCCCACTCATTTAACCTAATATTTTGTATAGTTTCTTGAGTTTTGTGAATATTTTGATGTGTTTTGTGTTATTTTGTAGATAAATAAAGTTTCAGGACATTCTGGAGGTGTTTTGGGGCAAAATGGACAAAACTGGACAAAAAGGGCAAAATCGTCATTTCAGCGTCGCGACGCCCAACATGCGCCGAATCTGCTAAAATGCGCCGGGTCCACAAATCAGAATCTGAGAGAAGTTTGACTTTGCTAACATGCGCCGTGCCACGTGTCACCATCACAACGGAGATGCTAAAATGCGCCTTGCCACGTGTCAACATCTCATTGTTTGGACGGCCACCGCCCCACGTGTCGCCACATCATCTTCCACATCAGCAGCCACGTCAGCAAGTCAACCGAGTCAACATGCCACGTCATCATCAGCCAATCACAGCGTGACACGTGTCGATATCTTATTCGTCTGACGGCCGCCGCCCCACGTGTCGCCACGTCGCCTTCCACATCATCAAAATGACGCAAGCAATGACGTCATGAACAGTTGACACGTCAGCGTGACGCAAGCAATGATGTCATGAACAGTGCCACGTCATCGGATAAGATTCTGAGCCGACCAACCAGCGCGTGACACGTGTCGAACTGTACCCAGCGTCGCGACGCTAGTGCAATTTGGGCGTCGCGACGCTGGACCCTTATCCGAGCCTATAAATAGAGATCGAATTTTCATAATTCAGTGTACCATTCTCTCTCACTTCTTAGTTCTAAATTGAGAGTTTCTCTCTCTAGTTCTTTAAATTCAAGTTTTGTAATTACTTTTTAATAGTAATAATAATTTACTTTCTTTATTTTTCAGTTTTTACTATTCACTATGAGGAGGTAACTTCCTTATGCTAGGGTGAAAGGTAATTCTTTTACTATTGTTATTTAGATTAATCTCCCGTAAAAATAATATATTTACTATTTAAAATCTGATTAATAAAGGATACCGCCATATTGGTCGGTGATAATAAAATACTATTCCGCCTTTATGGCTGGTTATTTTGGTTCCGCCTTTATGGCTGGTTATTTTGGTTCCGCCTTTATAGCTGGTTATTTTGGTTCCGCCTTTATGGCTGGTTATTATGGTTCCGCCTTTATGGCTGGTTATTTTGGACTTAAATTGACTTAATCAGGATACCGCCAGATTGGTCGGTTGAATATAAATCACAAGTTTATATATTATTTTACTGGGAGATATCTAAATAATTAATAGTAGAAGTTAATTCCTTTTACCTTAGCATCTTTATTGTATTTTTACTTTTCAGTATTTATTTTACCGCAATTACTTTTCAGCAGTTTATGTCTTTTATTTTCAAGTTTTACCAGCCCTAGCTATGTGTCATAACTAAGTTAGTATCTAGGGTTGTGATGAAATTCAATATCATGTGTTTATAAGGGTTAGATTATAATTTGGGTAATATAAAGAAATATTTATTGAGTCTTAATCTTAATGCTCTTTAATTAACTGGCCATTAATTAAATTGATTAGTCAAACTTAAAATGAACTAGACATAGGGATTTTAAGTTTAAGACCTTAGACTCAATAGCCCACGATCTTCCTTGAGGATAGATAACCCTTTCAATAGATTTCCTTACAGGATAGGAATATACCTGTCGGGCGGGGGTAGCCATAATTGGAACTTAATCATAATGAATCTAGGTAATTTGGTTGACATAGACATATGGTTCAATTGGATTATACTAGGTATTTGTAATTGACCATCGGAAGAGGCTTTTACATAAATTAGTGTTTCAGGTTAATAAAATCAATATATTACCCAACTATAAAATAACCACTTTATCTTTAAATAATATTGGAATAAATCACAACCCTAGATAGTTTTTAAAATTGAATTTTCTTAAAATCTACTTTTGAACAATTTTATTTTATTGTCTTTAAATTTAGAATCGTCGCTATTTCAAATCAATTAAACAAACTGTTAGATACTAGTAATCATTAACCTCATAAAATTAATAACTTAGGTATTAAGTCCTCGTGGGATCGATACTTTTTATACTACTTGAACGATACGTACGCTTGCGTTATACGTGTGTGTTTACGCCGGTCACTTGGCCCAACCAAGTCCATTAGGCCCAAATACAACATTTTAAGCCCAATTCCAAATTAAGCCCAATTTATTAAATTCTAATTTTCCAAAATTCACAATTTAATAAATCAAAGTGTTTAACCATGATTAACTATTTAAATTAACATTTCCAAAATACTAATCTAATCAATTAATCATGCTTATTCATCATCAATACATGTCCAACATTATTGAAACAAAATCATCTCATTTCCATGCTTTAAAGCTCATGGCATTTGAAGGGATTTTATATCTGATTCTGATTTCAATCCGATTGAATCTTAAATCAATATATCTCAAGTCTTTAAACACATCCAATGGCCTCAAAAACAAAAATACCATGACTTTAGGGTAACATATACATTCGGCCAAGGCACTAAAAATGGAGAAAATTAATCCAATTAATTTTTCTTCAAATTGATCATGCATAACTCCAAGTTATCAACATTCAAGCATATTTAAACAAACAATTTGATTAAAACATGCTCAAATCAAAAATACCCAAATTGTAGTATATAAATCCTAATCAAATTTCATGCTCAAATAGGCTCCATGATACCATTGTTGGGTTTCTAAGGTGTCCCAAGATCAATTTAAGCAAGAAATCATGTGAATACTCAAAGGAGAAAAACGGAAATAAACTCACATTGAACGGATTTTGGATGCTTTGATTAAAAAATAACAATTTGCCTTTGAGATGCTTCTTCAAGCTCCTCTTTGAATGTTGAATCCAAGCTCTAAGCTTTGATCTTGATTCCAAGCTCAAGGGATTGGTTTCCCTAACACCTTGATATGATTCCTTTGGTGTGCTAGCACTTAGAAAAATTGCCACAATTTTTCTTCTTCTTCTTCTTGAATTCGGCCAAGCCAAATTTTAGAGAGAAAATGGAGCAATTTTCGTGAAGGAGAGAGAATGATGAAGTTGTTGTAATTCAATTTTCTAAAAAAAAAAATCTATGATATACCAAATATCTAATATTAGGTAATAGTCAATCAAGTCATCACCTTGAGTAATTTACAAGTCTTCACTAACTTTCATCACAATAAAGTGAACAAATTGACAAGTGATGTGACTTGTGATGTGACATGTGGGCCCCACTTGATTCAAAATCCGAGTGGGCCCGTAACACATCCCGGGCTCGGGTTGGCTAATTCCGAATTAACGAATTTTACGTTGCGACGTAATTAAATCAAATTTAATTAAATAATTATGCCTAGCAAAATTACTATTCATGTCGCTAGCGAATTAATTCTAAATTAACTCGTTCGCCCGAATTAAAATCTAATTTTAATTTCGTTATGAAATCTAATTTCATTTAATATATCGAATATATTATTTTATCGATTAATTCCAAATTAATCGTTCTCTCTCTTCAAATAGTATTTTATCTCAGATAAAATCTCTCTGCAATTAATCCTAGATTAATTATGTTTGAATCATACGTCATCGGTGAATCTTCGGGAAGCGACCCATGAGATCTATGGATATGTTAGCAGTAAATCCGGTCGTTGGACTATCCGAACACGTGAGTACCTCATACTACGTTCTTACCGATTTACGAGACATGGTTGGCTTCTAGCAAAGCACCGTGCCTACCCAATTCTCCAGAAATATTCTTAAGGGAATATATAATCTATGTCAGGCGAGTATACGTAGTATTGCGTATTACAATCTAGTAACGGATGTCACATGCAAGGCCTGGGGCTGGAATAGTGTCTGCCCCGTACGAAGCATATATCGGATCACAAGTAACTAGTCTCTTTAATAAGGTAATCATGACCTTGTCATATTATCCCGATGGTTGCAACACATTAGAGCACCAGTTCTGTATCCATGTGTGATCATCATCTCCATATGACTGAAGTGATACTTCCGTCTTGACATCACATCCAATACACTACGATTCTCAATAAACCAAGAAGAGGCGTACACAGAACCTATTAAAGTCCTGGACGACCAAAACCAAAACGTATTGATTATCGCAAGTCTCAGGTTAAGACCAAATACACCTACCCTGATGCGGATTCCCATAGACACATAGTCATACTACCAATGGGATTCTGTGGGGTCTATCCAAAGCGAAGCTGTTTCCGTATTATCGGTAAACACAACCTCCTATCACACTTGGATAAGTATCCAATACTTAAATATATGAGAACTATGTCGTTACGCTTCCATAACACGCACAAGTGCAATACTAGTCTATTCCGCATTATCGATGTCCAGTCTCGATAATACTACGACTAGGGATATTTAATGATTAAACCTTTATGGATTGATATTGTCTCATATCTAATAATCTGGAACTAATCATAAGGACTTTTATCATTTATATATTTAAGTAATCAAATTACATAATGATAAAATGCAATTTTCATTGTCACATAGTTAATTTGTACAAAAACCACAATGTCTTTTACAAATAGTGACGCTATGGGTCATAATTATCCAACAACTAATCCATTAATTAAATTTGTCTTGATTTAATTGGATTAAATCAAAGAGGTAGACAAAGGTGATTAGTCACACCTAATTATACATATTTGGAAAAATTAGATTATGCCCATATAAAAGTTTATTAGAATTTTTATTAATTAAAAATTACCTAGGTTTTGCTATAAATAGCAAGCTTGAGCAAAGGTTTTAATCGAGCTTAAGAAAGCTAAAAACAAGTAAGAGTTATAGAAAGTAGTCTAAGTTAGAGAAATGTTTAGAGAAGCTTTGGAAGATCTCTACAACATTTCAACTAAAAGAAATCAATATTGGATTTTGGAGTGAAGCTTGCTAGCATTGGAATCAAGATTGGATCTTGGAGTCAAGCTTGCTAACTTTGGAATTTCTCCACAACATTTCAACAATGAGAAGTAGATTGGATCTTTAAATCAACATTGCTAGGTAAGTTTGATCTTCTCCAAAGCTATGTTTTTCCTTAGTGAGTTATCATTAGTGAGACATATAGTGATGAATTATGTATTAGATACATAATAACATAGCTTGATGTTGAAATTAGGCTGATTATTTGTGTTAGGATGCTTTGAAAGTATAAACACAATATGCTTTTAATTAGGTCAAATAATTTATGTTAAACATAGACATAAATTAGAGTTTGGAACTCTAGATAATAGCTTGGAACTAAGACTACCATTCTGGAATCACTTGACCACTTTTGGATGACCTAGATTTTTTCATTAGTCATTTCATTGTGGGTTCTATTTTGGTTTGTATTTTGATTCAAAGAAATACACACACACACACATATATATATATATATATGTTTGTTGTATTATATGTGTTGTGGTTGGTTTTGAAATTAAAATTATTTTGGGTGATTTTAAAAGGTGTTTATGGTTTTTAGAAATTTTAAAAAAAAAATTATTGGGCATAAAATAATGCAGCGCAACATACTCAATACGCTGCTTGTAGCGCATTACATGCTGCATGCAGCCAGTACTGCATGTACCACACACGCGCCCCAAGTGCGCATGGTCTGATTTTACCCTAATTTATTTTTTCGGGCTTCGTTTTATCCCCGTTTTTCCTAAACACTCGTAATGGAATATGGTATTTCATTAAAATATTTAAAAATACACTCATGTTTGATTACCACAAGTTAGATCCACTTCAGCTGCGAGGGACACTGATCTGATCCTAGGGGTCCTACATCTGTCCCAATAAAATTATACCGGCCAAATTTGGGCTGATAACCCAAATGAAATCATTTCTCAATCGACACTTAAAGCCCAAACAACACATATTGGCATCCAACATGACCACGCGACAAACTCAATTGAGATTGTGTCTCATGACTTTCATCTTACCCAAATGATACCACGAGCTACTACCAAAACCCAACCAATGTGGGTTCCGGTCGACATAAGGAGTCCAGTCAACATGGACATTCTAGTCGACACCTAGTCTACTAGATTATTATATGCTCAAACGCAAGTCTATCAACAGTTAGGCTTTCATCAGCCTACAAATTGGGTCGACTCCTAGGCTCAACCAAATTACAGTCATCTAGAATTACGGTGTCTATTAGGATTAAACTGCTTATCGCATGATTATCAATGATCATATTATCTACCGACCGAGTCTACACACAAGACTCAACATACAGAACCCACAAGCCTATGCACCCACGAGGGTGAAGAGTCCACATGACTCAAAAGGTTTCCAAGAGACCTTTACTGTATTATGCAATATCCTAACCGATATCACCTCAAGATACATAATGTCTCAGCCGACATTGCCTCATGATATGCAATGTTCCAATAGACATAGTACGCTAGTCTACAAACGATAAATTCATTTTCAACAAAGGAAACAAAGTATTTGGATCGAGACAAACTACTTACAAACATGATAATTAACTCCAAATACAATTGAGATTACACCTAATTCCGGATACCTAGGCACTCCTGATTCAATCCCAACTCAACTACCCTATCCTAATAGGATTGAAATTCGAACTATTTCAAGGAATTCTAATTCAACTAAGTGGCTACTTCCACAGCCTATAAATGAATAGGGGGTCTAAGGGATTGAGACATTCAAATTTTGGCTCTGACACTAAGTTCTCAAAGCGCATAAATCCCAAAACATTCTAGCTCACCGCCCTCACAGTAACAAACTTCGAAGATCGAGGAAACCTTTTGCCTTGTTCTTCGCCTTCTCGATCGTCACCACTGTTGGCTTAAGCTTCGGAGTGCCTACGGTATCCACTACATTGGTGGGTAATTACTATATGCTTTGTTTGTCTTTATTTTGTAGCATCGTTGGTGCCTCATCCTACGAAATCTCAATTGTGGACTGAATGTGAAATTCACCGTTTACAGTTAACCGAGTCATTTACCTTGACGCAAGTCTGACCTCGTACTCGTCAATGACATTCACAAACTTTGGAACATACCCTTAGCAGAGTGAGAGTGGTTTTGTTTTGGGGTGAATCGGTATGGTGCAGCGGTGGTTGTGAAGTTATTGGGTTTTGATTATTTGTGAATTTTGGGAGATGGGTTTATTTGTAATTTTATTAATTTCAATGTTTTAAGTTTGAATTTTCTAAATTTGTGTGGTGCAGTGAAGTTACCGGGTTCAATGGTTGTGGATTTACAGGGTTTTGTATGAATTTATTAATTTTGGTGCGGTTGATGGAGAAAATGATATTGAAGTTTTCCTGGAGGAGAAACTACAATGATGGGTAAAACAATTTATCATTTGTCAAAATGAGTCACAACGTTAGGATTTTTGAAATTGGCCAACTTCTCCGAAGTACACTTCAGAGAATCTAGATTCTCTAAAGTACACACCGAAATAAGTATGTACTTAGGAGATTCGAAGGTAAAACTTCGGATCTACTAAGTTTTTATTTTCTATTTTATTTAAAATTTAAGAGATCCAAAGTCAAAACTTCGGATCTCTTAAGTTTTTTTAATTTTTTTATTTAAAACTTCAGAGATCTTGGCGTGACTGACCGGCGTAAACACACGCGTATAATGCAAGCGCACGTATCGTTCAAGTAGTATAAAAACATCGATCCCACGAGGACTTAATTCCTACTGTTGTTATTAATTATTGAATCTATTTATTTACAAATATCTAATTGAGGGTGAAAAGAATGATTGTTTGATTGGTTGAAAGTGGTTTAACAAAATAAATAAATAAATAAAAGACAAAAGAAAATAGTAAGGAAAATAACAAAAGACACAAAGATCTAGGGTTTTGAATCATTCTAATATCTTTTAAAAGATGAAGTGATTATTTTATGTTTGTGTAATAAATCAGTTTACTAACCTGGAACACTAAATTATGCAATAGCCTATGTCGATGGTCAGACGCAAATACTCAGTTTAACCCAATTGAACCATATGTCTATGTCAACCAAATTATCTGGATTCATTAATTTTAAGTTCCAATTATGGCTACCCCCGCCCGACAGGTATATGTATATCCTGTAAGGAAATCTATTAAAGGGTTATCTATCCTCAAGGAATATCGTGGGCTATTAAGTCTAAGGCTGAAACCTAAAATCCCTATGTCTAGTTCATTTTAGATTTACCACATCAATCTTATTGGTGATCAGACAACAAGAAGCATTAAGCTTAAGACTTAATAAGTAAACTTTTAAATTACCCAAACTATAAAATAACCCCTTATAAACCGGTGATATTAGAATTCATCACATCCCCAGATAACTAATTTAGTTACAACACATAACTAGGGCTGGTAAAAACTTGAAAATAAAAGACTTGAAGTAAAAATGCGGTAAAGTAAATACTGAAAGGTAAATTACAATAAAATAAAATGCTAAGGTAAAAGGAATTACTTTTACTACTACTAATTTAGATATCTCCCATAAAATAATATATAAACTTGTGATAATATTACCAACCTACCAATTTGGCGGTATCCTGATTAAGTCAAATTAAGTCCAACCAGCCATTAAGGCGGTAATATGTGTCCATAAACCAGCCATAAAGGCGGAACCAAAATAAAATTACCAACCGACCAATCTGGCGGTATCCTTGATTAGTCAGGTTTAAACCAGATTAAAATTAAATTACCAACCGACCAATATAGCGGTATCCTTGATTAGTCGGTTTTAAATAGTGAATATATTATTTTTAATGGAGATTAATCTAAATAGCAATAGTAAAAGAATTACTTTTCACCCTAGCTGGGGAAGTTACCTCCTCATGTGAATAGTAAAAACTGTAAAAAGTAAGGAAAGTAAATTACTACTATTACAAAAAGTAATTAAAATTATTACAAAACTAAAAACTAAAAATTAAAAGAAACTTAGATAGAGAAGAACTCCCTATTTACATCAAAGAAATGGGAGGGAGAGGTGCAACAAAATCTGAATTTATAGGCGCGGATAAGCTTCGGGCATCGCGACGCCAGAGCCTTTGGCGTCGCGACGCTGGAACAGTGAGTCGTGGCATGTTCTCGGCTTGCCACGTGGCGATTCGGATAAGAGGATAAGGTGACACGTGGCGAGGTGACTAAGAGCTCAATTATTATGCTGACGTGGCGATGACGTGGCAAGGCGGCTGAGATCAATTGTCGGCACCGTAGGATTACGACACGTGTCACTGCGTGATTGGCTGATGATGACGTGGCATGTTGACTCGGTTACCTGCTGACGTGGATGATGACGTGGCATGACGCGTGGCATAGTTGACTCGTTGACCGGATGATGTGGCGGCATGTAGGATGACACGTGGCACACGTGGAAATAGAAATTGTCGGCACCGTATGATGATGACACGTGTCAATGCGCATGTTAGCAGATCGGCTGTGATGGTGACACGTGGAACGGCACATGTTAGCAAAGTCAAACTTCTCAATTCTGACACGTTGACCCGGCGCATGTTAGCAGATTCGGCGCATGATGGGCGTCGCGACGCGGGAAATTACCAAAAATGCCCTTTTCGTCCAATTTTCACTGTTTTGCCCCAAATCACCTTCAAAATGTCCTGAAACTTTATTTATCTACAAAATAACACAAAACACAACAAAATATTCACAAGACTCAAGAAACTATACAAAATATTATGTTAAATGAGTGGGAAATAGTGATAGAAATACCACTCATCAGTGACCTAACTCAAATTACGAAAATGTCTAGCGTTAATCATTTTCGATTTTATGCCAAAATCGAGAATCTCCATTCACCTACTACAACAAGACGATACCCAGTCTCCGATATGTCATCGGTGTCCGATACTGACTGCTTTCAGCCACGTCCATTCTTAATAAATGACTCTACTGATCTAACACTTCCAGTCATTTTAAGAATGGATGTGGCTAGAAGTAGTCATATCGGACACCGATGGCATATCAGAGAAAAATATCTCAGGGATCGACTGGATATTGTCTTACCACAATAGGTGAATGTAGATTCTCGATTTTGGCATAAAATCGAAAGGCATTAACGCGAGATATTTTTATAATTTTAGTTAGGTCACACTAAAATCTCCGAAGTTTTAAATAAAAAAAAAATTAAAACTTACGATATCTTAAGTTTTAACTTTGGATCTCCAAAATTTTTAATAGAATAAATAAAATAAAAAACTTATGAGATCTCAAGTCAAAACTTATGATCTCCTAAGTTTTAAATAAAAAAAAAATTTTAAAAACTTAGGAGATCCAAAATTTTGACTTTGTATCTCTGAAGTTCACACTTATTTTGGTGTTTATTTTAGAGAATTCAAATTCTCCGAGAATTTGACTAGTTTCGCAAATTCCAAACGTTATTGTTTATTTTGGTAAATGATAAAACTTTTTAGCTAGTTTTGTGAATTTCCCTTAGATTTTTAAGAGAATTTTTTATGTATTGTTAGTTGTTAGTTGTGTGTTGTGATGATGTTAGTTGTGTTGTGTTATTAGTAGTTATTAGTTGATAGTTGTATAGATGTATTTAATATAGCAGTTAGCATTTATTGTGGTAGTTGTGTTTAAGGCTATAAAAAGGCCTCTCATTGTAATTCAAAACAAAAGTAAATGTTAACATACATTTTCTTCTCTAATTCTCACATGGTATCAGAGCTTAGGTTCTTTCCAGAGGTGTAGAAATTCGGTTTTCGGGAATGGAAAAGTCAGATGCTATGCAACCCATTCCTACCATTCTCATAGGTTCAAACTATCGTCTCTGGGTTCAGGGAATGCGTAGTTTTCTCAAGGGTCGGAAACTATGGCGTTATGTTACTGGAGATGTCAAGCCCCCCACTCGGCTTACTGATGAAACTGAAGGACAGCTCGCTGATCGTCTCGAGGATTGGGATAGTAAGAATCACCAAATTCTGACATGGTTCCGGAATACTTCGGTTCCAGCTATTCATCATCAATTTGGGCGCTACGAAACTGCCAAAGAAGTTTGGGATCTGCTTGCATTAAGGTACACCTCTTCTGATCTCTCTAGTCAGTATCAATTATGGGAAAACTTGCATAATTTGAAACAAGAGAAAGGTCAGTCTATTACTGATTTTCTTGCACAAATGGAGAATATTTGGGACCAACTTGCTTTGTCAGAACCATCAATGAGTTGCACCGTTGATGCAACTAATTATACGGCACACCGTGACCGTATGCGACTAATTCAATTCCTTATGGCCCTTACTGATGATTTTGAATCTTGTCGAGCTTCATTGTTACATCAATCTCCTCTACCTACATTAGAAGCTGCTGTCTCTCGATTATTGTCTGATGAAACTCGTCTCGGCTTACTTAAGCCATCTCACGATGATGTTGTGCTTGCCGCCGCGGATAAACATTCTCAAAAGGTGAAGGCAAATTTTGTCGTACCTGCAACAAATCTGGTCATACTCTGATTGAATGTAGTCTTACTGAATGTCACAAATGCAAGAAAAGAGGCCATATTGCCGCTCACTGTCCCACTAAGGTGAGTTGTCGCTACTGCAAGCTGTCTGGCCATTCCATTGAGCAGTGCCCCACTTGTCCCCCAAGATCTAATCAACCCTCCAAGATAGCAATTCCAATTGCTGCTGCTACCTCTGAGGTTACTGTCTCTCCAACATCCACTGGTAACTTAGAAGCACTCCTTAGACAAATACTCTCCACCCATCCCAGTACTTCTACTGCCTTATCTGTCAATTCAGGTAATTCTCCTTGGTATTTTGACTCTGGTTGTTGCAATCATATGACTTCTCAATCCTTGTTATTTTCTTCCACCTCTCCTACCACAAATATTTCTCCAATCTTCACTGCAGATGGCTCACAAATGCTTGTTAGTCAGTCTGGCCACATATCAACATCTACACTCACATTACCAAACACATTTCTTATTCCCAAACTTACATTCAACCTTATTTCTGTTGGTCAACTATGTGAACTTGGATTAGAATTGATATTCTCCACTAATGGTTGTCGTGTGCAGGATCCGCAGACGGGACAGATTCTTGGGACAGGCCGTAGAATTGGACGTCTGTTTGAACTCACCTCTCTGCATCTTCCTTCAAATCGTTTTTCCCAATTATGTGCTGTATCTACTCCATCTTCTTCACTTGTGGCATATGCGTCTTGGTCATGCCTCGATAAATAAACTTCGTCCTTTAGTTTCTAATGGTTCACTAGGTTCTGTTAAAGACCTGCCTTTCCATTGTGTCTCTTGTCAACTTGGAAAACAACCAGCTTTGTCCTTTCAACATAATAATCATAATTCTGTTGCTCCATTTGATTTGGTCCACTCTGATGTATGGGGACCTTCACCTACAGCCACTATGGGAGGATCTAAATATTTTGTCTTGTTTATTGATGATTATTCTCGATTTACATGGATCTTTCTTATGAAACAACGTTCTGAACTACCTCAAATTTATATGACTTTGCAAACATGATCAAAACACAATTTTCCAAAACTATCAAAATTTTGAGGACCGACAATGCCAAGGAATATCTTGACTCCAAAATTCAACAATTTTTAAAAGCCCAAGGAACCATTTCACAACGATCATGCCCATATACCTCTCAACAAAATGGACGAGCCGAAAGAAAACATCGTCATATTTTAGATTCCACTCGATCCATGCTCATTTCATCATCATCTGTCCTGAACACTTTTGGGGTGAAGCTGCCCTTACGGCTGTTTATGTTATTAATCGTATTCCTTCTTCAGTCACCAAACACAATTTGTCTCCTTATGAGTGCCTTTATGGTGTTTCCCCTCCTTATGATCTTCTCAAGTTTTTGGGAGTGTTTGGTTTGTTCTTCTTCATCCCACAGAGCATCACAAGTTAGAACCCCGTGCCAGACTTTGTTGTTTCTTAGGATATGGTATTCAACACAAAGGGTATCGTTGTTGGGATCCCGTGTCAAAGAAACTTCGCATCTCTCGTCATGTTATTTTCTGGGAACACGTTATGTTCTCTTCTATTTCTAAGTTCACAGTGTCACCTTCAGATCCTCCTCCACTTTTCACTAATCCATCTATTGAGTTGTTTCTATCTGATGCAAGTACTCATGGTGAACATACAGATGTCCAACCTCCATCACCGCCTGTTCTTGATGATGCCCCTCCTGCAGATACTGCACCAGAGACCATTGGTGACTCATCTCCACCCTATCCTACCCGAGTAAGGAATCCTCCCCCTTACCTTCGAGATTATCATTGTTTCTCTGCTCTTGTTTCTTTGCATGAACCTCAGTCCTATAGGGAGGCTTCTTCTAATCCTCATTGGCAGCAAGCTATGCAAGATGAATTACAGGCATTGACAAAGACAGGTACTTGGGACTTGGTTGATCTTCCTCCTGGCAAAAATTCAGTGGGATGCAAATGGGTTTACAAAATCAAAACACATTCAGATGGATCTATTGAGCGTTATAAAGCACGACTTGTTGCTAAAGGATTCGCTCAAGAGTATGGGATTGATTATGAGGAGACTTTTGCTCATGTTGCTCGCCTTACCTCAGTTCGCAGTCTGCTTGCTATTGCTGCTGCTCGGCAATGGAGTCTGTTTCAGATGGATGTCAAGAATGCCTTCCTCAATGGTGATCTCACTGAAGAAGTTTATATGACGCCTCCTCCAGGTCTTGATCATCCACCAAATACAGTATGTCGCCTGCGACGTGCCTTATATGGTTTGAAGCAAGCTCCTCGTGCATGGTTTGCCAAATTCAGTACCGCTGTCAGACAAATTGGATTCACCTCCAGTCCACATGATTCAGCCTTATTTCTTCGAAAATCCGAAAAGGGTATTGTGATATTACTTCTTTATGTTGATGATATGATTATTACTGGAGATGATATTTCAGGCATAGCAGATCTCAAGCAGGCTCTTAGTCAACAATTTGAAATGAAAGATCTTGGTCCTTTGAGTTATTTTTTAGGCCTTGAGGTTATTTGTTCTGATGATGGTTATCATCTCTCGCAAGCCAAGTATGCCTCTGATCTTCTTTCTCGAGCTGGCCTTACAGATAGCAAGACAGTTCCAACTCCAATTGAGTATAATACTAGTCTTACACCTATAGATGAAGATAACACTCCCATTGATGATCCTACTCTCTACAGACAATTGGTTGGAAGTCTCATTTATCTTACAGTCACTCGACCAGACATTTCTTATGCAGTTCACATTGTCAGCCAGTTCATGACCGCTCCCCGTTCCACTCATTATGCTGCAGTACTTCGCATCCTTCGTTATGTTAAAGGAACTCTCTTTACAGGTCTCCATTTTTCTGCTACTTCATCATTGGTTCTTCGAGCCTATTCTGATTCTGACTGGGCAGGAGACCCAACTGATCGTCGATCAACTACAGGATACTGTATTTTTCTTGGTGATTCACTTATTTCTTGGCGCAGCAAGAAACAGACATTGGTTGCCCGCTCGAGTACTGAGGCTGAATATAGAGCTGTTGCTGCTACTACAGCTGAACTTCTATGGTTACGTTGGCTTCTAGAAGATATGGGAGTCCCTCAACCATCATCTCTCACTCTTTACTGCGACAACAAAAGTGCTATTGCAATAGCACATAATGATGTTTTTCATGAGCGCACCAAACACATTGAGATCGATTGCCATTTCATTCGCCAACACGTTGCTTCTGGCACTATTTCCTTGAAGTATCTCAAATCCACTGATCAGCTAGCTGATGTCTTCACCAAATCCTTTCTTCCGGGACGTTACACTACACTTGTTTCCAAACTCAATTTGGTTTCATCTAAACCACCTTGAGTTTGAGGGGGGATGTTAGTTGTTAGTTGTGTGTTGTGATGATGTTAGTTGTGTTGTGTTATTAGTAGTTATTAGTTGATAGTTGTATAGATGTATTTAATATAGCAGTTAGCATTTATTGTGGTATTGTGTGTTTAAAGGCTATAAAAAGACCTCTCATTGTAATTCAAAACTTAAGTAAATGTTAATATACATTTTCTTCTCTAATTCTCACATGTATCATGTCTTTAAATTACCATTTGAGCCATCAAACCGTAATGGCTTTTACTTTTTACTCATCCAATCGAAATTGGTGGTAATAACCCAAATTTATCATCACATTATGTGTACAAAATTGAGATATCATATCATCAAAGAGGGCCGTGAATCATGTGGGCCATACATAAATGGACTCCACTGCACCGAATCAGTACCCTCCTCAAAGGAAAAAATAATTCCATACGTAACGTGACTGCTCAAAGGTGGGGACCCCATAGACAATGACAACGGTAACATCATATCCTTTTCAAAGCCTTTTAGACCCCTCCCTCTTTCAGCAAAACTCATCATAAGACAAGCCCCACAAAAAGCTCACCAGATTGGCAGTTTTTGACTTTTCGGTGCTACTCGTGTCTTTTTAATATCCCCTGTAAAATATACCGTTACCGGTTGACCGGACATATCGGTTCTTTAAAACCCGACCCGTTATCCCACCCACACGCTTCACGCGTGCGACTATAGGGAACTAAAACCGACCAGAATTGACAAAATTAACTCGTAATTTGCAAAAAAATTAAAAATTAAAAATTAAAAAAGAAGAAGAAACGTTGCTCTCTTTGGTTCGAAAATAGAAAGAGAGAATAAACACTCCTCGCTATTGAGGTTTATAAACAGTGACATACAGAATTTTGCTTGCTTCTATTCAATTGGAGCTGAGCTAGGGTTTCGTATCATTCGGTGAATTTCTGATGAAGGTGAACTACGTGTCACGCTCACAATTACTCTTTTTTTTTGTCTTATTTTTTATTCAATTTTAGTTGTTTTGACTATCAATTCGTTTCCATTTGTAGTTCTGATGTTATTATCTCTCAGTTAATTATTATAAATCTTATTAAATTTTATTATATATCTGCTAAATTCACACCGCACTTTCCATATAAAGTTTCAGACTAGGGTTTTTGTTTTAGCTTTGATTCTTAATTTGAATATGGGTTCGATCTTCTAATACTCGTATCCATATCTATTTTTAAGGAACTGCAATTTGGTTTATTTTGTTAATTGGTTAGAGCTTTTTCATTTTTTTTTTTGTTTATTAGTATAGGCTCTATGCCCGGATTAATTATAAATATATAATTTTAATGTTAAATTAAATGGGTTTGCACGTGTTTTTTTTTTCAGGTTTGATATTCAATTTATTAATTGGTGTTGGTGATTGGAAAGTTTTTAGATAATTTCATCACAGCAATTGGGCATTAAAATTTCTGGTACTACTTCTTTAGCTTTTGGTATATTTGAGATATTACATAGATCTCTGTGACTGTTTCAAGCTATAAGTTAAGGCCTCCTTATTGTGGGAAAGTAAGATTGATTAATTGAGATAACATCTTTATATCATTCCTTGGGAAATATATGTAGTCGTGGAGAAGAACCTTAGGATAGCAGATTTTGTGATTTTTGACTTCAGTAATATGTTCATTAGTATATTATCAATAGCTACATTTTGAGTGTGTTAACATTTGAAGTCCGTGATAAAGTATCCTTCGTCAATGTGTATGGTTTTGTCCTATAGACTTGTGGTTTTATCTTTTAATTATTTTTAGTTTGTTTGCTTATTTAGTATTGTAGAAATGTTGTTTCTTATGTAGATCTTACAGCCAGTGATGAAATCCTTTAATTTGATTTAGTGGTTTAATTTGCGAGGTTAATATGCACTTTAAGCATCTGATATTAAAGTTTATGATAAGCTCCATGACATTTCTTATTTACTGATTACTTTTGTGCACTGATTCCAGCAATTTGTACTTGCGTGATAGATTTTTTTCCCTTAATAATTTATGCTTTTTCAGATTTTTGTTCACTACTGTTTAGCATCTATACTAATGTCTGCTGTCATATTTGTCATGTTATGATTTCTGAAACTCAACTTTATGATATTACTTAGGGACATCTCATTATTGGAACTTGAGTACAAATCTGATTTTAATGTCCCAACTCATATATAATATATGATTTATTTTCAAGTCACCATAGATGTCCCAAAATTGCATGCTTAGGAATTTTATGGTATTGTGTTCTCCAGGGTATCTTAAAAGTATTGTCTTGAAGGATATTTGCTGTTCTTGATGGAAGGAAACTTATTAGCATGTTTTGTTGACTTCTTTAATGCTTGGAAGCACGGTATGTGAGGCACTATGACACTTGAAGATTTCTTTTTGCTGTCTGAGATGAAAGATGGGCTTACAGATCCTTCTCGAGTTGAGGAGCTGGTCAGCATCATGCAAAAGGAGAAAGACTCTGTTGTGAAGAGCATTAGGGATGCAACTAGGCAGTGGGCTACTGTTGCAAGTGCCCTTGCTGCCACCGAGAACAGAGACTGTCTTGATCGTTTTCTTCAATTAGATGGATTAGGGTTCATCGATAGATGGTTAAAGCAAGTTCAAAAGTTTGGTAATAACACAAATGAAGGCTTTGTAGAAGAGTCAATTACTGCAATGTTAGGAGCAGTTGAGAAATTGCACATAGACTATGAACTATCTATTTCTTCGGGGATCTGGATTACTGCCGAGAATCTTCTTGGCCACAGTACCTCTCAGGTTCAAGCTAAAGCAAGGGCACTATTTGATAGCTGGAACCAGGGTAGGGTTAGTGAAGCCCTGGACCATGATGTTAAGTGTGTTGTGTCCTCTCAAGATGATAACACTGCAGTCAGTTCAATCCGTGCAAATGAAAGTTGTAGGAAGGAATCTTCTGCATTAGATGTTCCTCTTCCTAATGCTAGTGTTAATGAAGAAAATAATCGAGCTGAAGCTACTGGAGCAGAAATATTGCCTTCACGATGTCTTCAACCAGAAAAGGTGGAAGATGTACAGACTAGAGGCAATAATAATGAACTATGCTCCCTTGTAAAGGTAGATGACACTGACAAGGAGGATAAGCCTCCAGATCATATGGCTACTTCCAAATTGTCTAATTCTGTCCCTGAAAATTCTTCTATGGAAGACAAATTGCCTGCGGAGACTGTCAAGAGAATCTCATCTGTTAAGGATTGTAGTTCTCCGTCTCCAAAGCAATGTTGCAAAGAAGAGCAGTCAGATGCTCTGAAAATGAACGAGATCTCTAAAGATGAAAAGCATGTTCCCAAGGTCAGCGGCTTCCCAGAAAAGGTCTGTGAAACAACATCTGCCTCAACAAGTACAGTGGAGCATAGAACTGTTCCTTTGGCTGTGGATGTTGCGAGTGCTCATGACATTACAACTGGACCTGTTGCTGAAAAAAATTTCGGTGATGATGAGGGTGACTTGGATGCAAAAGCTACTGCTCCTGGTGACGTGAGGAAGCTTGCATCTGAGCCAAAAAATGGGATGGATGAAATGGAAGTCATGAATAATTGCAGTACACCAGTGTTCAAGTCAGCTGATGAAGATGATGATTGTTATTCTGATGCCATGCAGGATTCTACTGGCAATGAGTGTGCACATGGAAAACACAAGGATTTAGAGACTTCTTTTTCCTGGATAAAAGGCATTGGAGCAGTTGATAAAGACAAGGATCATGTTAGTGATGGAGGTTCTGATTCAAGAAATGCTTTCCTTTTTTCAAAAGCTACGATGGCTATGCGGAATCCTGATGCTCCTAATAGGAGAGTATCTGATATTGAACTTGAGTATGGCATAGTCGATGCCTTGGAAGTTGCTCGAAAAGTTGCTCAGGAAGTGGAGAGAGAAGTTGTCGAATATAGAGAACGGTCGTGCAGTTCTTCTGAGAAAATTTTGGGTGGTGGGACATGGCCACCTGAAAGCCCAGATTCTGTAAATGAAAAACAGGATCTAGTTGATGAGGTTCCATTAAAGGAGGTGTCAACTGTACAAAATTATTCCACTGAAGCATATCCTGAGGATGAAGGGCAGTTAATTATCTCAGATAATAGGGAAAATGACAGAGCTGATATGGATTCCTCTCAGGTGACTGAAGCAGCTCAAGAACCTGAAGTAAATCGAGATAAAGGCCTCTGTGATTTTGATCTGAATCAAGAAGTCTGTTCAGATGATGTGGGTAATCTCATTAATCCTGTCAACCATGTCTCTGCCCCTGTTTCTGTGGTTTCCGCTTCGAGACCAGCAGCAGTTCCTGGATTGCCTGCTGCCCCTTTGCAGTTTGAGGGGACTCTTGGATGGAAAGGAACAGCTGCTACTAGTGCTTTCCGCCCAGCATCCCTTCGCCGAATTTCTGATACTGATAAGACAACCCTCACTGTTGGGGGAGCCAACAACAGTTCGAAACAGAGGCAGGATTGCCTAGATATTGACCTGAATGTGGCTGAGTCTGGAGATGAGAAACTTCCTGATCTTATACCTGAGAAACTGATTCCAATCTCATCTGGCCTCCATTCTGCCGAATCTTCGGTGGAACTGAGTCCAAGAAGATCAGGGAGGCTCAATCTGGATTTAAATCGTATCAGTGATGATAGTGATGCTCCACCATCAGATTTGAGGATGGAGATACGGCTTGTTCACAACCGGAATGGCCATCTCAGCCCATCTCCTGCATCCTCATCATCATCGATGCAGCCTTTGCTGAGGAACTTCGATTTGAATGATAGACCCTTTTCACACAATGATTCTTCAGATCAAGGGCCGTATCATGGTAAATCTTCTCAAAGTGTAAGTGCTTTTGGATTGCCTAAACCAGATGATCCTGTCGTATCTATCATGGGTGCCAGAGTTGAAGTCAACAGGAAGGAGTTTATTCCTCAGATTTTATCCTTGCCAAATGGCAAATCCCTTGAGACTGCAATGGATGGTAACCTGGCAAGAAGTGGAACTGCTTTAGGGTTGGGCCCTCCTGCGACCTACACAAATTCTCCTGTTTTTGGGTACAATGGATTCGCAACAGCATCCACCTTGTCTTACCCTTCAGCAATGTATGGACCTGGTAACACAATTCCTTATATGGTAGACTCAAGAGGAGCCCCGGTTGTACCTCAGATTGTGGGTTCTGCAGCTGCTGTTCCACCATCTTTCTCCCAACCGCCACCATTCATTTTGAGCATGACTGGTGCGTCACGCCCTAACTTTGATCTGAATTCTGGTTTCTCTACTGAGGGAGGAAACCGGGACTCTCTTGGTTTGAGGCAGCTTTTCATGCCGGGTCAAGGCAGGTTCATGGAGGAGCATTTGAGGACCAGCTCACAGCCCTCATCAAGTTCTGGGGTTGGCGGGAAGAGGAAGGAACCGGATGGTGGGTGGGAATCCTGCCCATTAAATTATAGACATCAGCAGCCTCCATGGAATCAGTAAGTTTATATTTATCCTTGCTTTGTCCTCTCTTGGGATCAATTAAGTATCCAATCAAGCTGATTGAGAAGAGTGGCTAAAGCCCATTGGCTTGAATGGGAGGGAAATTAGACCTCAATAAAACAGGGGTTTGTGATTGTAATATAGCTCGTAAGATTTTAAGTACTTGAGGAAAAAATTAGGTTTAATTGTTTTTTAACTTTGGTTTATGTTCTAATTTTTTTTTTCATTTCTGTGTTTGATAGAAGGTCATTGCAACTGTAGTAAGACATGGTACATGTAGGCTGTAGCAGTAACTGTTCCCATATATATCACAGAAATTTAAAGGAGCTTGTGTTTTTTACCATGTTTTCTTTGTTCATGAATGGAAATCTCATGGGTAAATATGCGGAGTCTTCATTCATCGTTTTTTTTTTCACACTGTTAGATCGTGGAAAAAATAAAGTATCGTGGAAGTTCAGTTTAACGGGTCTATATAATTGGTTTCCTTATTGCATCTCCCCTCTAGGAGGAAGACGAATCTATATAATTCTTGTTCATATTTTCATATGGAGGACGAATAATTAATTTTTAATAATCTGATTGAAAAAACAATTTGATTAAGTGGAAGCGTTCGGCAGCGGCTGATCTGTGAGTGCCCTATTTTTTGCTCCATTGAACCTAAACAGATCAACAAGACCTGGTTCCAAAACTGAAGGGAAATTTTTTTTTTCTTTCTTAGCTTACAATTTTGTATTGCTCTTACATGACTAAGATCTGTATTAGATTAATTGCATTAAAAGTGCATCACAGAGTGAAAAATTGTCACCAAAATTGTGGATGTGGGTAAAAGATTAGTTTTTTGAACTGGAATTGATTAAATTTTGGCTAGTGTTTGATTAGTATGTGATTAGTAAGAAATTTCAGTTGGCATTACGATTTTAAAATTGATGGATGCTGTAAATGCATACATTCCTGATCCTGTACTGTGGTATTCAGTTTGTGCCTGAGATCCCTATTTTGTTTGCTCATGTTGTTTCATGTTTTTACTGTTTGTTTGTTGGGAAATTGTTGGAAAGCGGATGGAAAATGGCAATGCCAACGGAAATGTTTGTCTTGGAGGATTGATTTTTGTTCGATTCTTTCTTCATACTTCTACCAATTGTTCAATCTTTGAAAGATAAATAGCAAGACAACAACATGAAGCCCCTAAAGGTATGGTTTGGTGGCAAATGACTTATAATTTGATTGTCAAGTCCTGAGTTCGAGTATATAGGGTGTATTTGTTGTAAGAGTCCGGTGTGTTTTTTGTAAGAGTCTGAGACAGCTGGATGTTTTACCTGTTCCCTTTAAACCCGGGTCGTTAGTTTGACGACAGAGTTTCTAAAGTTTTTACAAAAAAAAAAAAAAAAAAAAAAAGACAACAAGACGAAGGAATGTGCTAAGGAAAAAAAGGCCAAATCGAATGTTATTGTGAGACCACGTCTCTTGTTGGTTATTATTTAAAATAAATTGAACTTATCCACTCCCCCATATACATATATATATATATATATATCAAAACTCTAAGTCTATATTTTGGGTATTTAGGGTGGCAACAAGTGAAGTGTGTGAGCAGTGTGTTTTGATCAGTAAATAGAGTGATTGAAGGCAAATCTTAGTGTGTAGTTATATAGAGAAACGAAAGTAGTAGAGAAAGAACGAGTAGAGAGAGAAAAAGTGTAGGTAGGAGAGAGAAAGTGACGACTTGATGTCCTCCAGCCAACGTTTTCGGCGAGTGACCACTCCAGGAGAATCATCTACACACATATATGTACATATCTATTTTTGGGTGATGTCGTGTTAAGAGTTCGAGTGCTTTACTTTCTGGGATCTTTAAACTTACCTATCTTTTCCCAAACATCTCTGGTAGTTCACTAGCACAGCAGGAGCAGTACCAGGATTAGACTCGTTTACCACAGCCGCCATTCTGGTTGGTCTAGACATTTCTTTTTACTTTTGAGATAGGAGATTTTGGGCATTTTTATATTTTTCGCAGACTTTTGCTGTAAACATTTTTTTTTAGATTTATTGAATTACATTTTGTGGAATATTACTTTCTTTGCAAATTTAGTTAAATTACATGACATGTAGAATGCTCGAGCTGAAGTAATTCACGGACCCTTTTATAGGGTTGGGCCCGCTCTTGGGAGGGGGTCGTGACAAATTTTGGTGTTAGAGCGGAGGTTTTAGATTCTGTAAACACATTGAATTAAATAAGGGTATTAAAGAGTGGTCTTGTGTTTGTAGGAAAATGTTTGGACGTAGACGTGGCTGTGGTACTGGTACTCAACGTGGGATAGAGAGGGCTCGATGATACGCGAGAGTGTCGAGTATTGATATTAAGGAACCTCATACCCAACCTTTAGATCCTGAATCAGATGTAGCTTCATTTGGTGTTCCTTCGATTGTGGAGGGTGACGAGGGTTTTAGACATATACCTTCAGTAGTTTCGATAGCTGCACCTGACGCGGTTCCTACGACTATACCTAATATGACCCATGCCACTTATTCTTCAGTTCCCCCGACAGCCACACATCTAGAAGATGTATTGGGGAGATTTATTGATATAGTTGCACAGATGGTTGCTAGAAAGCCAGCGGCTTATGTGTTGGTTTCTAGATTAGGTCCCAATAATCATTAAATCAAGCACAAAAACTCATGAATACACAATGGAGAATGGCGGAAACATACTCACAATGATCGGTTTGGATGCTACGAAGAACACAAGCCTTTGCACTCCTCTTTGAAGCTCGGCAGTAGCTCCTCCTTGCAGTGGACTGCTCGGTTTTGCTGCTTGTTGTCCCTCCAACATTCGGCCATGGGTGGACTCCATGGAAGCTCCAAGCTTCAAGCTCCAAAAATGATTCCAAGCTCAAGAGTTCACTGCCCTATCACCTTAGGAAGACTCAAGTGTGTCCTAGCACTAGATTTTGCAACAAAATCATTTTCTTTCTTCTCTTATGCGTTCGGTCAAACCAAAAATTGAAGGAGAAGAGATGGCTCAAAGCCGAAAATAAGAAGAGGAGAGAAAGGATGGAAACCGTGAGTCAGTGGAGAGAGAAGGAAAATATTTTACTTATATATTTATTTTTATTTTTCCAAAAACAAAAACAAATACAAAAAAGATTTTCCATTTACCAAAAAGTCAAAAAGCAAAAGCCCATTAATGCTTTTCAACTACCACATCAATCACTCAATCAAATTGTCACATCACTCAAAGTGACATGTGATTTGACGCTTGATGTGACTTGCGATTTGACGCTCGATTTGACTTCCGTGCCGCACTCGAATTCGAAATGCGAATGCGCTCGCAAAAATCCCGGGCTTGGGTTCGCTAATTCAAAATTAACGAATTTTCCGTCGCGACGCAATTAAACGATTACGCCTAGCGAAATCACTATTCACGTCGCTAACGAATTAATTCTAAATTAATTCGTTCGCCCGAATTAAAATCTAATTTTAATTTCGCATCGAAATCCAATTTCGCATAATATATCGAATATATTATTTTATCGATTAATTCCAAATTAATCGTTCTCTCTCTCTTTAATTAATATTTTATCCCAGATAAAATATCTCCGTAATTAATCCCAGATTAATTTTCTCTCTCATCAAATTAATCCCAGATTAATTAAAGTGCGAGTCATACATCATCGGTGAATCTTCGGGAAGCGACCCATGAGATCCCCGGATATGTTGGCAGTAAATACGGTCGTCGGACTATCCGAACACGTAAGTACCTCGTACTACGTTTATACCGATTTACAAGACAAGGTTGGCTTCTAGCAAAGCGCCATGCCTACCCAATTCTCCAGAAATATCCTTATAGGAATATGTGATCTATATCAAGCGTAGTATACCGTAGTATTGCGTATTTCGATCCAGCATCGGACGATCACGTGCTAGGCCTGGGGCTGGAATTGTGTCTGCCCCGTACGAAGCACATATCGGATGTCTGGTAACTAGTCTCTATAATCGGATATACATGATCTAGTCATAATATCCCGATAGCTCGAGCATTAAGAGAACGAGTTCTGTATCCTATGTGACCATCATCTCCATATGACTGGAGTGATACTTTCGTCTTAACATCACACCCAACACACTACGATTCTCAATATACCCAGCATTGGCGTACACAGAACCTGTTAAAGCCCTGGACGACCTCAACCAAAGTATATTGATTGTCGTAAGTATTAGCGGTGCAAGTCTCAGGTTAAGACCAAATACACCTACCCTGATTTCGGACTACCATAGACACATAGTCATACTACCAATGGAATTCTGAGGGGGTCTATCCAGAACGAAGCTGTTTCCCGTACCATCGGTAAAACACAACCTCCTATTACACTTGCATGAGTATCCTATACCCAAATATATGAGAACTATGTCGTTGTGTCCTCACAAACGCGCACAAGTGTAATACTAGTCTTTTACGTATTTATCGATGTCCAATCTCGATAATACTCTGACTATGGATATTTAATGATTTATCCTTCGTGGACTGATACTGTCTCATATCATTCTCTGTCCAAGAACAAATCATAAGGACCTCCTATCAATTATATATCTAGGTGATCTAATCACAAATGATAATAGTGCAATCTCCTTTGTCACATAGTTAATTTGTACAATAACACAATGATCCGTACAAATAGTGATGCTATGGGTCATAATTGTCCAACATTATGTACCTTCGAGCAACAGTGGTAGTACCAGCAAGCTAGACCGGTTTCTTAATTTAAGGCCTCCTCAGTTTCATGATACAGTTGATCCTCTTACTACAGAGAAATGGAAGAATGACATCGAGCACATATTCAACGTGTTAGACCTGACAAATCAAGAGAATGTTAAATTTACTGCTTTTATGATGATAGATGAGACAGGGACCTGATGGAAACACACTGAGATAGTACTTATGGATAGATTGATAGCACCAGATTACTGGAGGGCTGATGGACTTAGTGTTAGCGACACAATCGCATAATGGATTTTGATGATGCAACAAGAGTGAAGTCTTCGACGTGCAAGAGCGAGACAATACAAAAAGATGTCGAAGCACACGATGGTGAAGAGCGAAGAATGTGAAGACTTGCATACATTAAAGATTTTATATAAATTCTTAGCTTATGACTCTATTTGTAATGTGATTTGAATATTCAAGTGCCTAAGCTCATATGAAACATGCTCATTCACTTAGATGCATTAGGTTCATGTACAAAATGCATTAAAATCTTCATATTTGCATTTTTGGTACAGAGACCGGCATACCGGTCCCTTACCGGTGTCCATACCGGGGAGATGATGAGTTTTTCATGCTCACTGGAACCGGCACGGACCTTACCGGTCCCATACCAGTGAACCTGAGGATTGCATGGCTACTGGAACCAACAAACACCAAATCGGTATCCATACCAGTCTCATACCGGTGAGCCTAACGGCTAGTTCCTTTACTGAAACCGGCATGACCTAAACCGCTCATCATACCGGTCTAGCTCTTCATTATACACACATACTGGAACCGACAATGACCAAATCGGTCACCATACCGGTTAACATACCGGTGTCCATACCGGTCTAACGGTTAGTTCTTCAAACGGTAATAAATTCGTTGGAGACCGGCATACCGGTGTCAGAGACCGACATACCGATCTCAGAAAGAGCTGTTGGGACATTGCTTTCATTTTACTATAAATGGAAGCCCCAATTCATTTTTGCCTTACATGAGACATAACACATTACCTTCATATCATCTCATAGAGCAAAAACAAGAGTGTTTATAAACCTTCATAATCATATACACTCATACATCAAGCTCACACACACTACACCTTCATATACATTTGTAGTGAGCTTAGATCACTTGGGTAACCAACTCACACAATCTTCTTTATCATTGTGAGTGCCCAAGTGTGTTTTACAATTTCTTATACAAAACATTTGTGGTTGTGAAATCCCATTGTTTGGGTAAATTATAAAGGTTCGTGAGTGCGCCTACGTAGAAAACTCATTGTAAAGGTTTGGAGTGCACCTTGCGTAAAATTTTTGGTTACGAGTGAGCCACAGTAAAAACTCGATTGATAGTGAAAAGCTTTAAGCGCGGCTTGAGGGAGTGGACGTAGGTATTGTTGGCCGAACCACTATAAATCTCGGTTTCGTTTTTCTCTATCCCGTAACTATTTACATATTGCAACTTTGATTTATTTATATGCTTATATATTAGAAACTTGCATATAGGTTATTTATTGCAATAGAGAAAATTGACCTAAGGCTTAATCGGTAAATATACTTAAAATCGGCAAAAGTTTTAATTCTGCATATTTTAGACGTAACCCAATTCACCCCCATCTGGGGTATAGTATTTATTTGTCACTAGTGCTTGTAGGTAATTTCACTTAGAAGATCTCAGTATAGCACCTGGGATATGTTCGAGGAAGTATTCAATGAGAAGTATTTCCCTCATGCTTATCGTAGTGAGCAACGTTGTCAGTTTGAACATATGGTTCATGGACCATCAGAGACAGTGATAGAGTACGAGAGGCGGATGATTTCCATATCTCGGTATTCGACGAGAGAAAGAAAAATGTGATAAATTCAAGGGTAGACTGAGACAGGAGATTAGGTCGAGGATCTTGATTTTGGGGAAGCTGTCATACACAGTACTGGTTGACATGGCTATGATTGCAGAGAGTGACATCAAGATCAAGAGAGAGAACATAGCATATTTTCAAGAGACTATCAAAAGGAGGCGAGATGAGGTTTCGAGGGGAGAATGGTAGATCAAATGGCAGACAATATTCTCCACAGCCGAGACACAGCGGGATACCACCCAGAGGCACACAGAGTGCACCTCATAGAGGACAGTTCCGTGGGGGTCAGACTGAGCAGGGTCATAATAAAGGCATAGTATCATCTGTTGATCAGAGTGCAACGAGTGTAGCATCTCGATCTACTAGCACGCGACGATGTTATAACTATGGCCAGTGGGCCATATCAGTATACACTGCAACAGAGGAAATAGATGTTACGAATGTCAGTAGTTTGGTTATTTGGCCAGAGATTGCCCCGCCGGTGATGGATCTCGAGGAGCTGAGCAACCAGCAAGAGGAGCAATGATAAGAGGACGTGGTAGAGTGACAGGTTTCAGTGGTAGTCATGGGCAAGGCTCGGGTTTCACACCGGGCAGTGGTAGAGGGACTTCGAGTGGAGCATATGATGGTAGTGGACAGACATCTCCGACATATATTGCACCTGATGCTAATAGAGGACAAGTCTTTGCCATAACAGGGCAGAAGGTATATGATGGTGGCGATGTTTTATCTGGTACAGTTCGAGTATCAAGTATGCCCATTCGAGCTCTTTTTGATACGGGATTTACACATTCATTTATTGCCACTACTTGTATTCATTGTCTAGGTAGTGTAGCGGAGTCCAACATGATTCATTTGATTATAAGTCTTCCTTCGGGGAAGGTTATCAGGATAGATACAATATACAGAGAATTAAGTGTTGAGATTGAGGGAAGACAACTACCAGTTATACTTTACCCATTAAAGATGGAGGACTTCAGTATGATTTTAGGGATGGATTGGCTGACAGCTCATGGAGCCATTATTGATTGCAGTGGCAAAGAAGTGAGGTTTATGTCAGACGATGGGGAGTTCAAGGTAGTCAGTGATTGTAATCGGGTTGTGGCACCTATCATTTCTTCCATGTCGGCTTGTAGGATGATTAGACCGGGGTGCATTGCTTTTTAGCGAGTATCGCTACAGTGGAGAAGGAAGTGGAATCAACACAGATAGAAGATATTCCAGTTGTGAGAGAGTACCATGACATTTTTCCCGATGAGTTACCAGGATGACATCTACATAGAGATATAGAGTTCACTATAGATCTGATGTCTGGTACCGCCCCTATTTCGGTAACTTCGTATCATATGGCCCCAACAGAAATGAATGAGCTAAAAGAACAATTGCAAGAACTGTTGAATTGAGAATTTATTAGACCTAGTTTATCACATTGAAGAGCACCAGTATTGTTCGTGAAAAAAGAGGATGACACCTTAAAACTGTGTATAGATTATCGTCAGCTCAATAATGTGATGGTTAAGAACCGGTACTCATTGCCTCGTATCGATGATTTGTTTGATCAACTTCAGGGAGCCTCGGTGTTTTCAAAAATTGATCTTCGATCGGGATATCATCAGATGAGGATCCGAGATGTGGATATTTTGAAGACTGCATTTAGAACTATATACGGGCATCATGAGTTCCTAGTGATGTCATTCGGACTTACTAATGCACATGCATCATTCATGGGATTGGTGAATAGAGTGTTCCAGCTGTATTTGGATAAGTTTGTTGTAGTGTTTATTGATGACATTATTGTGTATTCACCCTCTCAGATTGATCATGAGCAACACATTCTATTGGTACTGAAGATTTTGAGGAATAAGTAGTTATATGCCAAATTCTCTAAGTGTGAGTTTTGGCTTGATAGAGTGGTATTTTTGGGACACGTCATCTCAAGAGAGGGTATTGCTCATGAGAAGGTCGAAGTAGTTCTGAAAATGGAGAGACCGAGAACGGCGACAGAGGTTCGGAGCTTTTTGGGATTAGCAAGCTACTATTATCGTTTCATCCGGGATTTCTCTATTATTGGTACTCTGATGACTCAGTTGACGAGAAATGAAGTACCATTTGTATGGACTGGAGATTACGAGAGGAGCTTCTAGACTTTGAAGGAGAAATTAACTATTACACCGATACTTACTATACTATTTGGCTTGATGGATATGTGATCTATACGGATACATCACATCAAGGTTTTGATGTGTGCTGATGCAGCATGGGAGAGTGGTTGCTTATGCCTCGAGACAGTGAAAGACCCATGAGAAGAATTATCTCACCCATGATCTAGAGTTGGCAGCGATTGTACATGCTCTAAAGATTTGAAGGCCTTATTTATATGTGGCCAAGTGTGAGATATATACCGACCATAAGAGTCTAAAATATCTTCCCACTTAGAAAGAGATGAATTTGAGGCAAAGACGTTGGATGGAGTTCCTAAATGACTATGATTGTACTATTAATTATCATCCGGGAAAGGCCAATATAGTTACTGATGCACTGAGTAGGAAGAACGTGGGTAAACTGTAGTTTTTGAGAGTTAGACAAAATATGTTTGAGGAGATGGTTACATTATGTTTGACATTTCAGGTATCTGATAGAAGAGATCTTCTTGCCCACATGAAAGTTCGACCCACACTTCTTGATAGACTCAAAATAGCACAAAACGAATATGAGCAATGTGGGATGTGGGAAGTGGAGAACATAGGTTGCAAATGGTGAGACTACTACCTTCAGATTGAGTTTAAATGATGTATTAATTTTTGTGATAGAGTTGTGGTACCACCTACAGAGGCGCTTAAGCATGCGATCTTGGATGAGTCTCACGATGCTCCGTATAATATGCATCATGGGAGCACCAATATGTATTAGAATCTGAAGAAAACATACTGGTGGTCGGGAATGAAGAGAGAGATTTCAGAGTTTGTATCTCGTTGTTTGGTTTTTCAACAAGTCAAAGCAAAGCATTAGCATCCAGTTGGATTACTCCAGCATCTACCTATACTTGAGTGGCCATGGGAAAATATTACGATGGATTTTGTAGTAGGGCTGCCGAACACATTAAAAGATTATGACATAATTTGGGTGATAGTGGATCGATTGTCTAAATCTGCTCATTTTTTTTTCCGTTTCGAGTTACATGTGGACCAGAGAGGCTAGCAAAACTATATGTGGAGCAGATTGTACGGTTACATGAAGTACTGGTGTCGATTGTATCAGATAGAGATACCAGATTTACTTCTCATTTTTGGTAGGGTTTCCAGAAGTCTATGGAGTCGAAGGTTACTATGAGCACTCTATTCCACACTCAGATTTCAGGCAATTAGAGCGGACTATTGAGATATTATAAGATCTATTGAGATCGTGTGTATTGACTTTTACTTCATGATGGGACGGGCATTTACTTCTGATAGAGTTTGCCTACAACAACAGCTTTCAGGCTAGTATCAGTATGGCTCCATTTGAGGCCCTTTATGAGAGGAGATGTAGGACTCTTGTTTTTTGGGGCGAGGTTGGAGATAAATAGATTCATGGTTCAGACTTTGTAGATATGACATCTGAGAGGATCAGGTTGATCTCCGCTAAATTGTTAAAGGTGCAGAGTCGATAGAAGAGTTATGCTGAAAAAAGAATGAAGGACCTTCAGGTCCAAGTATGGGTAAAGTCTTCTTGAAAATCTCTCATTGGAATGGAGTATTGATATTTAGCTGGAAGGGGAAGTTGGCACCACGCTATATTGGCCCTTATGAGATTTTGGAAATAGTGGGTAAAGTGACATATCGTCTGGCGTTACCACTTGAATTAGAAAGGATTCATAATGTATTTCATCTATCAATGCTGAAGAAATATGTACCAAACCCTACTCACATCTTGGAGAGCCAACCAGTAGAGTTGAGTGAGCATCTAACTTGTGAAGAAAAACATGTGGATATCGTGGAACGAAAGGTCCAATAGTTGAGATCCAGACATATCTCACTTGTGAAGGTCATGTGGACTAATCATCACATACATGAGGAAACTTGGGAAATGGAATAAAATATGAGGGAGAAATATCCAGAGCTGTTCGAGGATTGAGAAATTTCAATGATGATATTTTTATAAAGTGTGTAGATTGTGAGACCACGTCTCTTGTTAGTTATTATTTAAAATAAATTGAACTTATCCACTCTCCATTTAGCTCACGTCTCCACTACCCCCAAAAACAACTCCTTCCACGTTTTTATTTCCCCACAACAGTAAGCCAAATTCAACTCCAACAATATATATATATATATCTTTAAAACAAAACTCTAAGTCTATATTTTGGGTATTTAGGGTGGCAACAAGTGAAGTGTGTGAGTAGTGTGTTTTGATAAGTAAATAGAGTGATTGAACGCAAATCTCAGTGTGTAGTTAGAGAAAGAAACGAAACCAGTAGGAGAGAAAGTGTGTGTGTATGAGAGAGAAATTGATGGTTTGACGTCCTCCGACCATCAATTCTGGCAGTAAACACTCCAGAAGAATCCTCCCGATGAGAGGAAGCCAACGTTGTCGGTCCGACGACACAACTCCACCGGACGTATCCACACGTGCCGTCACGTTGCTGCTTCACGCGCCGTCGTGCGTGAATAACATCTGTCGGACCATAATCTTTCCCTCGACAACATACGCAGTGTGGGCACCTCGGTTGCCCAAATTCGACATTCGGTTAGCATAAAACGAGCCAAAAATGAGAGTTATCGTCGTTTGACCGTTCGTCGGTGACCACCATACATTCACCGTCACCATCACCACCATTGTGATCCTCGTGACATATACTGACCATTGATCACCTTGTTGTGGGATTTTAAAGTTGTTGGAGTTCGATACGTTATTATTACAGTTTTGGGGTGTAAATGTAAGATTTTGAAAGTTTTAGACTAAATCATAAATTTAACTTAATTAGCGTACAAATATGAAATTTCTAGTTTTAAGGGTTAATAAGTGATATTTGAAAGTTGTAGGGCCAAATTGATGATGTAAGAGAGTATTAAGGATTAAATTGAAAATTCGGAAAGTTTGAGGTAAAATATATGGACCTAATTATAATTTTAAATTTTTCCAGATTTTAGCGATGACATAGGGATATAGAGAATTTTTGCGTGGATTGAAGTAAGTACAATGCACGATGATTCCCTTAACATAATTGTTTGTTGGTTGATGTTTGCAATAAAAGTCTATATAAAATTATATAAACAAAGTTATATGTATATAAATATTTGAACTATTTATTGAATTACTTATAACATGAGTATTATAAATTGTGAATATTATTTTAGAATAATTGCATGATTGTAATATGAGTGGAGATTTGATTATTCGTGATTGTTGAGATGAGGTTGATGGGTTGAATGTAAGATTTGGTAGTGTTTGATGATATGTGTCGTTACTGTTATGCTGTCGGATTTTGTATAATGGTGGTCGGAGATGCGAGGTTAGCAGAGGTGTGCGGTTCAATTAACCCCTTGCACATTTATGCGAGGTTATATTAGGGAAACATTGGGAGGATGGATGTTGATATTTTCCCAATGGTTTCAATCCACTATTATACTGAATCTGGTTAACAAACCTTATTTGATGTTGTTTTGTTGTAAGCATGTTTTGTCTAAGGTAGTCCTTATATAACAATTGATGTTTTCAAATATTAAACAGATATATATATATCTGTATATTTACATATTTATTTTTGGGTGATGTCATGTTGAAAATTTGAGTGTTTTACTTACTGAGCTCTTTAAGCTCACCCCCTCCCCCATTTCTCCAAATATCTCAGGTAGTTCGCCAGCGCAGCAGTACTAGTATCAAGATTAGACTCGTTTACCACAGCTGCCATTCAGATTTGTCCAGACATTCCTTTTGACTTTTGAGATATGAGATTTGGGGTATTTTTATGTTTTTCGTAGACTTTTACTTTTTGAAATTTATTGAATTATATTTTGTGGAATATTACTTTCTTTACAAATCTAGTTAAATTGCATAACATGTAGAATGATCGATGTGGGAACACAGAAACTGGGCGACGCATGCTGTTCCGGGCTCCCGGCCCAGTTGGGAGTACGGAGTAGCCTGCGGGGGACTAAACCGGAGAATAATGGAGTCGCCACCCGATGTGAACCGGGACAAAGATTTAAGGCCGCACTCACCCCTCGCAAGGGAAGACCTCAAACCGTTGGGTTCGGAATGGTCCCTTACTTATGCCACTTGTAATGAAATGATTTGTGCAATAATTTAACCAAGCCTAAGCAACATATTTCCAAGAGTATTCTACTTTTAGGTTCACATGCATGAAAGTAATCATCATAACGGCGAACATGCAATAGCACACAGCATTCTCATGAACATACTTCGATCATATAATGCGAAAAACAAAGAACAACCTAAATGTAGACACTGCATTTTTGCATATAAGGCCCGATGATAAGTCTCGTATGGAGACACTACCTCTTTAGTTGTGGAAGCCGCGGGAAACAGACATTGGAAGGGTAAAGTTGGAAATTAGCATTTTGTCAGCTTTAACTCGCTTGTTTCACTTCCGGTTCGCTTGTTGGATCTCTGTTTTTAAACACACCAAACCCAATCCAAAATAATTAAAACATTTAAAAAACATCTCACAAATTAAATAATTAAAACATATAAAATACATGTCACAAATTAAATTAAATTTAAATTAAACCCATGCAGAAACCCTAACCCTACCCTCTCACTATATAAACAACAACAAACCCTAGAAATCTTCCTCTCTGACGCCCCTCTCCTCTCTCACGGCAATTCACAAAGAAAACCCTAAACACTCATCAGCTATCTCCTCCCTCCTTCTTCCCTAACATTCACGACCAAAAGAACAATAAACCCTATTCACGCCATTTGTCTTCAACGCCAACAGCCAACCTTCTCCATAAAGAACACAACAACGAATAAACTGTACACAAACCTTCTCCACGCTTAGACACCCTCCACACGTCCTAGCCACGCCTCAAACTTTGCTTCCCTTCAACAAACTTTCAACGTCACCAAACAAAATAAACTGCCCTCACAAAGAACCACAGCCACAAACCCTAAAGGCCACAACAAAACCCTTCAGCTCATCCTTTCTCTCCATAACCCCACACATGATCAAAACCTAACAAGACACTCACACAGCCCTTTCCCTCAACGTCCACTCACGCTTAAACCAGCCAACAACTCACGGCATCTCCCAAAACCTAAATCAACAAACCGACAATAAACTGCACGCCTAAAGACCACCGTACAATCAGTCCCTTCATCCAGCTCCACGCCAAATCACGCCAACAGCCACACGTCTTCAAAGCCATATAACTTCATCAAACTAACACGTCATCACTGCTTCAAACTGAACAGCGCACGTTGCACCCACAAACACTCTTCACGCACAAGCCACTCACCCCCATCACGCCTCAACATCTGCCCTTCTCACCGAGACACCTTCCACTCAACGCCACTTCATCTCACCACATACGCCACAAATCTGCCCCTACCTTCAACGTGACAAACCCTTCACAAAAGACAAATTAAAGACACATCAAGAGCCCCCTCACGTAAGCCATTCATTCACGCCTTTTTAAACTCCCAGCCACTCACACTCCACGCACCAATGGCACAGGCACTGATTACCCACTAGACTCCACTCACACCAATCATCCATAGCAATTAACCATCATCAGCCCTCAATTCACCCACGCAGCCTACACACACATTAAGCCCTCAATCCACGCGTCGACCCTCTGACCTACATACTCCACTCACGTAACCAAACCCACTCAACACCTCACCGCTTCACCTTGACACCCCACATCCACAAATCCTACCTAGCCTTCATCAGCCCAAACCACAACACAATCTGCCTTCATTCATGCCATAAACTGCCATCAATACAGCCTTCATTCACGCCACAAACTGCCACCAATCTGCTTCATTCACACGGTAATAACAGCCCCCTAACCAGCCTAAAATCAGCCCCACAACAGCCCATAATTCTGCCTCAAAATAACCATCAAATTTCCGTGAAAACTGTCCCAAACATCACCAAAAATTCTGCCCCTAAAACAGCAGCCCAATACCCCTCCAAACGCGCCAAAACAGTCCCCTAAATTACCAAGAAACAGTAACCAGAAAATACAACACAAACAGCAGCGACACGGAGTAAAAAATAGTAGCCCGAACAGCAAAACCGCAAGGAAAGACGTTGAGTTGGTGAATCAAAAGAGTTACGGATCATCCACCCTTCCAACGGACGTGTAACACCCTTTCGTGAGACGACAAAAGAGGTTAGACCTGAGGGCACCCTTTTATTTATTTTCTTTCGTTTATTTTATTTATTTTAGAAATATTATCGCATGAGAGTCGTTTGAGGCATGATGTGATTGTTGGATGAGCGGAATATGTGTTCCCTTTTGTGATATATCGGATGGAAACCCGGACGTAAATTCCGTAGCCGATTCCGAATGGACGGTAGTGCGGTTTGTACTCAGGATACAATGCCACGTATCACTTAAGAGACACGTATTTCGTCTCATCCAAATTTGTATTTGAGCATGTTGTAGTTTATAGGTCGTTTATTTATTATTTTAAGCATTATTTAATTTGGTTTTGTTATTTAATATCTAAGCATGATTACGTTATTTTTAGGCATGATATTTTGTTTAGTTTATGATTATGTTTAAATAGTTATTTGTTTATTTTGGTTTAATGACTCAATGTGTGATATTGCGTGTTTGCCGTTTAAAGACTTACTTTCAAGCATGCAAACTTAGAATAGGGTTTATTTAGCAAATGCATGTTAGATCTAAATACTTTTGAGCATGATTATTGAGTAGATTCGGTTAATTCATTGCACAAATCATATCATCACAAGTGACATAAGTAAGGGACCATTCTGAACCCAACGGTTTGAGGTCTTCCCTTGCGAGGGGTGAGTGCGGCCTTAAATCTTTGTCCCAGTTCACACCGGGTGGCGACTCCATGTTATTTTGTACTCCCAATTAGGCCGCGAGTCTAGAACAGCATCGCCGATTTATGTGTCCTACACTAAACATAATGCAAATTCCAAACGCAAAATAAATGACTAATCATGCTTGAAAATGAACAACTAAATAGGCTAAATCATGCTTAAGAACCAAGTAACATACTAACGGCCTAATCATGCTTGAATACCATCTCATGAACACATCAAATAGATAAATGCAGGGATACAAATAGTATGATTGATTACATGATACAAGAGAAATCACCTAAGAAACAATTATGCATGACATGTGATGAAAACGGACTCAGTTCAGTGTATGTGCGTTCATGTAGCGTTTGAAAATACGTTCGAACGGTAAACAGAAGGTTCGCGTTTGTATAGCGTTTGAGAACGCGTTCGAACGGGACATGACCTGATGAAACAAAATACATTCGCGTTCGAGTAGTGTTCGTAAACGCGTTCGAATGGTAAATAGAAGGTTTGCGTTCGTATAGCGTTTAAGAACGCGTTCGAATGGGACCAGACCTTATGCATGATAAAGCAAAGGAAATACGTGCGCGTTCGAGTAGCGTTAGTAAAAGCGTTCAAACGGTAAACAAAATGTTCACGTTCATGTAGTGTTTGAGAACGCGTTCGAACGGGACTGGACCTTATGAAACAAAACACATTCGCGTTCGAGTAGCGTTCGTAAACGCGTTCGAACGGTAAACGGAAGGTTCGCGTTCGTATAGCGTTTAAGAACGCGTTCGAACGGGACCAGACCGGAAGCATGAGAGACGATGCAACACATACATAAATAAGCAAATCCACAATGTAGGACCCCGTGTGCCCGATTGAACTCGTTCCCATTCAATCGGGTGTACCTTGTCCGGCGCGGTAAAACATCATGGTAAAGGTAGCCTTCAGGCATTTTCCCTCGAATAGAGGACCTTTAATCCACCCTAGTTAGCCCATGCACATTAGAATGCAATACATGCATGAATAGAACAATGATATGCATAAAGTCAATGACATAACAAAAAAGCGCGGCAAAACATCGTGGTAAGGTAGCCTTCAGGTATTTTCCCTCGAATAGAGGACCTTTAATCCACCCTAGTTAGCCCATGCGCGTTACATCACAATACATAGAAAGTAAAGACAACGATATAGGACTTCGTATGCTCGGTTGAACATATCTCACATACAACCAAACATACTTTGTCCGGCGCGGCAAAGTATTGGCGTAAAGGTAGCCTTTTGGCCTTTTCTTCCCTCAAATGGAAAACCTTTAGACCAATATGTTAAGCACATGCTCATCACATCATCAACACACAAACAAACAACATACAGAAAGTAAAATGGCGAAATATAAGATGCGGATAATAAACAATCAAGATAAAATAAAGGGAGATATGTGCCGTTTACTCAAGTGGTACGTGGAGTTGTATCCCAAGTACAGACCGCACTACCGTCCATTCGGATTTGGCTACGAAATTTACGTCTGGGTTTCCATCCTATATACCACAAGAGACGACACATTTTCCCCTTCATTCGAAGACCACAACATGCATCCACAAACGACTCTCATGCGAATAAAACAATTAAAAAAACGAATGACAATAAATAGAAAAAGTGCCATCAGGTCTAACCTTTTAAATCACCTCTCGGATGTACGGTACATGATCGTCGGAAGGGCTAATGCTCCGCAACTCCTCCGGTTCATTGGTTCACTGCTCTCGTTCGTTGTCTCACTGTCTTGAGTCACCGTTCTCCCTGTTTTGCTGATGTTTTGCTGCTGTTTTCTTGTCACTTTTTTATGGGAAATAAAGGACTGTTTTGGAGATTTTTTGGGGTTGTTTGCTCACTGTTTTAGGGTGGTGTTTGGGTCTGTTTTAAGGGACTGTTTCGGTGGTTACATAGACTATTTTTGGTGGTTACATGGACTATTTGAGGGCTGAATTTTGTTGCTTTGTTTGTATCGGTTATTTATTATTATTTGGTCGGTCAGTTGCTGCTGTTTATGGGGGAATTCGGTGATTTAGTGCAGTTTCAGGGGGTGTTTTGCCGAGTGTAATAGGTGGCAGTGTGAGGCGTGGACAGGCGGGGCTGGGACGTGTTGAGTGGAGTGGCTAAAGGAAGTGGTGAGGGTAGGCTACGTGGTCAGGTGCGCTTAAGGGCTGGTGGGGACGTGATGGATGAAGACTTACTGTGAATGAGAGTTGTGGCTAGTTGAGTGTGTTTGTTTGGTCATGGACGTGTTTAGTGGCTAGTGGTGTGTGAATTGGAGAGAGGGCTGATGTGTGATTCTGCGCGAAGGATAAAGGCTATTGGAAATGGCTTTGCGTGAGGGCTATGTTACGGTAATGGTAGGCTGCTGTGTGTATGGTTTTGGAGGTTGTTTAGGTTTAGTTTGTGAGGGAGAGGGAGAAGATGTCTTTTTGTTTGATGAATGAAGGCTATGGTTTATTTGGTGTTTTGCCTTGAGTCCTCCTCTAGGGTTTAGTTTGTGTTATATTTTATAGTAAGGTATTAGGGTTAGGGTTGTGCATGATTTTCTTGAAAAGGAAATAAATCAATTAAATAGGGATTGGTTTATAAAGGGAAAGGATAATTTTATTTTGGTGGGTGAATATACTTAAATTAGGTGAGTGATTTATTTAATTTTGGAATTTAATTTAATTGGATTTTAATTGGATTTAATTTATGAATTTAATTTAATTAAGATTTCAATTTAATTGGTTTCAATTTAATTGGACTTAATTTTAATTTCATTTTAATTTAATTGGTTTTGAATTTAGTTTGTGACATGTATGCATGTATGCATGGATGCATGATGCTGATGTGGGCCTCAACCCCGGGACTCATCCCCGAAACTACTACTCATATGTTGCTGATTCTGGTTGGCTTGTCTTTGCCGCTTTCTTTTTTTCTTCTTTGAAACCTGTGAAAACAGAACAAGACAAACACAAAAAAGAATGCAAAATATGTTACATGTATGCATGCATGTATGAGTGAATTTTCTATCCCGTTGGGTTAGGTCTTCTGCCAATTCCTCTGGTGACCATTCTTCTCTTCCTCAGGCAAAGTACAGCTTCAATCTGTCAACATTGATCGGCTCGGTGAACTCATTTCCTTCCAAGTCTGACAGCCTCACTGCCCCATTTCCCATTACTGAACGGTTATTCTGTCTTTTCTGCTTGCTTCTTTCGGGAATCCCCCGTGTTCTGAGTGTCGCTGAATATCATGGTATCAGGGTTGAATGCTTTTGTCAAATATACTCATGTCATGCAGGTTGAAAGGAAAGGACTTAGGCAAGTAGGCGTAATGGATGTCTTTATTATTATTCAGGAAAAGGTTCAAACAAGTAGACGAAGTAGATGTCTTTATTAAAAATGCAGAAAATAAACCAGAAAGAACAGTTTCATTATTCGCAGCATTGCATTCTTCCTCAGCCTATTGTTCTTCACTGCTGTCATCCTCTATCCTCATGGAAGAAACTGGGTGGTTGAGAGTTTGGAGGACAAAGCTTTCGGGCAGGCCGGAGTTGATCATGTAAGTGGGTGGGGGAACAGAGTGATAATTTGGTAGAGGGTTGGTGTGTGTGCTAGGCTGTTCTTTTTCAGGATCGGGTATTTTGTGGGCATCAATGAGGTCCTGAATTTCATACCGGAGGTGGGAAAAGCTGTCAGTATCATGGCTGTGTTGTTGGTGGAAGTGACAGTAGCGGTCTATTTTTAGATGTGATGGTGGGGGATTTGGAAGTGGTTTAGGCTCCAAGGGTTTTAAGAATCCTTGCCTTGTCAAATTCTCAAGCACTTTGGACAAAGGTCTTCCCAAGTTGGAGAAACGCCGGTTCTTGATGGCAGCAACCTCGGTAGCAGCGGGCTTGGTCTCAGAATGCCTCCCAAAAGTCCTCCTATTCTGGCCATAGAACTTCCGATTATCGGCTTCCTCTTCTTCAATGTCCATGACAATTTCCCTCAGCTGTCGGAAATCCGCAATCATTGAAGTCATCCTCCTCAACTTGCCATAGATCGAGGGCTTAGTGCCCTTGATGATCATTTTAATCTGGTCATTCTCAGAGGGCCGAGTCTGCATTTTCAGAAGTTGGCTTCTCCAGCGGTCTACATACTCCTTGAAGCTTTCCTCCGGCTTCTGCTTAGTGTTCTCCAAATCACGGAGTGACAAATCAATTTCCAAATCTGTAACATATTGCTTCAGAAAAGCATCAGCCAGTTCCCTCCAATCTTCCCTAATCTTCTTCTCAAGGCTGTGATACCAAACTATCAGCGCTCCCTCAAGTGACATCCCAAACATTTTCTGCACTTGACGTTTGGATAAACCCACTAAACTCATAACTGAAACATACTGACGGAGATGGACCCTCGGATCCTCATTCCCGTTGAACTTAGCCATATCCGGCATCTTGAACTGAGCTGGCAACTGTTCCTCAAATGTCATTGCCTCATAGTCTAGTAAGTCTTCGTCCTTACCCTTCATCTTACGGGTAACGGACTTTACCTGGTCACAGAGTTTCTGTATCTCGGCCTGAGACCCGGTTATTCTCCCAGCGTCATATTCAGCAATATCATCATCAAAAGCGGGGATGTCATCCCCCAACCTATTCGGAGGCTCCTCACGTCTTACATTCTCAGAGTTTCCCCCAGCACGGGGCACAGCCATATTTGCCATGGCAGTAGTTAAGGCTTGCAACTGTTCGGTAATCTTGGCGAAACCATTCTCCAGTTGGTCCATGAGAGATATCTCATTTTCTGATCCACTCATATTTGTTATCGGCCTTTTAGTGAGTCTTCACTCTTCCCTAACCCAACGGGACTCTATGATATCTTTTATAGACATAGAGGGTGTTAACAGGATATATGTATGCATGAGATGAATGAGACGCATGCGATACAAGGAATATATCAACTCATTAAAATTTTCACACAAATCGGCCCATCAACATTTTAGAAGCTTTTGGGCTAACTGTCATAGGAGTGAACTCGTCCCAGATTAAATGGCCCAACAAGTTCACATCTCAGGGCAAGAAGTCCAACCGTATCCAAATGATAATGTTCCTAAACACAAACATATAATGGCCCATTGGCGTTTTAGAAGCTGTTGGTCCAATCATCATAAGATACGTTCTTGTCCCAGTTTAAATGGCCCAACAAGCCTATACCTCATGACAAAAGGTCCGAATGGATCCAAACGACCATGTTCCCAAACACAAGCACAAGTAAATAATTCTTATTAGTTCTATGACTAAGGTTCACATGCGGGTTTACGGGGGTGTGGACAAAGGCTCTCGCTGATGAAAGATTACCCACAACTAGGTCTCTCCACTCAAAGGTCCGAGCGACCAAGTGAGCGCACCCTTTTTTATACACTAAGGTACGTGCCAACGAGCTATGGTGTGTGACTAACTGTCAAATGGATTTCCAGTTGTAGATCCCCCAGAGGGAGGGTGGAGCGAGGCTCTCTTAAGTACCCAAGCCTCTTAGGCTCTTATCGCTTGGTGTCAGGAATAAACAATGAAACCTCCAAATTAGTCCATCACAGTAGGCTATGAGTAGATGATTATCTAGGTGCCTTCACAGCTTTTCCTTCTAGAAATGTAGTGAGTGAAGGAAGACACCAAACCATTACATGGCCTTAAAAGTGCCTTTGATTAAACCTCTTTCAACCCACTATAGGAACGGTTAACTTAAAGCACAAATCATAATATTACAAGACATTATTTCGGGGTCGATTCTCTATCCCCAGTGGAGTCGCCAGACTGTGGGACACAGAAACTTGGCGACTCCATTATTCTCTGGTTTAGTCCCCCGCGGGCTACTCCGTTCTCCCAACCGGGCCGCGAGCCCGGAACAGCATGCGTCGCCCAGTTTCTGTGTCCCACACTCAAGCTGAAGTAGTTTCGAACCTCTTTCTAGGATTGGGCCCTCTTTATGGAGGGGGTCGTGACAGTTATGATGATGTCATTTTTTCTCTTATCGAAATGGTATTTTCTCATTCAATTGTTGTCATTATTGTTGGGGCAGTTGTGGAACCCCTACGGTCGGATCGGTGCCCCGGGCAGCGTAAATGGGTCTAACCCATGGATATCAAGCATGGGTGTAATTTTAAATTATTTAATGAAATACTATATTCTATTACGAGTGTATAGGAAAAAACCGGGACTGAATCGGAGTCCGGAAGCTCAAGAACGAGCGAAAACAAAAACAGCACGCGTCAAGTGTGTGACGCGCGTGCATTACACGCACTACCGTGCCCGCGCGCACTGTAGCGCACAAGTCTGTCTTCTTTTTTTTATTGCTTCTTTCTGCTTCCTTCAGCTCACATTCCAGTGAGCTGAAGAAATTATGGTCTTTTACCCTAATTCTTTCTGATTCTCCCTAAACACTTCAAAATCACCCAAAATTAATTTTTAATTTCAAAACCAATATTAACACATGTTATAGAATAAAAATCAAGTTTTTCAAAATATCAAATATTTTTATAAAAACATAAATTTATTCTAAATACGCACTTGCGTAAATTTTGAATCCAATGCACAAACCAAATTAGAATCCCAATAAGAAATGTCTCGCGAACAATTCTAGGTCACCCAAATGTGGTCAAGTGATTCTAGAATGGTAGCCATAACTCTAAGTTTTAATCTAGAGTTCCAAACTCTTATAAATTATTTCATGTCCAACATGAACATCTTTGACCTAAATTATAAGCATGTTGTGTTTATACTTCTAAAGTATTATAACACAATTGATTAGCCTTATTTCAACATTAAGCTATGTGATCATGCATCTAATACACAAATGAACATAGCTTTGCAAAAGATCAAACATTACCTAGTAAGCTTGATGCAAGATCCAATCTACTTCTCCTTTGTTGAAATTATTGGGGGACCTCCAAGGTGTGCAAGCTTGACTTCAAGATCCAATCTTGTTTCCAATACTTCCAAGCTTCACTTCAAGATCCAATCTTGATTTCTCCTAGATAAAATATTGTAGAGACCTCACAAGCTTCTCTAAACACTTCTCTAACTTAGGCTAATCTCTCAAGAATTTGCTTATACTTGTATTTGTACTTGTAATTAAAACTTTCCTAAAGCTTGCTATTTATAGCAAAACATAAGCAATTTTTAATTAATAAAAGTTGTAATCAAATTTTAAGTAGGCTTAATCTAATTTTTCCAAATATGTATAATTAGGTGTGACTAATCTCCATTGTCTCCCACTTTAATTTAATCCAATTAAATCAAGCCAATGATTAGGAAATTGATTAGTTAAATGTTTGCCACCTTGATTTAATCTAATTAAATCAAGCCAAAACTACATATTATTACATACTTACAATTACCATAATATCCTCAAATGGTATAGATAATTATGATTTTACAATTAAGCCATTGTGTAATTATTGAATTAATCCAATTAGGTCAAAGTAAATAATCAATGTTATCCAATAACACTTGATTATCTTAGTTTATAATTATAATATCGAATATTATTTTTTATCAAAAATAAACGGCTACCCAAGTGCTCAACGAGTACACTTCATATTGAGACTCTCTAAGTTCAGACACGTTCGTCATATAAGCCTAGCTAATATGTATGCAATTCGGCCACCTCCGAATTCACGAAGAACACGAACGATCTTTCTGAACTATACAAGTCGAGGTCATCACATACATTTAACAATCCCTCCGTCGTAGGCTATCCAAGTTGTGCTTAGGAAACATAAAATATACCGTCAAGTTTCTAAGGCGCACATCTCATGTCGACATGTCCATAATTCTTCATAACTGATGCGATCCACCCTAGGTGATCGACTTTGGTCAAAGATTTAAGAATCGTGACTTTACTCACATGGATACCTAAACTCCTTATGGTACACATACGGGCCGACAGATTCTATCTTGTTTCGCACTTGATTACTGAGTGCATCGGTCCACACCCAACGAATATCTAGAGGCCAGATCATGAAAGGTTTCTGACATACATGGCATCTAAGTGTGAAGTATCTCACACAAAATCAATGTTATCCTACAGTCAAAAGATTACATATGCTACTCGACTCGAGGAGATTCCTATTGACGGTGGTATGTACTTCCAACTATTAGGAATCACATGTGAGTCATCTAGTATTCGCTTCAACGAATACCCACATGTCTATACGAGTTTCCAAAACTCATGGTACATCCGGTTAAACCATTGGAACTCCAATTCCAATATACGACATGTGCTAGTCTTCTAGATTATAGGAATTCGACCGTATTCCAAAACCAACGACTAGGAATATTTACTTTAAGAATAGTTTACACCTAGTGTCAAAACTATTCTAAGGTCAATGTCATTATTAGCATATATATACATCAATCTAATACGCATAATGACAATACCATTAATAAGGTATGAAATGAAAAATATAGTTATTTTATTAATAAATAATAAAATGTACAATTCGGATTCGCACTCCAAGCACCAACTCAATCAATTATCTCATTCAATTACTGTTATTAAGCACAAATTCTTTAACATAATCTAATATTATTAATATCCGGATAGAGATTGATACACTTATTTTTTAAAAAAAATTGAGAATATAAACTTAAAAATGATCGGATTTACTAATCAATATTAAAAAAAAAATGAACCATTACCATAGAAATGGAAGAAGAAGTGGTTTAATGTCCAAAATAACCTTATATATTAGACGCGCAGTATAATATTGACTTGAGAGGACGCGGTTTTGGTTTGGTTAATATAAAAAACTTACCCCGATATTTTTTCAATGATTCAATTTTAATTACGTTCATTCTTCTTCATCTAAAAAAAATGTTGAAACATTCATTGAATAACTTAGTCATATGACATATCATTTGTAAATTCAATTAGCCAATTAAATTGGAAAACTTGTAGCAAAGAAACTGATGGTACTTTTTATATTCATTCAAATCACCATTTTTTGACATCTTTAGCTGGTATCATGACATTCAACTTTACACAAGATTCCGAACAAAATAAAGTGGAAGAAAGCAAAAGGACAACGGTAAGAGCCATCATAACACTATACATCAGTCATTTTAAGGTAATAGACAAATCAGAGCATCTCCTCTGTCCCAGCCTACTTTTCTTCACAGTTTCACCCTCACCCTTCAATTATATGAACATTGGTTGGCAAAATTTGTCAAAAGAAATGCATTCAATGATTTCTGCTAGCATATGGTATCCATGGCACCAAAAACTTGATAGGTGGTTTTTTGGAAGACCATTACCCCAAACACGGTTATAAAAAAGTGCTCTCAGGAGCAGAGTATGTAGAAGACGATGCAAACAACAGTCCCGACCCGATCAAATAGGGGAGATTTTTGGGCTCTACTGAGATATCATATGGCTTGACCCGATGAGGTCACATTGTATGACCCCGACCCAGTGGAGGTGTTGGAGGAGGATCTTTGAGAAGTATCATCTTTCCTCGGTAGCCTGACCTGAGGAGCGAAAATAGAATCATTGGCCGAGCAGTATCAAAGCATATGGCGTATGCCTTACCTGGGCAGGAGCGCGTCTAGAAGGTTAATGATGAAAGAGAAAAATAACGATTCACAGTGGTCCTAGGCCCTACCAGCTGGCATAGGTCAGTGCAGTGGCAGAGCAGCAGCTGCCATAGACTATCATAGGCTAGCATAATGGCAGAGGAGTAATCTAATCTGATTGGCTGGATTTGAGGGTGGTTGAAGAGAATTATGGTTGTAATGATGGTTAAGTGGCATGAGCTGATATCAAAGTCGGTGTAATAGTAAATTTGGGAGCCTACATAATGGGGTCGAAGTCACAATTTCAGAGGGGAATAAATTTTATATTCCACAACACTTGTAAAAATCGAGAGCTAAAGAGTAAAGTAAGCTAGAGATAGAGAGAGAAAGTGAGTCATCATCCAACAACTTGTGTGAATTGTAATGAGCGTGTCACAATCCGATAAGAAAAGTGTTTGTGTTGTTATTCCCCATTGTTTCTAGTCTGGGTCGGTCTTGACCCCGAGGCGTATAAAATTATCTTCCTTTCTCTCGTAAACGTAGGTGGGAGCCACTATTCGCCGAACCACGCGATTATCTATATGCCTACTAAATTTGTTTGGTTCCTACTAACCAAACGAAAAAGAGCAATCAACAACAATTCTAGAAGTTTGAGCAGCTTACACAACTTCTTGAGCGCAAAAAAGGGTGAACTCAGTGTCTACCACTTAGTTAAACAGAGGATTTCACTTGCCCTAATTGTCCAACGCAAAAAAAAAAAAAAAAAAAAAAAAAAAAAAAAAAAAACCACTCATGTATCATTATAAACTAATGATACAATTGCCAATACACCTAACAAGTAAAAGGGGAAATCCAAGACACAAGCAGATTTGCACCATCTAGGATGCCAATTCAATTAATGTAGCATCAATATAAACTAAATTGCTTGTATATATATACCCACTAATCCCGTGCATATAATCGAGCAAAAATATTCTCTCTTTCTAATCGACAAGTTTCATAAAAGTTTTCTCAACTACAAAAAGGCATAGACTATGAAGAACATTCGACAAAAAATTACAGAAGGAAACATACATAATGATAATTAACAGGTTGAAACAAATTCAGATATAGTTTATGAGCTAACTCCACCTTTGACAGCACATTGCACAACTCAGACTGCTTCATATTTTCTCTTAATTAAATGAAAATTTTCATAGGTACATATAATATATGCTTCACCACAATTTCTTCAATTTTTCAAGAATTTCTGTCACATTCACAAATAACTTCCTCAATTCAGTAAGTAGACTATATGATGGGGTGATATAACCATAACCACAGAAAGCTGACGTAATATGCTACACTTAGATGGTGAAGAATTTGCTTTACCACAAAAAGAGTGAAAGAACCAAAAATCCCAGAAACCCCTAATTTCTTTCAATTGAAAGCAGCATCAATAAATAAACTTGTAGAGATGGAGCTTATTGGTATCCACAATACATACTCTGAAATTAACAATAATAAGCAAACATAAAGCACCACATTGGGGACATTGCCAAATGACGGTTTCTTAAGGAAGGTGAGTGAGCCAGCAGTAGCAGCCACACATCACCATCTCTATGAAACCATTTGAGCACATAAAGCTCTAAGAACATTCATAGCATATTTCCCACTTCATTGTTCTTCATTCACATTAAAGTTTGAATGGAAAGAAAAAGCAATAGTTAGAATCTTTAAACAAAGGAAATGGTTTTGATTTCAATAAAAATTACTTTTTAAACTGAAAACAACAAGTGGTCTAATGTGTTAAACACATATACTATATGCCCCAATGGTTTCCAGTTCAAAATGGTAGGGGCAAGCTTTCACTTCACAAATCAATGCAATGCCTCCTACGGTTTTATAGTACTCCAATCATGAGTATACACACACCTTAAATGGTAGCTGAATCGGGCAAGCACTTGAATAGTTATTATTCCAATTTGAACCAATATTATATACATTAAGCAGCAAATATAGAACAAATGTTATTTCATCTATTTCACAAGCAAATAAAAAGCAAAAAAAAGTTCATGAACCAATATATAAAAACACATAATTATTTTAGGATACCAGTTCTGATCAACCCAAACTCGAATTGTCTCCAGCAGAGCCTGAAGATCCACCAACACTGGCAGGACCCCTCTTCTTCCTCTCCTCCTCGTACTCGGAATCATCCGTTGGCAATTCAAACCTACAAACCGGACACGTATTCCTCGAGCCCAGCCACGGGACAATACAGTCACCGTGATATCCATGTCCACATGGCAACTTCGTTGCCGTTTCACCAACATTGACCATATCCTTACAAATAGCGCACACAATTGTCTCCTGCTTAGACAAAATCTCCACCGTTGGTAACACCAACATAGCAGATTTGGCCGCAGGTGGGGCCCCTCTCCTTCCACCGTCACTTTCAGCTAAGTTCTGCAACAACGTCTCATATCCAGCTGCGTCAACGTAATCCTCTGGATTGCCTATGTAACGGTCGGATTCCGGCACTTCGAGGCGAAATGCTATCGAATTTTCTTCTAAGCCCATCAGAATCTCGGTCCAGTCCAAAATCCGATTACGTCCGGTTCTCGCTCGGGTCGCTAAGTCTCGAAACAAGAGCCGGAGCACATCTCGCCGCCTCCGTCTCAGGTCTTCTTCGTCGTCGTTTTCTAAATTCTCTTCGTTCTCGTTATCAGATCGATCTCCTCCTCCTCCACTCTCTTCGTCGTCTTCGTTTTCATTTTCATTATCGTCGTTTCTGTCCTCTTCATTTTCACCGTTTTCATTGGCATCACCATCGTCTTCCTCATCGTTATCCCATCCACCAAGCTCAATTCGAAGAAAATCATCTTCAGATTGAGGATCCTGAGTCTGCTGCTGAGGCGCGTCCTCATCACGCGCTTCTTGCGCTATTAAACGCAGGACCTGCAGGAACTGGGATCCGAAACCGGGATCATCGACACGATCGGGGTTCAGTGAAGGCGAGGAGAACGGTGGTGGTAACGTGGCGGGGATTGATTCGACAAAGCCGTTCTTACATTCAAGACAAATAACATCGGGGAGATTGGCTAGGGTTTCAATGGAGACACGCTTCTCGCATTGATAGCACCAATACTGTGTCGTATCGGTATCCGACGCAGTAGGGGTTGTCGGTGTCGGTGTCGATGTCGGTGCCTGAGATGGAGATTCGGCCATCGAGATGCAGTTACGGATTCTACGGTGTGGAAAGAAAGGGAGTTCGATCGACTTACGTCGTGTCGTCAAATTGTTAAGAAAACTATAGGGTGTTTTCAAGGTGGTTGTTTGTCTCCGAGTCTTAGCCGTTTGATGAAATGGAAGTTGATGATTATCAAATTCTAAGACGATCAAACGGTTGTGTTTTAGCTTAAGACAAAAAGCGACATTCGATGTCAATTCAAGATTTGTTAGGTTAATCATGCGGTGGATGATTGGTGATTGAATTTAGGTGACTTGGTGGACACAAATTCAAATCCTTAGCTGGTGGGCTAAGGAGGCTAATCAAGGGCAATTAGGGGTGTAAATTTGGGTTAAAATTTATTTATTTGTGATTTAATTCACTTTAGGCTGTGTTTGGTTGGGGGGTTTTGGAGGGGAGGGGAGGGGAGGGGAGGGATTATTTTAAATTTTGTTTGTTTGGTTCAATTTTTTGAAGGGGAGGGGAGGGGAGCAAAATCCCTCCTAAATCAATTTTAGCTCCCCTCCAAAAGTGGGGGGTTTTGGAGGGGAGAGAAAGTGATGAATTAAAATTTTAAATGTAATTACTAAATTATCCCTACTTATATTGTTTTACTTTTATTTATAACATGCTATAAGGATAAAATAGTAAATTAGTTTTAAAATCTCTTCACAATCAAACATATATTTAATTAAAAACTCTCCCCTCCCCTCCTCTCCCCTCCTTTGAACCAAACATATATTTAATTAAAATCTTTCCCCTCCCTTCCCCTCCCCTCCATTAAAATCCCTCCCCTCCCCTCCCCTCTCCTCCCCTTCGTTGAACCAAACAGACCCTTAAAGCGAGTTTGAAAAAATAGATTTGTTTAATAAATAAGTTAATTCTATTCGATTCGTTTATTAAACGAATCGAATACGAATTTAAACTTATTGATTCGTTCATTCGTTTAGGATTCGTATTATTATTTTCTTTTTCTAATTGTTGTTATTTTTCAATTAGGATTCAAGAAATTATAGCTAATTATTATAAAAAAAATAATATTATCGATATTTGGTGAGTTATTTTTAGTAAATATATTAATTACATATTTCATATGTATATATTTATGAAAAATAATGTAAATAAATTATGGTAAATTGTGTTATTGAATAATATCATAACTAAATGAATATTCGTATTCGATTCGTTTAATAAGCGAATCAAATACGAATCCTGATATTATGATTCATTTAATAAACGAATCGAATACGAATCTATCACATTTTGATTCAATTCGTTTAAGATTCGATACAAATTTAATTTGTTGATTCGTTTTACCATATGTATGGCCAATACGGAAATCAATGTCTATTACTCCGTGGATTCTCTCAAACCCGCCTTCTCATTTTTTGGAGCTTACGCTCATTTTCAATTATATTTTTCTCAACTCTTTTTCTCCTTTTATTTTCACTTTCTCATAATATATTAGTATAAGTAAATCTTTATACTAAAGATGCACAACAAAAATTAGTGTGTACCAAAATGGAGGAAAAAAAACCCTCATATATGGATAATAATATAAGCGTTAAACTCGGATTTTAGATAATAGATACTAGTAAATTATCCATAAATGTTATGTTACATATTCATATGATCCACACTTATCAAACCGTATAACAACTTGATTTTAATCATATGTTCAGGCCCATAAAAATAATGTTCTTATCTTGGATCATTATACTTGAATTATTATGTCGTAACTTATCATTAGATAATATCATTTAGCGTCAATTTGAGAGTGTTATCACTTAAAAGTACGTGTAAACAAATCAATTGTAACAAATTCAATTGTGTGTTTATTGTAGTATTCATCTCTCTCATTTGATACGAACTCTTTAGATAATAGCTAGTAATGTTGAGGGTCTCAAGCCCTTCCCGTATTTGTTGATTACGGGGCAACCATGAGTTGTGGAATCGATTCAACTTGTTTGGTGGACCGCATATAAAAAAATCATTGATTTACGTACATTCGCCTTTTGCATATGGAGGCATACTAAATATTTAACTGAAAATGTTAGGTGAAATTACCTACAAGTAATAACAAGTAACAGTGTAACACTATACCTAAGAGGGGGTGAATTGGGTTATTAAAAAATAATGCGGAATTATAAATTTTGTCAATTTTATACTTCCAAGCTTTTACCAATAATTATAAACAACCTTAAAGTAAAATTGCACAAATTAAAAGATAAAGGAAGAGAGATACAACACCGAGTTTATAGTGATTCAGCCAAATCACTTGCCTACATCCACTCTCTCTTCAATCGCACTTGAAGGCTCCACTAGATTCAACAATCTTTACAACCAAGAGATTTTACTTTAAGACTTCTATTAAACCTTTTACACAAACTCCACTCTTGAGAGTAATCACCACTCACACAAGGGATTTCAATACAAGTGTTTCCGAAAAATAAATTTTTGTGTTTACAACACTATTTGATAACTCACAAGAAAGATACAAAGATTGAATAGTGTATGAGTTGCTCAAATATATCTAAGCTCACTAAAATGATTATGAAGATGTATATCTGAGCTTATGAATTGGTGAGAATAAGTTGGATCAAGAAGATTTGAGTATCCCACTGTTTTTGCTATCAAGAATGATGTATGAAGGTGTTCTAAGAATGCAAAAACGAATTTGAGGCATTTATATAGTGAATACCAATGATTTCCCAAACTTTCATATCAGAGACCGGTATGTCGGTCTCTGGACACCGGTATGCCGGTCTGACACCCAATGGTCATATTAACGTTTAAAAATGTATCTGTTTCACCAGTATTAATACCGGTACGTGTCTTGCCGATTCCAGTGAACATGTAAATCTTAGGCTAACCGGTATATATTCCGGTATGTAAACTGGTAAGTCATAAACCGGTTCCAATGAGTGTGATCTCCCCAGTATGATCGGTTTGTAAATCGGTATGGAAACCGGTATGACATAACCCAATTCCAGTGAGCATGTATTCAGCACCAATAGCGGTATGGAAACCGGTATAGTAATCGGTAAGGCATAGCCCGGTTCCAGTAAGCATGTTTTCTCAGTTTAACCGATAAGCAGGACCGGTATGGAAACCAGTAAGTATCATGCCGGTTCCAAAAATACGATTTGGATAGGACTTTCTTTTTGATAAACTCATTGTAAATACTTTTGAATCGATCTTGAGTGAAGTAGAGATCATGATTGAGGTCTGGGTTCATTTTGCAATTTGGCAAATTTTTGGGATTTTTCAAAAATGACGAATTTAGCCAAAAAAAAGTGATGAAAATATGTTCTAAACACGTCTTAGAGTGACTTTGAAAAAGAAATTTGAGCAAAAACCAACTCAAAAGATCGAATCGACAAATTGAAATTCTAGGGTTTTAAAACTTAAGAAATTCGAAAAACAGAGAAATTGATGAGTAAATGAAGTGAAAAGTTACCACAATTGATGATAGGATGAACGAAGATTCCGTAGGAGTGGATTAGAGTCAAGAACGAGAGGATTTGATAGTGATTTGAGAGAGATTTGGACAAAATGAAGGGAGAGGGTCACGAAGAATGGCGAAGAAAAGCGTTTGGGCTCTTTAAATTTGCGAGACCGGTTTACTTACCGGTATGCCTGTCTCGTAGACTGGTAAGCGAGAAACCAGATCGGTAAGGGCAGTCATAGACCGGTATGCCGGTCCCAGAAGGGTCACGAAGGGTATACGAGGAGTTTTATCGATAAAAATGGCCCCAAAATTAATTTTTGAGTATTTTTAATGACTCACACAAGTTATTTATTAGCTTAATGAGATTCATTAACACTCAAAACAAATAATTTTAAAGGAATCATGCATAAAAAAAATTTAAAACTCACATATAGGCAACAAGTAATATTTTCATTCATTGAATGCAATAATGCCTAATTCCCGTCTAATTCTTGTGAAACTTTCTTCGGGAAGGGGTTTTGTAAAAATATCTGCCAATTATTGATCGGTCGGAACAAAATCAAGAATTGCATCCCCTTTGCCAACATGATCTCTAAGGAAATGATACCTTATATCAATATGCTTGGCTCTAGAGTGGAGAATAGAGTTTTTAGACAAGTTGATGGCACTAGTGTTGTCACATAGAATGGGATTTTTCTCAAGAATGACCTCATAATCTCTAAGTGTGTGTTGCATCCAAAGTATTTGAGTGCAACAACTACCCGTCGTAATGTATTCGGCTTCGGTAGTGGAAAGGGCAACATTATTTTGTTTCTTGCTAAACCATGAGACTAGGCAATTACTCAATATATGATATGTACCACTTGTACTCTTTCTATCCAATCTACAACCACCAAAGTCGGCATCATAATAGATAATCAAGTTGAAAGCTACTCATTTTGGCTACCAAAGTCCCAAATTAATTGTTCCCGATAGATATCTAAAAATACGTTTTACGGCACAAAGATGAGTTTCACGAGGATTAGATTGAAATCTTGCACACATACAAACACTAAACATGATATTGGGTCTACTTGCAGTTAAATAAAGTAAAGATCCAATCATACCTCGATATTTTTTAATATCTACGGCTTTACTTTCTTCATTTTTGTCAAGCTTCAAGGTTGAACTCATGGGTGTTGAATGATGTTTGCTTGATTCCATCCCAAATTTCTTTAGAAGCTCCTTGATATATTTTGCTTGATTTATGATCACTCCGTCTTTTCTTTGATATATTTGTAATCCTAGGAAGAACTTGAGCTCTCCCATCATGCTCATTTTAAATTCACTACTCATACAATTGGAAAATTCCTCACACAATGAGGCGTTAGTAGCACCAAAAATAATATCATCAACATTAACATTTCATCATGCTTATGCTTAATAAATAGTGTGGTATCAACTTTTCCCATTACAAAGCCATGTTCCAAAAGAAAAGAGCTAAGCCTATCATACCATGCTCTAGGAGCTTGCTTAAGTCCATATAGTGCTTTAGTTAATTTGTACACATGATTGGGTAAATCAATATTTTCAAAACCGGGAGGTTGTTCAACATAAACTTCCTCCATAATGTACTCATTAAAAAAAGAACTTTTCACATCCATTTGATAAAGTATAAAATTTTTATGACACGCAAAAGCTAAGAGGATGCGTATGGCTTCAAGCCTAGCTACATAGCAAAGGTTTCATCATAGTCTATTCCTTCTTCTTGGTTGTAGCCTTGGGCCACTAATCTAGCTTTATTTCACCAATCCGAACTCATCAGTTTGTTTCTAAGAACCCATTTTGTTCTAATAATACTTTGATGAGTAGGTCTAGGAACTAGATGCCACACTTTATTTCTCTCAAATTGATTTAATTCTTCTTGCATAGCTATAATTTCTCTCAAATTGATTTAATTCTTCTTGCATAGCTATAATCCAATTATGATCTGTTTCGGCTTCAAGAAGGTTTTTAGGCTCAATTTGAGAAATGAATGCAGAGTTATTACAATAATTCATAAGTGTGTGTCTTGTGATAATTTTCTTGGAGGGCCATTCTATAATTAATTCCCTAGGGTGTGATCTCATAACTTTAGCATATTTAATTTCCTTAGGAAGAGAATGAGAGTCATCACCTTGATTTTGTTGAGGAGGTTCATTATTACCTTCATGTTGTGTCTGATCCTCAAATTATAATTGATCCTTGGAATCATTTAGATGTAGATCATTTAATTGCTCTTCCAAGTGATTCTCAGCATCATCATTTCTCATTTCAAGAACTTTGTTGCTAGTAGAAGATTGGTTAGATTCATCAAAATTTACATGTATGGATTCTTCAATTGTCATGGTTCTTTTATTATAAACTCTATATGCTTTGCTAGATGAAGAATATCCTAGAAAAATTTTAATCGTATTTAGAATCAAATTTTCCAAGGTTATCCATTGTGTTCAAGATAAAACATTTACAACCGAAAACTTTGAAAAAGAAATATTTGGTTTTCTGCCCTTCCATAACTCATAAGGAGTTTTGTCAATACATTTTCTCACTGCCACTCTATTGATCACGAAACATGCGGTATTGACTGCTTCGACCCAAAAGTAGTTTGGTAAGTGATGTTCTTTGAGCATTGTTCTAGCCATTTCTTGCAATGATCTATTTTTACGCTCAACGACCTCATTTTGTTGAGGTGTTCTTGCACAAGAAAATTGATGCTTTATGCCATATTATATGCAAAAATCTTCAAAAAGATGATTTTCAAATTCTCCCCCATGATCACTTTCGTATGCAAATAATGCTAGATTCTTTTTCTTTTTGAACTTGATTGCAAAACATTGTGAAATATTTGAAAGTATCATTTTTATTTGCTAAAAAGAAAGCCCATATAAATCTAGAGTAATCATCAACTATTACAAATGCATAGCTTTTACCACCAAGGCTTGTGATTCTTGATGGTCCAAATAAATCCATATGCAATAGTTGTTGGGGTTTTGAGGAGGAAAAATCATTTTTGGTTTTAAAAGAACTTTTATGTTGTTTTCCAAGCTCACAATTTTCACAAACTTGATCTTTCACAAATTTTAACTTTGGAAGCCCTTTTACCAAATCTTTATTAGAGATTTTGGAAATCAATTTCATGTGTGCATGACCTAATCTTCTATGCCAAAGTCGAGAGTTGTTATCTAATGCACTTAAACATTTCTCATGATGCATGTCATGTCCAATGTCAAATAGATAAATATTTTGATCTCTATAACCTATGAATAATACATTATTTGATTTTCTATCAACAATTCTACAAATAGAGACATCAAATTCAACTCCATAACCTTTATCACAAAATTGCCTAATGCTTAATAAGTTATGCTTAAGGCCATAAACTAGTAAAATGTTTTCAATTAAAGTAGTGGAAACGGTACCAACGTTTCCATATCCAAGGATTTCACCTTTACCGTTATCACCAAATGTAATGGATCCACTATTTTTTATGCAAGTGAAAGAAGAAAGTTTTGAGTAGTCCCCCGTCATATGCCTTGAGCATCCACTATCGAGGAACCATTTTCCTTTAGTCTTTTTCTTCCTTACCTATTCAAGAAGAATCATGTAGTTTTAGGTACCCAAATTTTCTTGGGTCCTTGCAGGTTAGTCTTAGTTCCTTTTGGAACCCATGCATTCTTCATATTTTCTTTCTTATACATGCAATCATATGTCTTATGTTCGTTCCTATTGCATGCATGACAAGTAATATTTGCATTAACATGAGAGTATGAAGTAGATGCTTTAAAAAAAGTGATTTTTTAAATAAGTACTTTTGTTGTAAGGCCTATATCCCAAACCATCTTTATTAAATAAACATCTTTGGGATCCAAGAAGAATATTTAGATTTTTCTCCCATAAAGTGAATTTTGTTACAATATTGTTTAAATCCATAACTTTCTTTTTCAATGACTCATTTTCTTCTTTAATGATATTACAATCGCATGTGGTAGAACTAGATGCTATGCTAGATATGTCCTTTCCAAGTTTCACATTTTCATTCTTTAAGCAAATTAATTCTTTTTCATATATTTTATTTTTCCTTACGATTAAGGCATGCTCATTAACTAACAATGTATGTTCCTTTTTGACTAGTTTATGTTTCTTTATCAAAGAATCATATAAATCACGCAATTAATTAAACGAATCAATTAATTCATCATATTCGAAAGAATCATGTACCTTTTCTTCTTTACTTTCGATGATGAGGTGGTCATCCTCAATTTCCATAAATGCAAGATTGTTTGTTTCATTTACATATTCTTCATTCGAGGAGCTTGAATCACTATCGCTCCAAGTAGCATTCATTGCTTTCTTTTTACCATTTCCCTTGAATCTCTTCAAAGGACAATCAACCTCTTTGTGACCCGGTTTCTTACATTCAAAGCAAGTGAGTTGTCCCTTCTTGTGTTTCCATGGCTTTTCTGTTAGGGTTGGTGCTCTGAGCGCCAATTTCTTATGTATTTCCCTGTAAATACTCTTGTATATATTTTATTAATGAATAAAATAAATAGATCTGTAATATAAATTCTTTTATTATATGGTAAAGACGTAATTGACCATAGAGTGATTGGTTATGATACATTTACAAAAGCGTCACAACTGACATTGAGCAGTATCATAACAGTATCATTCTTTAACTGTTCATGGTCAAGGTTTACAATTACTTGGTCAGTAAGTAAACCCGTTGAGACCGGTATATGTCTGACCGGCGTAAACACACACGTATAACGCAAGCGCACATATCGTTCAAGTAGTATAAAAATATCGATCCCACGAGGACTTAATTCCTACTGTTATTATTAATGATTGAATCTATTTATTTACAAATATCTAATTGAGGGTGAAGAGAATGATTGCTTGATTGATTTGGTTGATTGTAGTTTTGCAAAATAAATAAATAAATAAAAAGACAAAAGAAAATACTAAGGAAAATAACAAAAGACACAAAGATCTAGGGTTGTGAATCATTCTAATATCTTTTAAAAGATGAAGTGATTATTTTATGTTTGTGTAATAAATCAGTTTACTAACCTGAAACACGAAATTATGCAAAAGCCTATGTCGATGGTCAGACGCAAATACCCAGTTTAACCCAATTGAACCATATATATATGTCAACCAAATTATCTGGATTCATTAAGTAATTAAGTTCCAATTATGGCTACCCCCGCCCGACAGGTATATGTCTACCCTGTAAGGATATCTATTAAAGGGTTATCTATCCTCAAGGAAGATCGTGGGCTATTAAGTCTAAGGCTGAAACCTAAAATCTCAATGTCTAGTTCATTTTAGATTTACCACATCAATCTTATTGGTGATCAGACAACAAGAAGCATTAAGCTTAAGACTTAATAAGTAAATCTTTAAATTACCCAAACTATAAAATAACTATTTATAAACTGGTGATATTAGAATTCATCACAACCCCAGATAATTAACACATAACTAGGGCTAGTAAAGACTTAAAAGTAAAAATGCTGAAAAGTAAATTGCTGAAAAGTAAATGACGGAAAGTAAATGCTGAAATTAAATACTGAAAATTAAATGCTGAAAAGTAAATGCTGAAAGTAAATTACTGAAAAGTAAATTGCTGAAAAGTAAATGCTGAAAGTAAATTGCTGAAAAGTAAATAAAGTAAAAGTACAATAAAAGAAAATGTTGAGGCAAAAGGATCCACTTTTATTACTTCTATTTTAGATATCTCCCTTAATATAATATATTAACTTTACATGATAATTGCCAACCAGCCATATAGGCGGTATCCAGATTAAGTCAAATTAATAATTAATTACCAACCGACCAATCAGGCGGTATCCAGTTTAGTCAGGTTAAAACCAATTAAAATAATTACCAACCGACCAATATGGCGGTATCCTCGTTAAGTCAGGTTTTAACTAGTTTATATATTATAATTAAGGGAGATTAATCTAAATATTAGTAATAAAAGTTTTACCTTTTACCCCATCAAAGAGGAGTTACCTCCTCATTACTGAAAAGTAAAAACTGAAAATTAAAGAAAGAAAAGTATTGTGCGTAAAAGTAAATTGCGGAAAGTAAAAACTGAAAAGTAAAGAAAAGAAAGTGCGAAAGCGGAAATTAATTACTGAAAGCTATAAATAAACAAACAAGATACAATCATCTTAGTATTCTTAAGGAATTCCTTAGAAGAAAGTATGAATTTTACAAATGAAATGACTTGGTATTTATAGGCAAAATTTTGCCTCCATCAAATCATCCACCAAATCAATTATTAATTGCTTCACTAATTGTTCCACTAATTGCTCCACCAAATCCATTATTAATTGTTCCATTAATCTCTTATCATGTTTGGTGATGATTTGATAATTTTTATTATTTATTTATTTATTTATTTTTTTGCTTTGAAAATTATTGAAAGTGACTTTAATAATTACACACAACACACTTCTGGATGGTTTATCAATTTCGGGCATGAAATCTTCAGAATTCGAAATTATTTTGTCTTTCAAAGCTGTAGATATTTGAGTCTTCTTTAATCTGGAACTTGAATCAGCTCAATCCGATATCGGAGTAAAAAGTTATGCCCAAATTACGACAGATGCACAAAACTAGAATTTCCAAAACTGCACTTCGTTAAAACGCCCTTTCAAGTTTCCAATCTCCAAAATTAATATGTCAAGTCCAATTTTTGCCCTTATTTGACCCATATTTAGTCCTAAATGATTTCATTAAGTCCCAATATTATTTTATCTGCAAAATAAACTAAAACATATCAAAACGTTCATCAAACCCGAGAAACTAAACAAAATATTAAGTAAAATGGGCGGTAAATATTGATATATTTTCCGCTCATCAGTGTCGTATATTGGAATGTTGGATTCTAATGGTTTCTCAATGAACCATGAGTCTCGGGAAACTCGTATAGACACATAGGTGTTTATATCGGATACACACTGAACGACTCGCCGAAGATTCTTAATAGATGGTACACCAACGTCAATAAGAATCTTCTCGGGTTGAGTGAGCATAGTGATCCTCCGACTTGAGGTACCATTGTGGATATATGAGGTATCCTCCACACTTTGATGGCAGTCACGTCACCGATCTATTTAGATCAGACCTCTGTCTGTTCGTTGGGTGTGGACTAATCCTCAGGATATCCTGTGCGTATTAAGATAGGATCCGTCAGTTCTGTGTAAAGAGCATATGTATCCATTATGGAATTAGCAATCTGTTAAATCCATGGGCCCGTAGTACACTGTAGAAATCAGTTCTAAGTGTTATTTAAGAGATTGCTAATAGAATCGTCGACGGGATTATACCTAAAGAGATTTGACGTTTATATATATATCTCTGGGATAATCCGGATACCTGTGATGGAATGATTATACGTATGCAGTGACCTCGACCTGTATGGTTCAGAGATTTTATCTGTGTTCATCATAATTTACGGGTGGGTAGATTATGAACATGAAATTGGATTTCGTGACGGATATGTCTGAACCTAGAGAGTCTCACTAATGAGATATACTCGTTGGGCACTAGGGAAACTTTTATAAATAATACTGATTATTTATAAGTTGTTTAACAGTTAAACGAAAATACATGCTTTTGAGATCTTTCGGCCATTTAATTAATGTCGAATTATGATATTTGACATTTATTATTAATATATGTATTTTGATTATTTAATATAAATATAATACATATATTTGAGATATTTGTATTTAATTATTTAATTATTCAAATGTTGAATAATTGAATTAATTAAATATTTAATATCTTATTTACTTATTAAAGTAAGATAAATGACATTTCTTTATTGGATAAAGTGGCCAATTTTGATTGGTTAAATTGGCATGATTTAATTGATTGGAATGTGATAAACATTAATTTGATTAATGTTTTTAGACTACAAATAATTAAATCAATTTCCAATTAATTAAAACAAAAAATGAAAAATGTGGTTATTATTATTTCCTTCAAAAATCGGTAATTTGGGAAATTATATAAACCCATTTTTTGGTTTTTTTTTCACAATTTCATGAACCCTAAAAATCAAATACATAGAAAAAAAAAGAGAAAATGAGGAAAAAGAAAGAAAAAGGCTTGGAATCAAGGATTTTTGGTAAGGTTTCTTAACTTTTTCCTTCATGAAAAATATTTCTATCTGACTAAGCCTCAACATGTGTAGCTTAGTTTGTTCTCTATTCTTTTATGGATGTGATTTGATGATTGGGAACTTGGATGGAAGTTGGAAGCATGTATTTTAAATTAGAATGCTTAGAATTGTTCATTAAGCTTTCTTTTTGCCATTTTGATGGCTAGTTGCTATTCTAGAGTCTTTTAGGCACTCATGATTGACCTATAATTTTTCTTGAGCTATTTCATGATGGTGAGGCTTGATTGGTGTTGTAAGAATTGAATTAAAGACTTGAATTTGATTAATTTGGTGTTAATTTGTTAATTTATGAAATTATTAAATTAGGATTTTTTAACCTTCATCAAATTTGGGGCTTTTCATATATGTGATGAGATTTGATGTATATTAAATTTGGGAATTTTTGGATTTGATCTTGACATGTTTTGAACAAAAATGACCAAATTGTAAATTCTTGAAAATTGAGGGACCATTCGGAAATAATGGAAAAAAATATTTTCTTGAGTTGTAAAATTGTATTTTCATGTATAAGACATGAATAAATCATTTTGGAATTGATTTGGAATCAATTAGAATTATATTTGACAATTTTGGACTAAAATGATTAAAATTCAAAGTTTTGGGGCAAAATGGTAAATTCTGAAAAATCTGATTTTTCGGTAAAAATTTCAGTTTCTAAGTATTGAGTAATTGAAATAAATTAGTTCATTTTAATTACCCAAGAAAAATAATTGAAATCGGCAAATTTTGATTTTCCGCGATCCGCTGCGTTTACCTAAATTACCACCCGAAACCCCAACATTTTCATCCTCATTCCTCACTTCTTTTCTAAATTTCCCTTTGGTGAACTTTTTGTTTTTGAGGAATTTCTTGAAGTTTCTTGTAAGGAGGGCCACATCATCATCACTTTCTTCATCATCAATTGACTCTTCACTATCTTCTTTTGTTGCATTTGACTTAAGGCAAGATTATTTCTTACTCTTTTCTCTTCTTCTTCCTTTCTATCCATTTTTATCTCCATCTCATATTCTAGCAATTTCCCAACAAAATCATCGAACTTCAAGGTATTCATGTCATTTTCTTCTTTGATGGAGGCGGTATAGCTTCTATATTCTTTAGGGAGTGACCTAAGAATTTTCTTCACTTGATCGGTTGCCCCAATGGTTTTCCCCAATGCACCTAGATGGTTTATGATGGTGGTGAACCTTGAGATCATGTGCTCAATTTCTTCCCCGGATTCCATTTTGAAATTGTCTAATTCACACATGAACCAGTTGATCTTTGATTCCTTCACTTGGCTTGTGCCCTCATTGATCATTTCCAAAGACTTCCATAGCTCGTGTGCATTTCCAAATTCCGGAAGCTTGTTGATTTGACTACGATCAATAGCACATAAGAGATGGCTAAGTGCTTAAGCATTTATGGAGCTTTGTGCAATTTCCTCATCGGCCCATTCAAAGTGGGGCTTAGGAATCTCCATACCATTACTATCATTCTTCATCAGCGTTTTTACACCCCTTGTGATCACTTTGAAGGATTGTGTGTCAACGGCCAAAATGTAGTTAAGAAACTTCATCTTCCAATAATTATAATCGGTTCCGTTGAAGAATGGAGGTCTTGCCATTGAAAATACATCGGCAAGATTTGACGAGTTGCTTGTAGAGGCCATGATCATTTTCTCGGACGGTTAAGTCTTTGTTGAGAAAACCTCGCTCTGATACCAATTGAAATTACCTACAAGAAATAACAACATTATACCCAAGAGGGGGGGTTAATTGGGTTATTAAAAAATAATGCGGAATTATAAATTTTGTCAATTTTATACTTCCAAGCTTTTACCAATAATTATAAACAACCTTAAAGTAAAATTTCACAAATTAAAAGATAATGGAAGAGAGATACAACACCGAGTTTATAGTGGTTCGGCCAAATCACTTGCCTACGTCCACTCTCTCTTCAAGCGCACTTGAAGGCTCCACTAGATTCAACAATCTTTACAACCAAGAGATTTTACTCTAAGGCTTCTCTTAAACCTTTTACACAAACTCCACCCTTGAGAGTAATCACCACTCACACAAGGGATTTCAATACAAGTGCTTCCGAAAAATAAATTTTTGTGTTTACAACACTATTTGAGAACTCACAAGAAAGATACAAAGATTGAATAGTGTATGAGTTGCTCAAATATATCTAAGCTCACTAAGATGATTATGAAGATGTATATATGAGCTTATGAATTGGTGAGAATAAGTTGGATCAAGAAGATTTGAGTATCTCACTGTTTTTGCTATCAAGAATGATGTATGCAGGTGTTCTAAAAATGAAAAAACGAATTTGGGGCATTTATATAGTGAATACCAATGATTTCCCCAACTTTCCTATCAGACACCGGTATGCCAGTCTCTGGACACCGGTATGCCGGTTGTAGGCACTGCATTTTTGCATGTAAGTCCCGATGATGAGTCTCACATGGAGACACTACCTCTTTAAATTGTGGAAGTCACGGGAAACGGACGTCGGAAGGGAAGAGTCATGAATTGACATCTTATTGGATTTAATTCGCTTGTTTAGCTTCGGGTTTGCTTGTTGGACCTTGTTTTAAAACACATCCTTAGCCCAAAACCAAAGCCACACGCCCACCTAGCCCAAGCCCATCAAATCACATCCAATAATAATTAAAACATTTAAAACACATGTCAAAAATTAAATTAAATTAAATCAAATTAAATGATATCAAATAAAATCAAGATAAATCACATTCCTAATTAAAAGAAATCAAATCAAATTTAAACAAATCACCTCCCTAAATTAAGTAGATACTTTCCTTGTGATATGCTAATTAGGAGATATCACCATTGATTGCATGATCTCTTTCCTTCCCATGCAAGGTAAACCCTAACATTTGCCTATAAAAAGAAGCCTAAACCTAACCTTGAAACGGCTGGCTCATTCACAACTCTCACGGCAAAACACAAACACAAAAAAAACCCTAAGCTCACGTTCTCTCACCTCAGTGCAAGACACGACACTTTGAAACAGCAAACCACTCCACTCACATTGCCTCAACTTCACGCATCCATTACCCACTCACGCATCAGTCACTACCCTTCACGCATCCATTACCCACTCACGTATCAGCCACTACCCTTCTAGCATTCACGCCCCCCACACAAAGAAAATTCTCTCTGCAATTGTCGAAAGCACAGCCCTTAAAACACCCTCCATTTCCGCATAATCAACATCAAAACACCCTCACATACACCCCTTAAAATATGCCACTGCATCCCCTCCAAAACAACCCTATAATCCACGCCAAAACATCAATCCATACAGCCATGAACTGTCGCACAAAACCTTCACCAAACTGCCTATCATCACCGAATTCTGCCCCCTAAACAGCAGCCCAGTTCACACCAGAAACAACATCAAAAACTGCCACAAAAGGCAGTGGAAATTGCAGCCCTAACCCCCTTAAAAAACGCCAAAACAGTCCCTTAATACAGTGAAAATAGTGACCAGAAAATACAGTAAAAATAGCAGCAAAACGGAGTAAAAAAAACAACGAAGGAAAACTTTGAACCAGTGAACCGGAGGAGTTGCGGAGCATCAACCCTTCCGACGGCTGTGTAACGCACTTCCAAAAGACGACTTAAGAGGTTAGACCTGAGGGCACCATTTTTTTTATTTATTTCTGCATATTTCTCTTATTTTGCCAATATTTATTCGCATAGGTATTGTTGATTAATGTATGCTATGACTATTGGATGAATGGAATATGTGTCGTCTCTTATGGTATATCGGATGGAAACCCAGACGTAAATTCCGTAACCGAATCCGAATGGACGGTAGTACGGTCTGTACTTGGGAAACAACTCCACGTACTACTTGAGCAAACAGCATGTGTTTTGCTTTATTTAATATTGTTCATCTATTATTCGCATTTTTTTATTCTGCCATATACTTTCTGCATGTTACTTATTTTATGCATTGTAATGTAATGCGCATGGGCAAATCGAGTTGGATTAAAGGTCCTTCGTTTTGAGGGATGAAAAGCCTAAGGGCTACCTTTGCCACGACGTTTTACCGCGCCGGACGAAGTATGTTTGATTGAATGTGAGATATGTTCAATCGAGTATACGAAGTCCCATATTATCGTCGTCTTTATTTTTATGCATTGTAATGTAATGCGCATGGGCAAATCAAGTTGGATTAAAGGTCCTCCGTTTTGAGGGACGAAAAGCCTAAGAGCTACATTTACCATGACGTTTTGCCGCGCCGGACGAAGTATATTTGATTGAATGTGAGATATATTTAATCGGACATACAAAGTTCCATATCATTGTCTTATTTATTTGTATGCATTGTAATGTAATGCGCATGGGCTTATTATGTTGGTCTAAAAGGTTCTCTACTTGAGGGAAGAAAAGCCTAAAAGGCTACCTTGACCATGACATTTCGCCGCGCCTTTTATTATTCCGTTATTTGCTTTCTGTATGCCATCTCCTAGTTAAATCATGCATCATAGTGTAATGCGCATGGGCAAATCAATTTGGATTAAAGGTCTTCCACCTTGAGGGATGAAAAGCCTAAAAGGCTACCTTTGCCACAATGTTTTGCCACGCCGGATGAATTACACTCGATTGAATGTGAAATATGTTCAATCGGGCATACGAGGTCCTACATCGTGTATTTGTTTATCCATGTATGTGTTTGTGTCATTTCAGATGCCATTTTGGCAATCTCGTTCGAATTCGTTTCCAAACGCTACACGAACGTATGCATTCTGCCTCATTCCGTTCGAACGCATTTACGAACGCTAATCGAACGCGCATCTATTTTATTTTATCATGTATCAGGTCTCACCCCGTTCGAACGCATTTCCAAAAGCTATACGAATGCGAACCTTCTGTTTACCGTTCGAACGCGTTTTCAAACGCTACACGAACGCACATACAGTGCACATACTTCTTTTCGTCACATTTCATGCATGTTTGCTTCTTTGATCATTTCTTTTGCACTATATGATTAATCATATCATTTCATTACTTACGCTTAGGAAATTATCATCTATTTATATTTCCGCATTTATCTATTTAATGTGTCTATGAATTGTGTGCTTGTCGTTATATCAATTTACTTCTATGCATGCGAACTTAGGTGTAGGTTGTATGCTAACTTAGGAGTATGATACTCTTGGGAATATATGTTGCGTAGATTTGGTTAGATTATTGCACAAATTCTTTCATTACAAGTGGCATATGTAAGGGACAATTCCGAACCCAACGGTTTGAGGTCTTCCCTTGCGAGGGGTGAGTGCTGCCTTAAATCATTTTCCCGGTTCACACCGGGTGGCGACTCCATTTTTAGTTCTCTGGATTAGTCCCCCGCGGGCTACTCTGTACTCCCAACCAGGCCGCGAGCCTGGAACAGCTTCGCTGATTTCTGTGTCCTACACCAATCTGACACCCAATGGTCATATTAACGTTTAAAAATATATTTGTTTCACCGGTATGAATACCGGTATGTGTCTTGCCGGTTCCAGTGAACATGTAAATCTTAGGCTAACCGGTATATATTCATGTATATAAACTGGTAAGTCATAAACTGGTTCCTGTGAGTGTGATTTCCCCAGTATGACTGGTTTGTAAATCGGTATGGAAACCGATATGACATAACCCGATTCCAATGAGCATGTATTCAGCACCAATACCGGTATGGAAACCGGTATAGTAACCGGTAAGGCATAGTCCGGTTTCAGTCAGCATGTTTTCTCAGTATAACCGGTAAGTAGGACCGGTATGGAAACCGATAAGTATCATGCCGGTTCCAATAAGCATACAAAACATGGGAATGCCACCGGTATGCCGGTTTTGGATATCGGTATGCCGGTCTCAATGATAAATATGAAATTTTTCAATGTTTAAGGCATTTTTCAAATGAGTCTAATGCATCTATATGAAGTTGCATGTTTAATGAGCTTAGAAATGAAAATACACAACTCAAATTACAAATGGAGACCTAAGCTAAAGCCATACAAGATTTTCTTCATATGAGGTTCGGCTTTTACGTTCGTTGCTCTTTATTACCGATGTGCTTCGACATCTTTTTGGAATGTCTTGTAATAGTGCGTCGAAGACTTCTAATGTTGCGTCATCAAAATCCATCTTGAAATATATGTCGCTAACATTAGGTACGTACAAAACTCTTAGATAACCCAGCACATTTGGCCAGCTAAGTAGCCATTAATTATAACGCTTGTCCTCAAAGGGCGTGACTTGGTAGTGTAGGGCTCAAGATCTCACATTGAGGTCATGAGTTCGACTTCAGTGAGTGCTTTTCTTGTAAGAGCCTGAGACAGTCGATGGTTTTACCTCCTCCACCTAAGCCCGGAAGGGATGGTCTGGTGGTAAGATTTCCAATGATTTCAAAAAAATTCTAATATTTTGGGTCTGTTTGGTATTGTGATGTGATCTGTGATGATGTGACAAAATTATGTTTGGGCCACAACATAATTTTTAAATGTGTTAATTAATAATGAGAAATCACGATTACTAATCGTGATTTTTTTCAAAAATTAAGTTTTGTAAAAGTTAAAAATTTTAGTTTTTCCTCACCATCAAAATATTAGAAAAAAACACATTGCAATTGTTTTTTTTTTTCAAGCATAAATTAAAATTTCATATCGTCGTTTATAAATCATCATTTGTTCACCATATTTTTCTAATCGGAACACCAAACAGAACCTTTATCATTCAGAACAAGTCTAAAGTCATATGGGTATTTCAAGTGACACACACGGCAATTTTAACATTATGGGGAAGACTTGGAAAGCAACTCCATTAGCACGACTCATCCGCTGAATTTGACCTTATGTAGCTGCACAATGCGGAAGCTCATCTACACTTACTAAGAAAACTCCTACAACAGTGTCACCTAATGACTGATAGAAATTAGAGGGGCATACATGAATAAAATTTCTTAATTTTATCTATAACTGAAATGTGGTAAATCGAAAATTAATTACTCGTGTTTGCATTTTTAATTCATATAAGCTTAATGACCCAGACTATCAGAAATTTTGTTACTCTGTCTGGAGTTTTGTAAAATTGGGCGTGGCACGGTCTGCTAAACTTGGGCCATTGGTAATTCAGGCCCAGTAAATTATCCAATTTTAAAAATGGCTTCGATTTGGGCCCAAAACTGGTCTTTGTGTGGGTATTTATTTTATACTATAAAGCATATATAAAATGGGCCAATATATTCTTGCCACGTCTAAAAAATAAATCTCAGTCGAAAGATCATCCTTCTCGCCAATGATCGGCCCACTAGATTAGTTAAGTTGACTCGGGTATAGAGTTGTCCCGTGGGGCCGTCCATACGATCTTGCATTCTCCACGTCAAGGAAACAAAGCAAAACCAATGATATACCCCCACGTATCAATGTTCAGATTTAAACCCCAATCAAAACAATTCAACTCGAAGTAGTCGCGTCTCGTGAGATCTGCAGTCTCCGTCTTAGCACCTGCACGATATAACAATCAACGGGCAAACGGAGAGGCAATAATTTGATCATTTTAACTGATCGAAGTTACTACGATGAGGAAGTGGACAATCCCTTACATTTTGATTCTCTTTGTACTTCTCGCGCTTCTTCCGGATCAAGGTAAGCTAGTGATACTTTTGTACATCTGAATTTATTTTCTGCGTTAGCTGCATTGTTTACGAACTTATACGACGCCGGATCTGTGATTTTTCAGGCCGAAATATACAGGCAAAAGCAGAGGATGAATCTGATAAACTAGTGGATCCTCCTAAGGTTGAGGACAAACTCGGGGCCGTACCAAATGGGTTGTCAACAGATTCGGACGTGGCAAAGAGGTTAGTATCGTTAGTTGTACTTGCCTTTTCAGTTTTTTTTTTATTGTTCTTTTAGTTGCATTTTTTTTTTTTTTTTAATAAAATATATTTTTTTATTATTGATTTAGGGAAGCGGAGTCGATCTCGAAGAGGTCGCTTCGTAATACTGCAGAGAAATTTGAATTCCAAGCTGAGGTGTCTCGGCTCATGGACATTCTCATCAATTCTCTTTACAGCAACAAAGATATTTTCCTCAGAGAGTTGATTTCCAATGCTTCTGATGTAAGCATATCTTTCTATAATAAGCTCCAAAATTTTGGTTTTTATCTGCAGAGATTTGAAATTATTTATTTATTTATTTGTTTTTGAAATTCAGGCGCTAGACAAGATTAGATTCCTCTCTCTGACAGACAAAGAGGTCTTGGGCGAAGGCGATAACACTAAGCTTGAGATCCAGGTTTGTGCTTAATTCATATAGAGACTGTGATTTAGTTATGTTACATTAGTGGTGATGAAATAATGATTTCAATCATTTATTATTGAATAATTAAGTTAATTAATGGATATATCACGCTTAATGAAATGCAGATTAAGTTAGACAAAGAGAAGAAAATTCTTTCAATTCGTGACAGAGGTATCGGTATGACAAAAGAGGAATTGATTAAGAACTTGGGAACTATAGCAAAATCTGGAACTTCAGGTACTTATATTGTATGAAGGCCTTCTCTAATCAAGTTGAGTGTTCAACAATTTTAACTACATTTATTGTTTTTCTTGCAGCATTTGTTGAGAAAATGCAGACAGGTGGAGACCTGAATCTTATCGGGCAATTTGGTGTTGGGTTTTACTCAGTATATCTCGTTGCTGACTATGTTGAAGTAATTAGCAAACATAATGATGACAAACAGTAAGTCTCTATGCATTTATATGAATTGTTAAATTGGGCTTTCCTAGTTTCTTGATTTGTCAGTTGATCGTAACGCTAATTGTTTGCCTCATAGGTATGTGTGGGAATCAAAGGCTGATGGGGCATTTGCAATTTCTGAGGACACATGGAATGAACCATTAGGACGTGGAACTGAGATTAAATTGCACCTCAGAGATGAAGCTGGGGAGTACTTGGAAGAGGGCAAGTTGAAGGTTGGTAGTTCATCATAGTTTGTCTATAGGAATTTATTTTTCTTATTTACTGTTTATTGATTGAACAACTTGATATGGACTACAAGACTTTAATGTTAGTGTTCTTCTTTTGCTCTTTTATGATGTTCAAACTTAATTTGGGGAGATTATTTTTTTATAATTGATTTTTGGCCACAGGAGTTGGTGAAAAGATATTCTGAATTTATTAACTTCCCCATCTATATTTGGGCCAGCAAAGAGACTGATGTGGAGGTTCCAGCTGATGAGGATGAATCAAGTGATGAAGAGGAAAAAGGTACATATTAATGTACCATACTGTTGAATGATGGATTTATCATTTAGTGCTGATACCATAAGATCATTTACGCTTTTATGCATCAGCAAGTTTGCATATTTGGTTGTTACATTTCTGACCTTTTATTTACTCCACCGCGACAATCAGCTGATAAAGAAGATGAAGAAGCTGAAACAAGTGAAGATGAAGATGATTCTGAGAAAAAGCCAAAGACCAAAACAGTGAAGGAAACAACTTACGAGTGGGAGCTCTTGAACGATGTGAAGGCTATATGGCTGCGAAATCCAAAAGAAGTGACAGAGGAAGAGTACACCAAATTTTATCACACTTTAGCAAAGGTGCTATTCCAATTTTGTATAGCTGTGGAAAATCTATAAATCTTTCGGTTGTGGGAGAGGTTAATTTGTTTTCACAAGTTAACTTTTGTCTCAATCATTTGCACATTATTTTTCTTTTCAGGATTTTACTGATGAGAAGCCTTTAGCGTGGAGTCACTTTAATGCTGAAGGTGATGTTGAGTTCAAGGCCGTTTTGTTTGTGCCTCCGAAGGCTCCTCAGGATCTGTATGAGAGTTATTACAACACTAATAAGGCCAACTTGAAGTTGTATGTTAGAAGGGTCTTCATCTCAGACGAATTTGATGAGCTTTTGCCCAAATATCTCAATTTTTTGAAGGTATCTATTTAAGACTTTGATAAGTTATTTTAATTGTCTTTAGTTTACTAAATAATGAAAAATCAGGGTCATGATTTTATTATCAAATTGGTATAGGGTCTTGTTGATTCAGACACATTACCACTCAATGTATCAAGAGAAATGCTTCAACAACACAGCAGCTTGAAAACAATCAAGAAGAAACTCATCCGCAAGGCCCTTGACATGATCCGTAAAATTGCTGAGGAGGATCCTGATGAGTCCGCTGGCAAAGACAATAAAGGTATGCTTCAATTAACTTAAAGAGATATATCAGCTAAAGTCTTGCCTGAGTCATGTTCCATCAATGTATTATTCACTGAAAGCCTGGGCATTCTATAGCTAATTAGTCTGTAAAGCAAAATAAGTTTTCCTTTTCTGATTTGTCTTTTAATGTTCAGTTTTCTTCAATTTCATATTGGTTACTGAAAACTCTGTTATTGAATCTTGATACGGTGCAGATGTTGAAAAATCCAGTGATGATGATGAGAAGAAAGGTCAATATGCTAAATTCTGGAATGAGTTTGGAAAGTCCATTAAACTTGGGATCATTGAGGATGCAGCTAATAGAAACCGATTGGCAAAACTTCTCAGATTTGAGAGGTATCTGTCTTTAGTCCTTGAATTTATTGTTGTATCTTTTCTTATTCAAGGAATTAGGCCTTTTACATCAGCTCTTGTCATTGGGGAGAAAATTCACGGTGTTGTGCTCTCTTTCTTACAGCACAAAGTCGGATGGTAAATTGACTTCTCTGGACCAATACATTTCGAGAATGAAGGCTGGACAAAAGGATATCTTTTACATAACAGGCCCCAGCAAGGAACAATTGGAAAAGTCTCCTTTCCTTGAGAGGCTTAAGAAGAAGAATTATGAGGTACCTAGAATGATTTGGCTGTTTATTGATGCAAGAGTCGACCTGTTAGTATCTGTGATTATGTTTTATGCTTATTTTTCCTTGTTGGCCTTTCAATGTATTTAATGTTTCTTTGTTGCCAGGTTATTTTCTTTACAGATCCAGTTGATGAATACCTGATGCAATACCTGATGGATTATGAAGACAAAAAGTTTCAAAATGTATCCAAAGAGGGTCTTAAACTTGGAAAAGACTCTAAAGACAAGGAACTAAAGGAGTCATTCAAGGAGCTCACCAAATGGTGGAAGGGTGCTCTTGCCAGTGAGAATGTGGATGATGTGAAAGTAAGCAACCGTTTGGATAACACTCCTTGCATAGTCGTGACATCAAAGTATGGTTGGAGTGCAAATATGGAGAGGATCATGCAGTCTCAGACTCTGTCAGATGCTAACAAGCAAGCATATATGCGTGGCAAGAGGGTGCTTGAAATCAATCCAAGGCATCCAATCATCAAAGAGCTCCGAGAGAGAGTTGTCAATGACCCTGAGGTATCTTTCATTCATTTTTTTTTTCTCATTTTCTCCTACATGGAAACATAATATCAGAAATTCAAATTTGACATACACTATCACTTACACTCACTCGGTTTGAAGAGATTTTTTTTTTTAATGTGACATTAGAAATGAGTCTGGTCCAGTGCGAAGTGATTTTTGTATGAGTTTACAAGATGACTCCAAATTTTTGTTCTAATCACTGATTGGTTTGCCTTCAGGATGCGGGTGTGAAGCAAACAGCGCACCTCATTTACCAGACAGCACTCTTGGATAGTGGCTTTCTGCTCAACGATCCCAAGGATTTTGCCTCCCGCATCTACAGCACAGTGAAGTCAAGCCTTAACATTAGCCCCGATGCAGCTGTTGAGGAGGAAGACTATGTAGAAGAGACAGAAGCTGAAACTGAAACTGAAACAAAAGAAGAAGCTTCAGCTGCCAAAGAGGATGCGGATTCAGATCCTTCTGCCAAGGATGAGTTGTAGATTGCCTAAACTCGAAAGCATGGGCAACATTCCTTTTTCTTGGGAAAACAAAAAATGACAAAAGCACCACTTTCTGCTTTCGTTTCAAGTTTTGGAACCTCTAATAAAAGTAAGGTTTTAAGATAGTAGATTTAATGTAACCACGTTATCGAGATGTTTCTTAGATCGTTGATGATTATTGGGCCTTAAGTATTGGCAGCCTAGCCCAATGGGTATTTATAGGCTCCATTGGCAATGCAGCTAATTCGATGGGCCTTTTATAAAATAGAGAACTACCTTAAATCTTTTTTTAAATTGTTTTTATATTTCATACAACCATAAATCTAGTTATATATATATATATAGATTATTAAGCATGTTGATTGAAAAGAAAAGGAGAGCAGTGAACAAAGACCCAATTGTTTCTAGCTTTGAAATGAAATCTTGCAAAAGAGAGATAAAGTGCTAAAAGAAAAAATATTTATTCCTGAAGATTAACTTAAGTTTACGATCATTACATAAAATGGGGTTTGTTTCTCACTTATCCAGAGTTTAGCGAGTCACAAAAACTTTGTTGGGCTATACTTGTAATTAACTTTGTTTACCAATTGCACCATCTTTATAATGAATTGCATGCCTAGTTCTGCAGTGGCCAAATTCTTTGTGTGGGGCAACCACCATAGAAATAGAACCTATTGCTACTTCATTTCTCACCATTCATCCATCGAATTCCGAATCAACCATCGCATTTTTTGGTTAATTCAGTGGGGTTAAAGGTCAAACTCAAAGCTAGTGCTTTGTAGCTCTCGGGGGACAGGCCCCTGGATCAAAAATGTGTGATGTCGATCTACCATGCACAATGCCACCATTGTCAAGGAGTGGGATCACATTTGTTGACAATGGTGCAACACCTTTTAAAAATGGTGCAAAACACTAAAATAATTTTAGGTGCATTTATTGAGTTTGTTGGAATAGTGAACTTGAGTTTCACTATAAATAGAGAGCTAATTGAGAGCTCAAACCATCCCAAAAACATAAAGCTTCAAGTGAAGAAAGTTTAGAGAGTGTCAGAGAGTGAAGTTTTTGTAAAGAGTTTCAATACTTGTAAATTTCTATTCTTGTAGTAATAGAATTAGTTTTTCCTCAAAAACACTCTTCAGTGATTAGAGAATCACAATAAGTGGTATCAGAGCTTTGGTTATACATTGAGGTCGTAAAACCAAAGAACGGAATGCGGTTCGGAAAATTTAAATTTCGGGAAAGTTGTCAAAATTAATTTTTGAGAATACCATCGGCTTGTTCACATCGAGACGAGCACGGTGGTATTTTTCGGCGATTGAATGGAGGTCTAGGGACTCCGCACTCGCCGGGATAGAGACTGCTCACGCTCCGATGCGCTGCTGCAGGTTGAAGACGACCACGTCAGCGCCACTTTAGCACCACATCATCGCACAGTCAGCGTCCAGCCAACAGCCACGTCAGCCCAAGCCAGAGCCACATCAGCATCCAGTCAGCACATAGCTAGCAGCCACGTCAGTGACACGTCATCTGCCACTTCAGTAATTTAGTCCCACTTTGCCAGGTCAGTAGCCACGTGTCAGCCACGTCAGTATACCTGGTAAATTTCATTGAGCCCCCTGAAGTCTTTGAAATTTATATTTTAACCCATAAGTTTTTAGAAATTTACAAATCGATCTCTGAGTCGGATTTGGACTAACGAAGTGTCTGATCCACCATTTTCGACCGTTTCGGACGCAACAATGATCTTTGATTTGTGAAAATCAGCCCCGATTTTATCTTATTTTCATTTTAATTTTTAAACTTAAAATGAAAACGGAAGATTCATCTTCTGGTGCAATGATTAAGCTGACGCCAACCAATTACTCCATTTGGAGGCATCCGATGATATATTATTTGCACTACAAAGATCTGTTCGATATTATCGAGGTGAAGGGAGTGAGACCAGAATCTATTAAAGAGTATGACTTTAATAAGCTTAATAACAGAACTCTGGGTCAGATTAGGCAGTTGATCGGTCACAGTGTCTTCCACCACGTAGCACATGATACAAATACATACGAAATGTGGATAAAATTAGAAGACATGTTCCAGGTCAAGACAACTCGAAATAAAGCCTTAATAATGAGGCGTTTGGTGAACCTAAAGCTACGGAGTGGAACTTCCGTTGCAGAACACACCAATGAGTTCCAAAGCCTGGTGAACTAGTTGTCTGTGGTAGACATGCAACTGGGAGATGAAGTTCAAGCCCTCTTACTACTCAGTTCTCTTCCTGATAGTTGGGAAACATTAGTGGTTACTCTCAGTAATTCGGCTTCAGTCAAGCCCTCTTACTACTCAGTTCTTTTCATAATAGCTGGGAAACATTGATGGTTACTTTCAGCAATTCGGCTCCAGGAGACAAACTTACTATGTCTATAGTAAAGAATGCACTGTCAAATGAGGAGACCAGAAGAAAAGATGTGGGCACAGATCAGACACAATCCTTTGTTACGGAGAATCGAGGAAGACAATGAGAGAAGAATCAAGGTAGAGGGAGAGGCATAAGCAAAAGTATAGGCAAATCCACAGACGGGAGAAAGCCTACATATAAGTGCTACCATTGTGGCATAGAAGGCCACTTAAAGAAGAATTTCTGAAAGCTGCAACGAGAGTAAGGTCAAAGCAATTCCCAGCCAAAAAACAGCGATGTAGAGACATTAGTAGTTGCCTCAGGAGATGTAGTTATCTACTCCGTCCAGGAAGAAACATGCCTTCACACCGCAACTCAAGATGTTGAGTGGGTGGTATATACTGCAGCATACTACCACGTCACCCCTCACATGGATTTCTTCACAATATATAAAGCATGAGACTTTGGAGCAGTGAAGATGGTAAATACAAGTTCCTCTCAGATAGTGGGAATTGGTGAAATTCAGTTGCGGACAAATGTATGGTATACAATAACCCTGAAGGAGGTGAGATATATTCCAGAACTTCGGCTCAATCTACTATCGGAGGTAGTCCTTGACAAATAGGGCTATGCTAGCCACTTTAGCAATGACATTTGGAGAATGATAAAATGTGTCATGGTCGTCCCCCGAGGACATATTTGTGGCACTTTATACAAGACTCATGTGCAGATATGTGCAGAAAGCCTCAATGTAGCTGAACATGAGGCTTCTCAAAATTTGTGGCACCAGAGACTCGATCACATGAGTGAAAAATGGTTGTCTACCTTGACAATGAAGGATCTAATCACTGTTTCCATTAATGCTGCTCTAGATCCTTACAATCACTATCTGTTCGGTAAGTAACATATAGTCTCCTTTAATTTCTCTTATACGAGAAGATCATAGTTGCTCAGTCTGGTGTATTATGATATTTGTGGTCCCTTGGAGGTTAATTCACTATGCGGTAACAAATACTTTCTGACTTTCATTGACGATGCTTCTTAGAAAGTGTGGGTGTATTTCTAAAAATAAAAGATCAAGTTCTGTATTATTTCAAACTGTTCCACGCCATGGTAGAACGTGAAACATGGAAGAAACTGAAGTGTCTTTGCATAGATAATGGAGGCGAATACACATCCAGAGAGTTCGATGCCTACTGCGAAAGCCACATCATTCGACATGAAAGGACTGTTCCATGCACTCCACAACATAATGGTGTTGTTGAAAAAATGAACCGCACCATTATGGAAAAAAGTCAAAAACATGATCAGCATGGCTAAACTGCCAAAGCCATTCTGGGGAGAAGCTGTTCATGCCGCCTGCTACCTGATCAATATATCATCATCTATACTGTTGAATTTTGAAATTCCGGAGAAAGTGTGGTCTGGTAAGAATCCTTCATATTCTCACATTAGAACATTTGGTTGTTTAGACTTTGCACACGTATCCAAGGAGCTCAGGCAGAAGTTCGATGCAATGACTACTTCATGCATCTTCATAGGCTATGGAGACAAGGAATTTGGATACAGACTATGGGACCAAAAAGAAAATAAGGTCATGAGAAGCAGAATTGTAGTGTTTCTTAAAGACCAAAAAATATAATACATTAAAAAGCCCAAAATATCTTCTAATTCCAGTGCCGATAAAATCTATGCAAATCCAGACACAACCCCAGCACCAACACGAGTGGCCATAGATAATGATGAGGTACATGATATGCTAGAAACATAACCAGATGAGGAATGTGGTGTTGAGCAGAGGGAGCTGCAACCCGCTCCATCAGAGGCTACATGATCATCCACAGATCTGGATGACGACAGACCTCTAAAAACTAGTGAACCTCCAATACGAAGATTTGAGCAAGGCCGGATTCCATCAAACAGATACTCAAGATTTGATTATATTCTATTTACTGACGAGGGGAGCCAGAAAGTTTCAATGAAGTAGTATCTCATAAAGACAAAGGAAAATAGTTGCACGCAATGCATGATGAAATGAAATCTCTACAGAAAAATAATACTTATGAGATAGTCAAGCTCCCACATGGCATGAAGGCAGTATAGAATAAATGGGTGTTCAAGCTGAAGAAATATGACAGCGGGAATGTAGTGAAAAACAAAGCCCGTTTAGTAGTCAAATGATTCCTATATATATAAAAAAAAAAGAATCGACTTTGATGAAATTTTTTCACCAGTTGTAAAAATGGCTTCCATCCGAGTTATCCTATGATTGGTAGCCAGTTTGAATTTAGAGCTTGAACAAATGGATGTTAAAACAATATTTCTTCATGGTGATCTAAATGAAGAAATATACATGGAGCAGCCTGAAGGTTTCAAGATTTCAGGAAAAGAGAACCTTATTTGCAAGCTGAAGAAAAGCTTATACGGGCTCAAACAAGCACCAAAGTAGTTGTACAGAAGTTTGACTCATTCATGGTGGGTCAAGGCTACAAAAGAACTGTAGCATATCAGTGTGTATACATTTAAAGGTTTCCATATGGAAATTTTGTTTCTCTTCTACTATATATACATGACATGTTGATCGTTGGACAAAAAACATCAAAGATCAGTCAGCTCAATGAGGAACTCTCTAAGTTATTCGACATGAAAGACTTAGGACTAGCTCAACAGATTTTGGGAATGGAAATAGTTCGTGACAGACAAAACAAAAGGTTATGGCTTTCATATGAGAGTTATATTGAAAGTATAATCAAGAGATTCGATATACAGAAAGCTAAATCGATCAACGTTCCGCTAGCGCACCATTTTAAACTGAGCAATAGTTTATGCCCCTCATCTAAGAAAGAGATAGATGAGATGTCATCAACACCATATTCTTCAGTAGTTGAAAGCCTAATGTATGCCATGGTATGTACCAGACCAGATATTGTTCACGCAGTGGGTGTAATGAGTCTTTTTCTCTTTACCCAGGAAAAAAACACTGAGAGGCAGTCAAATGGATTCTCAGGTACCTCAAGGGTACATTGAAGTTACGTTTGTGCTACGGAGGAACTGATCCGATCTTGGAAGGCTATATAGATTCAGATATAGCAAGATATCTTGATGGTATAAAATCAACAACATGTTTTCTCTATACTTTTGCAAGGGAAGTTGTCATAGCAGTCAAGATTACAGAGGTGTATTATATTATCCACAACAAAAGCTGAGTACATTGTAGCAGCGGAAGCATAAAAAGAAATATTATGGTTGAAGCATTTTCTCCAAGAATTAGGGATCAAGCAGACAGAAAACAAGATACATTGTGATAGTCAGAGTGCTATAAACTTGATCAAGAATTCAATGTATCATTCCCGGATGAAGCACATCGATATTCTCTATCATTGGATACGCAAAGTGATGAATCAACTGTTGGGGCAGTTGTGGAACCCCTAGGGTCGGATCGGTGCCCCGGACAGCGGAAATGGGTCTAACCCATGGATATCAAGTATGGGTGTAATTTTAAATCATTTGATGAAATAATATATTCCATTATGAGTGTATAGGAAAAAATCGGGACTGAAACTGAGTCCGGAAGCTCCCGAACGAAGCAAAACAAAATCAGCGCGCACAAAGACTTACGCGCGTGGTGCACACGTGCCACAGTGCGCGCGGCACTGTAGCGCGCGGCTGCTGCACCTTTTTTTTTTTTTTCATTTCAATTCTTTTTAAGTTGCAGCTCTCATTCCAGAGAGCTGAAACATTATGGTCTATAACCCTAATAACATCCGGTCTTCCCTAAATACTTCAAAAATACCCAAAATTAATTTTTAATTTCAAAACCAACATAAACACATGTTATAAAATAAAAATCTAGTTTTTCAAAATATCAAATATTTTTCCAAAAACATAAATTTATTCTAAATACGCATTTGCGTAAATTTTGAATCCAATACACAAACCATTTTAGAATCCCAATACGAAATGTCCCGTGAACAATTCTAGTCCACCTAAAGGTGGTCAAGTGAATCTAGAATGGTAGACATAGCTCTAAGCTTTAATCTAGAGTTCCAAACTCTAATTAATTGTTACATGTCCAACATGAATATTTTGACCTAATTACAAGCATGTTGTGTTTATACTTCTAAAGTATCATAACACAATTGATTAGCCTTATTCAACATTAAGCTATGTGATCATGCATATAATACACAAATAAACATAGCTTTGGAGAGGATCAAACATTACCTAGTAAGCTTGATGCAAGATCCAATCTACTTCTCATTTGTTGAAATTGTTGGAGAACCTCCAAGGTATGCAAGCTTGACTCCAAGATCCAATCTTGTTTCCAATGCTTCCAAGCTTCACTTCAAGATCCAATCTTGATTTCTCCTAGATGAAATGTTGTAGTGACCTCACAAGTTTCTCTAAACACTTCTCTAACTTAGGCTAATCTCTCAAGAATTTGCTTATGCTTGTATTTGAACTTGTAATTAAAACCTTCCTAAAGCTTGCTATTTATAACAAAACTTAGGCAATTTTTAATTAATAAAAGTTGTAATCAACTTTTAAGTGGACTTAATCTAAATTATCCAAATATGTATAATTAGGTGTGACTAATCTCCATTGTCTCCCACTTTAATTTAATACAATTAAATCAAGCCAAAGATTAGGAAATGGATTAGTTAAATGTTTGCCACATTGATTTAATCCAATTAAATCAAGCCAAAACCACCTATTATTACATACTTACAATTACCATAATATCCTCAAATGGTAGAGATAATTATGATTTTACAATTAAGCCCTTGTGTAATTTTGAATTAATCCAATTAATCCAATTAGGTCAAAGTAAATAATCAATGTTATCCAATAACACTTGATTATCTTAGTTGATAATTATAATATCGAATATTATATTTTATCAAAAATAATCGGCTACCCAAGTGCTCAATGAGTACACTTCATATTGGGACTCTCTAAGTTCAGACATGTTCGTCATATAAGCCTGGCTAATATGTACGCAATTCGGCCACCTCTGAATTCGCGAAGAACACGAACGACCTTTCTGAACTATACAAGTTGATGTCATCACATATGTTTAACAATCCCTCCGTCGTAGGCTATCCGAGTTGTGGTTAGGAAACATAGAATATACCGTCAAGTTTCCAAGACGCACATTTCATGTCGACATGTCCACGATTCTTCATAACTGATGCGATCCACCCTAGGTGATCGACTTTGGCCAAAGATTTAAGAATCGTGACTTTACTAACATGGATACGTAAACCCCTTATGGTACACATACGGGCCGACAGATACTATCTTGCTTCACACTTGATTACTGTGTGCATCAGTCCACACCCAACGAACATCTAGAGGCCAGACCATGAAAGGTTTCTGACATACATGGCATCTAAGTGTGGAGGATCTCACACAAAATCAATGCTATCCTATAGTCAAAGGATTACATATGGTACTCGACTTGAGGAGATTCCTATTGACGGTGTTGTGTACTTCCAACTATTAGGAATCACCTGTGAGTCATTCAGTATTCGCTCCAACGAATACCCACATGTCTATACGAGTTTCCAAAACTCATGGTACATCGTGTTAAACCATTGGAACTCCAATTCCAATATACGACATGTGCTAGTCTTATAGGTTATAGGAATTCGACCATATTCCAAAACCAATGACTATGAATATTTATTTTAAGAATAGTTTACACCTAGTGTCAAAACTATTCTAAGGTTGATGTCATTCTTAGTATCAATTTAATACGCGTAATGACAATACCATTAATATGGTATGAAATGAAAAATGTAGTTATTTTATTAATAAATAATAAAATATACAATTCGGATTGACAATCTAAGCACCAACTCCATCAAACTCCCACTTGCTTAGAGTCAATCTGGATGGTATCGTAGTCTCATCTCCTCCACATGTTTATCGAATAACTTAGGAGGTAAGGCTTTTGTAAGCGGGTCTGCTATGTTGTCTTGTCCTTGAACCTTTAAGACCACTATGTCTTTTCGTTCAATTATCTCTCTAATTACGCGATATTTTCTTTCCACGTGTTTAGACTTGGAATGCGCCCTTGGCTCCTTAGCCTGCGCGATGGCTCCGTTATTATCACAGTATAATGAGATCGAATCCGCAATACTAGGCACAACGCCAAGTTCTGTGATAAAATTTCTAATCCAAACAGCTTCTTTAGCAGCTTCTGAAGTCGCTATAAATTCCGCCTCAGTGGTGGAATCAGCTGTTGAGCCTTGCTTTGAACAACGCCAACTAATTGCACCACCGTTAAGGGTAAATATATATCCTGATGTAGATTTTCTATCATCTGGATCTCCCTGGAATTCAGAGTCTGTATAACCCTTAACTTGTAGCTCATCTTCTCCATTTATCATAAAATTATCCTTGGTGCCTTTAAGATATTTTAAGATATGTTTCACGGCTGTCCAATGATCATTACCTGGATCAGATTGATATCGGCTGGTCACACTGACGCCGAAACTGATGTCAGGTCTAGTACATAACATAACATACATTATACTTCCAATACGAGAAGCATATGGCAAGTTAGACATCCTAACTCTCTCTTCCTCAGTTTGAGGTGCCATTTTCTTCGAAAGATGTATGCCGTATCGGAAAGGTACATTTGCTGCCTTGCAGTTGGTAAAACTGTACCTTTCTAACATCTTGTCTATGTACGTCGATTGTGACAACCTTATAAGCTTCCTGACTCTATCTCGGTAGAGCCTTATACCTAGTATATAGGAAGCTTCACCCATATCTTTCAAGGAGAAGTTCTTGCAAAGGTAGGCTTTCACACTTGCATCATCCCTATATCATTTCCTATGATAAGGATGTCATCTACATAAAAGACTAGGAAAACTATCATGCTCCCACTAACTTTCTTATAAACACATGGTTCTTCATCATTTTTTATGAATCCAGATAATCTAATTATCTCATCAAAATGACGATTCCAGCTTCGGGATGCCTGTTTAAGTCCATAAATAGACTTTTGGAGCTTAAAAACCAAGTTTGAAGTCTCGCTGGATATGAAACCCTCTGGTTGTTCCATATAGATATCTTCTTCAAGGAATCCATTTAGGAAAGCGGTTTTCACATCCATCTGCCATATCTCATAGTCGTGATATGCAGCAATGGCTAAAAGAATCCTAATGGATTTTAGCATGGCTACTGGTGAAAAAAATTTCTCATAGTCAATCCCAGGACGTTGAGTGTAACATTTCACTACCAGTCGGGCCTTAAAGGTTTCCACCTTTCCATCGCTTCCTTTTGTAAACCCATTTACAACCAATAGGTTTAACTCCTTCAGGAAGTTCAACTAAGTCCCAGACTTGATTGGCATGCATTGAATCCATTTCGGATTTCATGGCTTCCTGCCATTTTCCCGAATCGATATCCAATATCGCTTCCTTATACGTAGTCGGATCTGTTTCCTTCAAGAGGAGAACATCAATGCTCATATCAGATGTTAAAAATAGTCTCTCAGGAGGCCTTGATATCCTATTCGACTTACATAGAACCTGTGTTGTAGATCCTTCACCTAGTTGGATCTCTGGTTCCATCTCATGTTCCTTAATATTGGGATCAAACTCATCAAGTTTAATCTCTCTACAATTCCCACTTTCTCTCAAAAATTGCTTTTCAAGAAAAGTTGCAAAGCGAACAAAAAATACATTTCGTTGTTTGGAATCATAGAATTGATATCCCATGGAATTATCAGGATATCCAACGAACCTATATTTATACCCTATGGGTGCTAGTTTATCCCGCTGCGCAATTCTAACGTATGCAGGACAACCCCAAATATTTAAATGCTTAAGACTTGGATTTCTACCGAACCATATCTGATAGGGGGTCGTAAAAACAACTTTCGATGGAACCCTATTAAGTATGTAGGCAGCAGTTTGTAAAGCGTAACCCCAAAGATAATAAGGAAGATCTGTATAGCTCATCATTGATCGCACCATATCCAATAAAGTACGATTTCTACGCCCAGACACTCCATTGTGTTGAGGTGTTCCTGGTGGGCTATATTGGGCGAGAATTCCATTCTCCCTTAAATAATTTATGAATTCTTCACTCATGTATTCACCGCCTCGATCTGATCTAAGGCATTTGATAAATTTACTGGTTTGTTTTTCTACTTCGTTTCGGAATATTTTGAACTTGTCAAATGTTTCCGACTTATGTTTCATCAGATAGACATATCCATATCTAGACTTGTCATCTGTGAAAGTCACAAAGTATGTGGAACCATCATGAGCGGCATGATTTAATGGACCACACACATCACTGTGTATTAGCTCCAGTAAATCTCCAGCACGGTGTCCAACACCTTGAAATGAGGCATTTGTCATATTTCCTTGGATACATGACTCACAAATCGGATAAGGATCTAAGGTAAGATTTTCAATCAAACCATCATTTACCAATTTAGATAGACGTCTAACACCTATATGGCCCAATCTCATATGCCATAATTCAATATTATTTACTTGTATTTTTCTCTATATTAAAGACATCTCTACATGTTTCCAAAACATAATGACCGTTTGATAAAGAACATTTACATTTCAATAAATTTTCTTGTAAATTTTCTTTATCATACAAACATAAAGTTTCATCTTTAATGTTTATTTTATATCCTTCTTTATCTAATATAGACAGTGATATTATTTGTCTGATAAGTGAGGGAACATAATAACAGTCATGTAAATCTAATTTACATCCATTTGGGAGATCTAGAACAACATTTCATATGGCATTGACATCCAATGTCTCGCCATTGCCAACTCTAAGCTGGATCTCCTCTTTATTCAGCCTTCGTTTAACCCTCATTTCTTGCAGAGAATTGCAAATATGAGTGGGACTGCCAGTGTCTAACACCCATCCACTATTTGCATCTAAGGCTAATGAGATGTCAATAATTGGAAAAATACAAAGCGTACCTGACGGTCATATTTTAAGCTCTGGACAGTCCTTCTTCCAGTGTCCAGACTTCTTGCATTGTAGACATTGATCACGAGCTACTTTCGATTTTGTGCATTTGCGCTTCTTGGAGTTTTTCTTTGATATCTTCTTCTTCCTCATCTTGATTTTCTTTGACTTCCCAGAAGTCTTTGAAGAGCCAGCTCCACCATGGAGATACAATGTAGGGTTGCTTTTCTACAAGTCTTTCTCCGCAGTGCGTAGCGTGTTATGAAGTTCTTCGTATGTGGCTTGCATTGAATGCATATGGAAATTCAATACAAAACCAGCATAAGAACCAGACAAAGAAGACAAAATCAAATTACGGCCTAGCCTTTCATCAAACACAATGCCCTATCGTTCAAGATATCGAATTTGGTCAATCATGTTCAAAACATGAGTGCTGACAGCTCCTCTATCCTTGAGTTCAGCACGAGATAGTTCCTTAGACCTTCGATAAAGTTCCATCTCTTGATTTACGTCGAACAACTCATTGAGTGTTCGCATGATGCTCCAAGCATCCGGTACTTCAATGTATTGTCTGAGTAAATCTGGAACCATCGATCCTAAGATGTAGGATTTCACCTTTAGGTTATCATCCTTCCATCTATCAAAAGTTTCTCGCTCTTCTGGAATGGAGTCAGGATCGATATCAACAGGCAGTGGATTGATAGTGACATAAGTCAACTTTTCATACTCCAAGACAAGGCGTATGTTCATTTCCTATTCGAAATAGTTCTCGGCTCTTTTTAGCTTATTGAAATCCAAAAGTTTCATCAATGGATTAGTGGCAGCCATCTACAAGACAACATTTTTGAGTAGTAGCAGAACAATTTTCATTTCAAAAGTGATAACACTAATTGATTATGGAATTTTAAATCTATCAGTGCCCTCCCACTACTTTACGTAATTCCGTAATCTCCCTTAACAGAAAAATAGAAATATCAAAATTTCATAGCGGGAAGTGGATCCCATGACATTTACTCCAGCCTCACACTAATGACGATATTGGCCTTTGTAAACTCATTAGGTAGACCTTCAAGGTCAATCACTTCATGTGACTCCTGGTTTGGTCCTGAACCATTTCTTATCCTCACACTAATGACGATATTGGATTAAGATGTGTTCTAGGTGTATACTTTTCAATGTGCACTAATGAGCTTCGTATGTACACCTTCACACTAATGACGATATTGGATGACTACGTTAACTCATCACGCTACATCTAATGTTTTACCGGAGCGACCTAAGTTCCGAGCACTTATACCCTCACACTAATGACGATATTGGATATAAGTAGTAAGAACTCATTCATCTCCGTATTGACAAGACGGACCATCCAATAATGCTCCAACATTATTAATACTATTACTTAAAAGTAATCACCTAATCATGGAGATTTATGACAATTAAGTCATTAACTTTATTAGGTCAAAGTTTTAATTTAAAACATGCAATACATATCCAATATGTCCTATGCATAATTAAATTAAAATGACTATGGTATAGATTCAAAACATGTGTTGTGTGGTTAAGCCTTTGCTCTGATACCATTCTGTTGGGGCAGTTGTGGAACCCCTAGGGTAGGATCGGTGCCCCGGGCAGCGGAAATGGGTCTAACCCATGGATATAAAGTATGGGTGTAATTTTAAATCATTAAATGAAATACCATATTTCATTACGACTGTATAGGAAAAAATCGGGACTGAAACGGAGTCTGGAAGCTCCCGAACGAAGCAAAACAAAATTAGCGCGCACGAAGGACTTTACGCGCGTTGTGTACACGTGCCACAGTGCGCGCGTGTACAGTGGGCGCAGCACTGTAGTGCGCATCTGCTGCACTTTTTTTTGTTTTTTTTTTTTTTTTTGTTTTTCATTTCAATTCTTTTTAAGTTGCAGCTCTCATTCCAGAGAGATGCAACATTAGGGTCTATAACCCTAATAGCATCCGGTCTTCCCTAAATACTTCAAAAATACCCAAAATTAATTTTTAATTTCAAAACCAACATAAACACATGTTATAGAATAAAAATCTAGTTTTTCAAAATATCAAATATTTTTCCAAATACATAAATTTATTCTAAATACGCATTTGCGTAAATTTTGAATCCAATACACAAACTATTTTAGAATCCCAATACGAAATGTCCCGTGAACAATTCTAGTCCACCTAAAGGTGGTCAAGTGAATCTAGAATGGTAGCCATAACTCTAAGCTTTAATCTAGAGTTCCAAACTTTAATTAATTGCTACATGTCCAACATGAATATTTTGACCTAATTACAAGCATGTTGTGTTTATACTTCTAAAGTATCATAACACAATTGATTAGCCTTATTCAACATTAAGCTATGTGATCATGCATCTAATACACAAATAAACATAGCTTTGGAGAGGATCAAACATTACCTAGTAAGCTTGATGCAAGATCCGATCTACTTCTCATTTGTTGAAATTGTTGGAGAACCTCCAAGGTATGCAAGCTTGACTCCAAGATCCAATCATGTTTCCAATGCTTCCAAGCGTCACTTCAAGATCCAATCTTGATTTCTCATAGATGAAATGCTGTAGAGACCTCACAAGTTTCTCTAAACACTTCTCTAACTTAGGCTAATCTCTCAAGAATTTGCTTATGCTTGTATTTGAACTTGTAATTAAAACCTTCCTAAAGCTTGCTATTTATAGCAAAACTTAGACAATTTTTAATTAATAAAAGTTGTAATCAATTTTTAAGTGGGCTTAATCTAATTTGTCCAAATATATATAATTAGGTGTGACTAATCTCCATTGTCTCCCACTTTAATTTAATACAATTAAATCAAGCCAAAGATTAGGAAATGGATTAGTTAAATGTTTGCCACCTTGATTTAATCCAATTAAATCAAGCCAAAACCACCTATTATTACATACCTACAATTACCATAATATCCTCAAATGGTAGAGATAATTATGATTTTACAATTAAACCCTTGTGTAATTATTGAATTAATCCAATTAATCTAATTAGGTCAAAGTAAATAATCAATATTATCCAATAACACTTGATTATCTTAGTTGATAATTATAATATCGAATATTATATTTTATCAAAAATAATCGGCTACCCAAGTGCTCAACAAGTACACTTCATATTGGGACTCTCTAAGTTCAGACATGTTCGTCATATAAGCCTGGCTATTATGTACGCAATTCGGCCACCTCCGAATTCGCGAAGAACACGAACAACATTTCTGAACTATACAAGTCGAGGTCATCACATATGTTTAACAATCCCTCCGTCGTAGGCTATCCGAGTTGTGCTTAGGAAACATAGATTATACCGTTAAGTTTCCAAGACGCACATCTCATGTCGACATGTCTACGATTCTTCATAACTGATGCGATCCACCCTAGGTGATCGACTTTGGCCAAAGATTTAAGAATCGTGACTTTACTAACATGGATACCTAAACCCCTTATGGTACACATACGGGCCGATGGATCCTATCTTGCTTCGCACTTGATTACTGTGTGCATCGGTCCACACCCAACGAACATCTAGAGGCCAGACCATGAAATGTTTCTGACATATATGGCATCTAAGTGTGGAGGATCTCACACAAAATCAATGCTATCCTATAGTCAAAGGATTACATATGCTACTCGACTTGATGAGATTCCTATTGACGGTGGTGTGTACTTCCAACTATTAGGAATCACATGTGAGTCATTCGGTATTCGCTCCAACGAATACCCACATGTCTATACGAGTTTCCAAAACTCATGGTACATCGTGTTAAACCATTGAAACTCCAATTCCAATATACGACATGTGCTAGTCTTCTAGGTTATAGGAATTCGACCATATTCCAAAACCAACGACTAGGAATATTTATTTTAAGAATAGTTTACACCTAGCGTCAAAACTATTCTAAGGTCGATGTCATTCTTAGCATCAATTTAATACGCGTAATGACAATACCATTAATATGGTATGAAATGAAAAATGTAGTTATTTTATTAATAAATAATAAAATATACAATTCGGATTGACACTCCAAGCACCAACTCCATCATCAACAACTGCTGAGACTAGTAAAGATCCATACATATGACAATCCAGCTGACATATTAACAAAGGTGGTTACTCGGGACAAGCTAGAGCTGTGCAGAGACATAGCCGGGATAGCTGTCAGATGATAATTGTTTCTGATGCAGCTGGGGAGAGAGAATTGTGATGTCCAGCTATAATGCACAATGCCACCATTGTCAAAGAGTGAGATCACATTTGTTGACGATGGTGCAACACCTTTTGAAAATGGTGCAAAACACCAAAATAGCTTTAGGTGCATTTATTGAGTTTGTTGGAATAGTGAGCTTGAGTTTCACTATAAATAGAGAGCTAATTGAGAGCTCAAATCATCCCAAAAATATAAAGCTTCAAGTGAAGAAAGCTTAGAGAGTGTTAGAGAGTGAAGTTTTTGAAAAGAGTTTCAATACTTGTAAATTTATATTCTTGTAGTAATAGAATCGGTTTTTCCTCAAAAACACTCTTCAGTGATCAAAGAATCACAACAAATTGTTCTTAATTTTCAACTTTCACATGAATGTGCTTTATCATAATTCAATATTTTTGTGATTGATCAATTTTAAAATAAATTCACATGTGGCAAAATATTATGAAATAGATGTATAGATGAATCATTCGTTCCACCTAATATTCTCTCCCTTTTATGAATTTAAGTAATGTGAGCGAGGGTTATGTATAAGTAATAAATTACATGGATTTTGTGTTATTTACAATGTGAATATAACTAAACTAAATGTGATTGAGGTCAATGTGACTGGGACTTAGGTAAAATATGACTACTGGTAAGTAATGTGTTTGAGGAACTTAGAGTCACATTTAACCCCAGTCACCAAAATGTGAATGGGGTCGAGTGTAAACATTGTATTTTTATGACATGATGATTATTCTCCTATAGGGGCACTTGTCTGGAAGTTTAGGGGTTTGTAAGGTTTAAATGCTGTAAAGAAATCATCTACATCTGGACAGACATAAACCATTACATCCACCTGGACATAACCATCACCTAGGCCGGATACACCTTCACATCTAGCCGCACATGCGTCGCGTTTCTTGTTTTACAAAATGACTCAATCTCTTTCCTTCTTAGCCAATTTCCATAAAACCATATTTTTTTTCTTAAACATTTTCCCCAATTATCGTTTTCCTTATTACCACCTTCCATAATTATCAATTTCCCTTTTAAAGGAGATTGTTTCCTTCTTAAACTAAGAAATCATCACTATAAAAAGAAAAACTTTACACAAACTAAATGGACTTTTCTAGATCCGAATTCTGAAGTTTTTAATTGATCTTATGCTAAAAACTAAGAAAAATAACACACATAACAGTAAATCACAAACTCACAAACCACCTTAAATTTGTCTAGTAGAAAGAAATCCAACAATCAACCAAAACTCTCAGACGTGTTCTCGGTGCTGAGTTACACCTAAGGTAAGACCTGAAGGCATTTATCACTTGATTCCGCATTTACTGTTTTGACACGGTATCTCCGGCCGAACATACATAAGTCATATATGAAATTTGGTTGTATCTAAGGCCACATCCGGTAACATGCTTTCCTACGATATATAGGATGAAAACCCATACGTAATTCCATAGCCGAATCTGAATGGACGGTAGTACGATCTGTACTTGGGATATAACTCTACGTACCAAAGGAAAAATAGTCTCTTTATTTCACTTATCTACACGTCTTTTTTATTATTATTATTTAGCATGATTACAACATTATTTATTGGTTTTCCATGTTCTTTATGTTTTTCTCATTATTGCATACGCTTTATGATTTTGTATTACACTACACATCCGGCCATATTCCCAGTAAGTCTGACCGGACATACATGTTAGAATACATATCCGGCCTAACATGTCCATGTCCGGCCAGTCATAACTAATTTCATTATTTTTATATTATCAGTTTTACTGCCTTTTGGACATTACTCAGTGCTATTATTTCTATGTTTGTACTTTTGTGTGCTTTTCAATTATTTTACATGATATTTGTATTAAAATGCAATGTAATATCTCTCTTCAAATCTTGATACTATACTAGCATAAGTAAGAGACTGTTCCGAACCCAAACGAGTTTAAGGTCGACCTTACGAGGGGTGTAGTACGGCCTTAAATCATTACAAGTATCTTATACCGGGTGGCGACTCCTTAATTCTCTTATTAGTCCCTTGTGGGCTAATTGTACTCTCTACGAGATGCGAGTTCAACAGTGTCGTGGCCGCCGACATTATAGGCACAGCAGGAAATCATGCTTCGCTCCTACATAGAGGTGGCTACGGTTCGGTTCAGTTCCAGAACCGAACCGAACCGTTCGGTTCTACGGTTCCAGCTTTTTGGAACCGTAGAACCGAACCGAATCGAAAAATTTGGTTCGGTTTTGGTTCGGTTATCGGATGAAACCGTAACCTTACCGTTCCATCCGGTTTGATTTCGGTTCCGAACCGAAACCGTGACCGGGTCTACTCCTACATCAATGTAACTGTAATTGAGCTCAATGTAACTCAAATAAAAAAATGACTAAGATAAAATATGATTGTGATTAAATTTAATGTGACATAAGTAAAATATGATTGTCATCTTTTAATTCTATTGGCTAAAGTTAAAGAAAGTTAATTATCATTACAATCGATATAATTAAAAGATTATTAAATAAAATTAAGTAGTGACACTCATGTATTATAAAATATTAGAAAATAATATATGGAATATTCTCTCCCTTTATGAATTGTAAGCGGTGTCATTTCTTTAGCGGAATAATGGACTCTGTTGAGTGAACAAGATGATAGCTAAAATAAGAATTTTTCAAACACGAGAATTCTTCATCTAAGTAGGCAAGAAATTCTTGTTCCAAGTAGACAGTTTTGTTTCATGAATTTATATAACATTTATAAGCCGAATATACAACTCTTATGTTATTCTTTAAATGGATTGTTGGAGTATTGGCACTTTGCATCTGATCTTGGAAAGAATCGCATGTCTCAATCTAAATTAGAAATGCCCTTAATCGTTGATCATACTTTATGAATTAAATTAAACAAAAAGTTTTTTTCCACTAAATATCATAAATTACTTTGACATCATTATGATTTATTAGACATTCTTATCTCATTAAATTTTATATAATATATATATTTTTTTCGATTTTCTGTCCATATCAATTTTAGTCTTTTCTGATATTGTTGTTGTAAATTCTCTAATATATAGTGTATAAGTTTAAGAGACATGTCCATTTAAGTAGTTTCTTATGGGAAAATGCATAATGATGTAAGGACATATCCTATAAGTTAGAAACGTGCATCTCTAGACTTTCTTAGAAGGGTTACACCCTAAGCCACCCTTCCATATCTATATAAAGAGGGTCTTAGATTCATTTTGATGCATCCAAAAAATTTCATAAGACTATCATTATTTAGAGAGTCATTTAAAGAGAGAGTTTCCACCATTTTTTCTTTGTTCGTGTTCTTGATTCAAGGAGTGCCCCTAAATGAAGAAGTTACCAAGAATCATGAGAGAACATTGGCCACAAGATCGTAGTGCACCGAGGCGGGGCTAATAAGTTCTTAAGGACAGATAATTACTCAACTTGGTATTCTTTTCTTCTTCATCCACATATTTATTTCAGGTTTGTCTAAGACTTTCGATCTATATAGTGCATGCATGATAATTATTGTTGATTATTATTCATGATAATTATTGTTGATTATTATTCTTTATGAATTATGCATGTTTAAGTAATAGCAATACACCCCTTCAACAATCTTAAGAACTTATTATCCTTAGTGTTGTATATTTTGATTTTTGCATGATTCATAAATTATAGAAACTTGTTTACTGCATATTCAACAGATTTTCTCTGAATTCAATACTAAGAATATTTAAGACACTGGTATTAAAATAAGACATTTTACAAGTTACTGATTTTATACATAATTTCATTGTTTTGGAATTCTATACAATAATTACATTGCCTGTGACTTGTCATATCAAATCCAAATTGATAGTAATTTACATCTACGAAAATTGTGATATATGTATTTGGTGAAATAAATGATTTAATTTCACTAATATATGCATATGGTTGTTAAGTGTTGGCATTATCATATTGGTAGATGCTTGGATAATATAGTTTTTGTCTAATATTATTTTTCACGTTAATTAGTTTACTGTGCATTATAAGTCTACTTTGGAAAATTAGATTTGATGGCATTTCTAAAATTCATACATTTGATTAATTAAGGATAGCCACAACACAGTGATAAATAATTAAATCACATAATTTTTAATAGCATCAAATATTGTAATTAGACATAAGTATATCATAATTTAACTCCACACGAAACTTATTATATTTGTGTCTAAAATATTTATTTTCATAAAAAAACTAATTGCCCACAGGCCTAGAAATATTGCGAGTTAATAAGTATGAATAATCTCACTGTTAAAATCATATAAAATATTTATATGATTTTGCATGTGTTACTAATTTTATGATTTATTCATTAATTAACTTAAGTAAATCATATAATGAATAATTTTTTATCAAAATTATAAACTTGGTTATTATAGATTTAAATTAATTAAAGTATTTTCAATCATCACTTACTAAAACAATAAGTTATATGTGATAAAGTTGGATATTAGTATTTTGAAATAATAATATAGACTTAAATTTATGTATATTATAGTATAATATACATGTTATAGAATATGCAATTAACATTGTAGAATATATGTAATTATATTAATTTAGTAAAATCATATACTGGATTTTATAAACTTGGTAGTATATGTTTATGTTAATATTAGGATATTCAATTATCACAAGCATACACCTAGTTTTATTGTGATAAAGTTGAAATTTATTTGTTAATTATTTGTTGTATACTTAGTTAAGAATTAAAAGCGTAGTAATACATAAGTAATTCCATCCAAGCTTGATTGAATCTTACATTTATATTTGTAATATTATTGTACTTATAAATTGAAGTGTAACACTAAGATTGAATATCTAAGATTTTCTATTGAGAAAGTGATTAAGAGAATTCTGTCAAAAAGACGATAAAAGCCTAAGTGGGCAGAGATTTAAGTGGTTACACCGGACCCCCCTCGTCCTCTGGGAATTTTCATTTTATTTACTTATCATAAGAAACCTTATTCATAAATTCAAGGACTTGTGTTATTTGGTATTACATATACTACTGTCCAATATAACAACAAGTGGATTCTTAGTGTATCACTTAAACAAGATCATACGGTTGATCGTTGTGTGATTTTTCTTTTGTAGACTTATTGATCACTGTCTATTTTTCAGTTACACATGGCTAGTGGAAATATCACAGTACCGGTCGCTCATGGCGAGAAACCAGATAAATTTGGTGGAGCAAATATCAAACAGTGGCATAGTAAGTTTTCTACCTGACAACACTACAGTTGGCTAAGTATCTCAAAGATCTTCCGGGTCCTGTGGAAAGAAAAACTGAAATAGCCAAACAATTGTGAGGTGAGACATGGTCGTCAGGCGACTTCTTGTGCAAGAACTACCTCTTGGGAGGGCTTGACAATATCATATACAATTTTGGGACACATGAACTGGACGACGCATGCTGTCCCGGGCTCGCGGCCTGGTCGGGAGTACGGAGTAGCCACAGGGGACTAAACCGGAGAATAATGGAGTCGCCACCCGGTGTGAACCGGGAAAATGAGATTTAAGGCCGCACTCACCCCTCGCAAGGGAAGACCTCAAACCGTTGGGTTCGGAATGGTCCCTTACTTATGCCACTTGTAATGAAAGGATTTATGTAATAATTTAATCAGGCTTAAGTAACACTTATTTCCAAGAGTATCATGCTTCTAAATTCACATGTACAAAATAAAACTTACACCTAAATTTACATATATTTCACATCTAAGATTGCATGCTTGAAAGTACATCAAAGTAACGACGAACATACAACTTCATTGGCATATTATATTTAAGAAAACACAAGCACCCATACTAACCACACAAGCACACATGTGAGCACCTTCCCAAGTGGTACGTGGAATTGTATCCCAAGTACAGACCGTACTACCGTCCATTCGGAATCGGCTACGGAATTTATGTCTGGGTTTCCATCCGATATACCACAAGAAATAATACTCAAATGTTATCATGACATAGGTATATGAATTGTAATATGTTAAACACATTGTACTCATACATGTGGGGAATACAGATGAATGACACCAACACAATCTTGCGTAATACAGATGGGCAATCAGGTTCATCATACGTAGGGATAGCTACTAGGAAAACTATGCATGAAATCTGATGAAAAGGGACTCAGTTCAGTGGGTGCGCGTTCGCGTAGCGTTCGAAAACACGTTCGAACGGTAAACAAAAGGTTCACGTTCGTATAGCGTTCGAGAACGCGTTCGAACGGAACCAGACCCGATGCATGATAAGACTAAGAAAGTGTGTGCGCGTTCGCGTAGCGTTCTAGAACGCGTTCGAACGGTAAACAGAAGGTTCGCGTTCGTATAGCGTTCGAGAACGCGTTCGAACGGAACCAGACCTGATGCGTGATAAGACAAAGAGAGTGCGTGCGCGTTCTCGTAGCGTTCGAGAACGCGTTCGAACGGTAAACAGAAGGTTCGCGTTCGTGTAGCGTTCGAGAACGCGTTCGAACGGAACCGGGCCTGATGCATGCAACCAAAGAATAAAGACAATAATGTCAAGCTCAGTATGTCCGATTGAACATATCTTGCATTCAACCGAACACACATCAACCGGCGCGGCAAAACATCGTGGTAAAGGGCTTTAACCCCTCCCCATAGGGGATCTTTCATTGCACTTACTAAGCCCATGCGCTCGATTGAATCATGCATACAAAGAATTAAAAACAATAATATCAAACTTAGTATGCCCGATTGAATGTAACTTGCATTCAACCGAACACACATCAACCGGCGCGGCAAAGCATCGTGGTAAGGGCTTTACCCCTCCCCATAGGGGATCTTTCATTGCACTTACTAAGCCCATGCGCTCGATTGAATCATGCATACAAAGAATTAAAAAAACAATAATATCAAACTTAGTATGCCCGATTGAATGTATCTTGCATTCAACCGAACACACATCAACCGGCGGCGCAAAGCATCGTGGTAAAGGGTTTTAACCCATCCCCATAGGGGATCTCTCATTGCACTTACTAAGCCCATGCGCTCGATTGAATCATGCATAAAAAAGCAACATGCAGAATTCAAGTGACGAAAAATAAATAAACCAAAGCAACACAAAACAAAAGAGAGTGTCGTTTACTCAAGCGGTACGTGGAGTTGTATCCCGAGTACAGATCATATTACCGTCCATTCAGAATCGGCTATGAAATTTATGTCCGGGTTTCCATCCGATATACCGCGAGAGTTGACACATCTCTCATTTTATTCCAAAGCCACAACATAAAACATCTCATAATTCATGCATATTTATCTACTCAAGGGCCACAACATGCATTTCAACATGACAATCATGCAAGCGATACTCAATAAATAATACAAATAAAATGGAAAACGAGTGTAGAAAATACCCTCAGGTCTAACCTTTTTGCCAACTTTCAGGCTGCGCGTTTCACGGACGTCGGAAGGGTACAACTCCTCAACTTCTCCGGTTCACTGGTTTAGCGTCCTAGCTCACTGTTTTGCTATTTTGCTTGCTGTTCGGTCTCCGTTCTGCTGCTGTTCGGTCTCTGCTTTGCTACTCACTGTTCAGGTCACTTGTTTTGACATTTCAACGGACTATTCCGAGTTTTTTTTGTGGGTTTTTAGTGTAGTCTTGTGTGATTATTTGAAGGATTATGAATGCAGTTTTTTATGTTACTGTTTTGAGGATTTTAGGGACTGTTTTAAGAGGATTTGGCTGCTGTTTTGGGGGTGTATTTTCGGTGATGTGTGGGGAGTTTATGGAGGTGGTTTTCAATGATGGTTAGGGGCTATTCGGGATGTATTTTGGTCAAGGCAACGAGGGTTTTTTTGTATGTGATCTTCGGTTATTGAGAGTGAGGGAGAGTTGTGTCAATAAGCTTGGATGTTTCTTGTGTGAATGAACTATGAGAGTCTTTTTCTTGTATCAATGAGCTAGGCCCCTGCATGTCTTGGTTAGGGGTTGTTTATATAGAGAATGGCTAGGGCTTCACCTTGTCTCACAAGGAAGGGATTTGATTTGGTTTGAGCAAGGAAAGTCAAAGATTGAGGGGGGACAAATTTGGTTTAGATTAGGAATACAATATCTTTAATTTGTTTTAATTGATTTTAATTAGGCATGACATCTTTTTAATTTAGTATGTGATTTGTTTAGTTAGGAAGTTAATATATTTGATTTGTCTTAATTAGGTATGATTATATTATGTTTTATTTAATTGGTAAATGATTTAAATATTTTATTTAATTCAAATACATTATTAATATTTACCTTAATATTAATTTAATATTTAATTTAATTTCCCATGTGTTTTAAATGTGTTTTATTAATTGGGATGTGTTTTAATGGGCTTTGGGGGGCTAATTGGGCTGGGGTGCGAGGCTAGCAGCAAAACCAGAAACACCGACGCCGTTCGAACGCCCATTCGAACGCTACAACGAACGTCCGCAATCTTCCTGACGTTCGAATGAAGTAACGAACGCAGCACTAGCGAAGACAGTGAACTTGCGAAATGAATCTGATGACGTACTTATTCTGAATTCCCCATTCCGACCTCCGTTTCCCCAATATCCTTAGCTAAAAACGGTAGTGCTTCCAACTGAGACTCATCATCAGGTTTCACATGTGAAAATGCAATGCCTACAGTCGCCCCACCTTTGATGGGACTTGTGCAGTGTGTGACTTTGAACAATCCTATCAAAGTTATGCAATGCATGTTCACTTACCTGGCTCGGCTGATGCCTCGAGCTGAGTTGGTGCTGCAAGCGACCTCGATCCTGGGAAGCATCCCAATAACTGCAACCGAAAATGGGGGCACCTCGACCCTGGGCACCTCGACCCAATACCGCTGACAATAGGGACCCCTCGCCCTCGAACTGATGATGTAGTGGGCACTTCGACCCGGAACTACAACCGACAACGGGGGCACCTCGACCCTGGGCACCTCGACCCAACACCGATGACCATAGGGTCCTCGCCCTCGAACTGATGATGTAGTTGGGTACCTCGACCCTGGGCACCTCGACCCGGAACTACAACCGACAACGGGGGCACCTCGACCCTGGGCACTCGACCCAACACCGCTGACCATATGGACCTCTCGCCCTCGAACTGATGATGTAGTGGGTACCTCGACCCGGAGCTACAACCGACAATGGGGGCCTCGCCCTCAAGCTGATATGGGCCTCGCCCCCAAGCTGATATGGGCCTCGCCCTTTGGGACTCATCCCAAAAACTGAAATTGCGCTGACGTTGCTTGGCTCATTTCTGCCGCTTTCTCCTTTCTTCGAACCTGCGAACACAAAAAAAAAAACACGAAGAGAATGCAATGTTACGTGTATGCATGAATGATTTTCTTATTCCGTTGGTTAGGTCTTCTGCTAATTCCCGTGGTGACTGCTCGGTCTTCTCTCCCTCAGGCAAAGTATTGCTTCAATCTGTCTACGTTGATCGGCTCGGTGAACTCGTTTCCTTCCAAGTCTGATAACCTCACTGCCCTATTTCCCATTACCTTATGCACTATGTAAGGTCCTTCCCAGTTTGGCCTGAATTTTCCTCTCGGATCTGTCGTCGACGGCCTCGATTGCTTAAGTACCAAATCACCCTTTCTGATCTTGGTGGGGCGTACTTTCTTGTTGAATGCTCGGGCTAGTCTCTTCTGATACAACTGCATGTGATACAAAGACTTCGTTCTCTTCTCATCCAATAGTCCTAACTGATCAAACCTCTGTGCGGCCCAATCCTGTTCGGTAATTCTGCCTCTGTTAATACCCTCATAGACTGTATTTCCACTTCTACCGGCAATACTGCTTCCATTCCATAGACCAAAGAGTAAGGTGTGGCCCCTGTTGCTATTCTTACTGATGTTCTGTACCCCCACAAAGCATACGGTAATTTCTCGGCCCAATCTCTGCAATTTTCTGTCATCTTGGCTAAAATTGTCTTTATAGTCTTGTTGACTGCCTCAACTGCCCCATTGCTGCGGCCTGTACGGTGATGACTTGTGGTGGCCTATCCCATACCTCTGTAACATTGCCTTCGTCTCTCCTTGAAACTGAACTTCGTTGTCTGTCACTACATGATGCGGCATACCATACCGACAAATGAGGTTCCGAGCTATAAACTTTGCCATCTGCTTTGCTGTAACATTACGGAATGATTCGGCTTCCACCCACTTCGAGAAGTAATCTACTGCCACTACTATGAAGCGATGCCCATTGATGCATTCGGTCGAATTTCCCCAATCATATCAATTCCCCCATGCTGAGAAGGCCACGGCTCTGACAACCCGTGCAATTCTGTGTGCGGTAAGTGATTCAAATTACCATGTGCTTGACAGTCATGACAGTGCTTTACCATCTTCGCGCAGTCTGTTTCCATGGTTGACCAATAAAAACCTTGTCTCACTATCTTTCGGGACAGATTCAACCCGTTCATGTGCGACCACATACCCCGGCGTGTATTTCTTCCATTACATGCTGAGCTTCTTTCTTTCTCAAACACTTCAACTGAATACCGTTTGCTTGCCTCTTGTACAGTTCCCCTTTCAAAGTCACATACTGGGAAGCTAACTTCTGGATGGCTATTCTGTCTTTTCTGCCGCCCCTTCCGGGAGTTCACCATGTTCCAGATACCTCTGAATGTCATAATACCAAGGTTTACCGTCGTCGACCTCAACTTCCAGAATTCTTTCTATCTCATAAACAGGTTTGCTTACTGTTGTCAGTATCAACGGTCTCATCACTAAATTTTCTGGATTTTCCCAAGTTGCTGCAAGTGTAGCCAATGCATCTGCCATCTGATTCTCTTTCTCGGTAAGTGCTGAAACTTACACTCGGGGATAACCTGTGCCAACTTTCTGAGGTAAAAAAGGTAAGGTTTCAACCGTTCTTCTTTCAATTCCCATTCTCCTCGCATCTGCTGGACTACCAACATAGAATCTCCGTAGACTTCCACACTCCCGGCCTTTAAGGCTATCAATGCTGTCAAACCAAAAGCACATGCTTCATACTCGGCCATGTTATTAGTCACTCTGAATGTCAACCTCTTGGCCAAAGGCAAAGTCTCTCCTTCGGGGGTCACTATCACGATCCCAATTCCAGCTCCCTTGTAATTCACTGCTCCGTCAAAATACATCTTCCATCTCTGAACTGTTATTGCTTGGATCTCTTCATCTGGAAATTCAAACTTATACTGATCCCCCTCAACAGGTTGCAATGCCAGAAACTCTGCTACTGCTCGCCCTTTGATCACTTTGGAGGTGAGATACTCAATGTCAAACTCTGTCAGCAATACCAACCATCTGCCCAATTTTCCCACTAGTGAAGGCACCGAATGAAGATATTTCAGAGGATTTTCCTTTTCCACTACCTGGATCTTGTAAGACTGGAAATAATGCCGCAACTTCTGGAAGCCCATACCACTGCAAGACAGATCTTCTCAACTTCATGATATGAGCCTCATACGGGAGCATCTTCTTACTCAGATAGTAAACGGCATGTTCTACCCCTGTCTCATCTGCTGTACCATCATTGCCCCCAGTGCTTCTGATTCTATAGCCAAATACAATATCAAGGTCTGCCGGGGTCTCAGAGGTTTCAATACAGGAGGCTTTACCAAGTACTCTCTGATTTTGTCGAAGGCTGTCTGACACTGTTCATTCCATCTCACTGGTTGATCTTTTCTCAACAATTTGAAGATAGGTTCACATACTGACGTTAACTTGGCGATGAACCGACTGATGTACTAAATTTTTCCCAAGAATGCTCTGACTTCTTTTTCTGTCTTCGGTGCAGGCATTTCTGTGATTGCCTTGATCTTTTCGGAGTCTACCTCTATTCCGCCCATTCCCACTGTATGACCAAGCAATTTCCCTGATGTCACCCCAAACACACATTTCTTAGGGTTTAGCCGCAGGTTGTATCTGTCAACTCTTGAAGAAACCTTTCCAGTGCTTCAATATGCCCAACCCTTGTCTCTGATTCACCATCATGTCATCTACATACACCTCAATCTCTTTGTGCATCAAGTCATGGAAAAGTGTAGTGGCCATCCGCTGATAAGTAGCTCCCGCATTCTTAAGCCCAAACGACATTACCTTGTAACAATAAGTACCCCACTCGTAACAAATGCAGTCTTGTGTTTATCTTCCTCAGCCATGAGAACCTGATTGTAACCTGAAAACCCATCTGCAAATGAATACATAGCGGATAAAGCCGCGCTATCAACCAGAACATCTATATGCGGCAAAGGAAAATCATCTTTCGGACAAGCTTTGTTGAGATCTCTGTAGTCTACACACATTCTGACCTTCCCATCTTTCTTTGGCACCGGCACTATATTAGCCAACCACTCTGGATATTTTACTACTTCCAGGAACCCCACATCTATCTGTTCTTAACTTCCTCTCTGACTTTCTCAGCCCATTCTGGTCTCATCCGTCGGAGTTTCTGTTTTACTGGCCTCATATTCGGATAAGTTGGTATTGTGTGCTGGGCAATGTTTCTGTCTACCCCAGGCATGTCCTCATAGGACCAAGCAAAACTTTGGCATATCTGACCAACACTTCTTCTAGTTTCTCCCTCTCTTCAGAGGTAACTTCACTTGCAATCAGAATTTCCTTGGGGTTCTCAAGCGTACCCAAGTTAAATGCAGTAGTTCTGGCCGAACTGAACTGATGTCAAATATGCTTGATTCGTGCAGAGTAAATGGAAATGACTCAGGCAAGTAAGCAAAAGAAATGTCTTTATTATTGGATAATGCGGAAGTACATTCAAACAAATCAGGAAGGTAAATGTCTTCATCATCTATAGACACTTCTTCCTCTGCAATCAGGTCTTCCTCAGGCTTTTCGTCATCTCCCAGAGTCAGGCTCTCCAACTTCATCAATTCTTCCTCCCAATTCTCTGCTTCCACATTTCTTTAGTTAGCGGTTTCTCACCCAACAAATCCTGGAAGATCTCAAATCCAGGCACCACAATCCCATTAACTTCCACAGGTTCAGGCTCCCCTTGATATCCCGAAGCTTTCACAAAACATTCCATCAGTTTCAGGCCCCTTTTCTTGACCTTCGGCTTTTCTTCATCAGATTGTACCCCAAACCTTTCCGAGTGGTCTGTCCTCTGAAATCTGGCAATTTTGAACCTTCGCCCGGTTCAAACTTCATTTTCTCCATAATCCTAGCCACCCTAGGATCCACCCATCCTCAAAAGTAGCTGACACCTGAAACCTCGTGAAAGGTTGTATCTCCAAGGCAGCCACGACATTATCTAACTCAGCCCGGATGGTAACAACTTCTCTCATACGGGAACTTGATCATCTGATGCAAAGTGGAAGGCACGCCCCCAAGTTTGTGAAACCAAGGCCTTCCCAACAATAAGGCGAAAGTAGTGGGATGTCCAGTACTGTGAACTCAACCTCATCTTCAATCGGTTACCTTGACCATAGCCACAAAGGTACCCTCAATCCCCTTTTACTGTCATCGTAAGCCTTAATAGTCATACTGGAGGGGTCCAAGTCTGTTGCTTTCATACCCAATCTCGCCAGAATTTTCAGCGGGCACACATTGATGGACGAACCGTCATCCACCATTACACATGAAGTTCTCTTGCCCCTCACCTCGGCCCTGATAAATAGAGGCCTGTTATGATCTCCCCTCCGCCGGGAGTTCATCCTCAGAAAAAGATATCTGCAAAGCTTCTTTCTGAACCGACCCAAAAACATTGCAGGGTTGGCGTCTTCCGGTACCACAATCTTGCTCAAGGCCTCAACCATAGCCTGCCTATGCTCCCGAGATGCACATAACAGTTCCCAGATACTCACTTGTGCTCTAGTCTTCCTCAATTGCCTCACACTATATCCCCCTCATATTTTCTGCAATCTCAACCACTTCTCTACCATCTGTCAAAACTTTCTTACCCTTTTCCGCCATATCATTGTAGAAATGACCACTGCGCGTCATTCCCCTTACTTCTTCCTCATCACTGCTAGAGAAATCAAGCCAAAAGTTTTTTCCCTGCTCAAACTCATCTTCATTATTACTATCCCAGATTCCCAGGCAAAAGGCTTGAGGGTGAAAGGATTTCAGGACAAGGTCTTCTGGGAGGCCAGAATTGATCATATAGGCTGGTGGTGGTGGTACGACACGGTAGTTGGGTAATGGGTTTCTGTGTGTGTCAGGCTGTTCTGTTTCTAGGTCAGGTATTTTCTTGGAGTCTATCAGGTCTTGGATTTCATGGCGGAGTCGGGCGCAGTTGTCGGTGTCATGGCCCTTTTGTTGGTGAAAGTGACAGTAAAGGCTTAGGTTATAATGTGATGGTAGGGGATTGGGTAATGGTTTGGCTTCCAAGGGTTTTAAGAGCCCTTGCCTCTTCAATTTCTCTAGCACCTTGGACAGGGGCCTTAAAAAGGAAAACTGCCGGTTCCGGATAGCGGTAATCTCAGCAGAAACGGGCTTTGCTCCCGATGTTCCCCCAATGGGCCACCTGTTCAGACCATAGAATTTTTTGTTTTCCGTCTTCGTCTTCAATGTCCATGACAGTCTCCCTCAACTGCCGAAAGTCTGTAATCATGGAGGTCATCCTCCTCAACTTGCTGTAAATGGAGGGCCTGGTGCCCTTGATAATCATTTTAATCTGGTCCTTCTCCGAGGGCCTAGTCTGCATCTTCAATAACTGACCCCTCCACCGGTCCACATACTCCTTAAAACTCTCCTCCGCTTTCTGCTTAACATTCTCCAGATCACGGAGTGACATATCGATATCTAGGTCAGTGACATACTGCTTCAGGAAAGCATCGGCCAACTCCCTTTTCCTTCACTTTCTTCTCCAAACTGTGGTACCACACCACGGGAGCTCCTTCGAGCGACATTCCAAACATCTTCTGCACTTGGCGCTGAGATAGGCCAACTGAACTCATGACTGATACAAACTGTCGGAGATGCACCCTCGGATCCCCATTCCCGTTAAACTTAGCCATATCAGGCATCTTGAACTAGGCCGGCAACTGTTCCTCGAAAGTCAGTGTGTCATAATCCAGCAAATCCTCATTCTTACCCCTCATCTTGCGGGTAACCGACTCAACCTGATCCCGAAGTTTCTGTAACTCTGCCTGAGACCCAGATACTCTACCTGCTGCATACTCTGCCATCTCATCATCAAAAGTGGTTATATCATCCCCCAACCATTCGGAGGCTCCTCACGCCTCACATTCTCAGAAATTCCCCCAGCACGGGGCACAGCCATACCAGCCACATCAGTAGTCAAAGCATGTAACTGTTCAGTGACCTTGGCGAGACTGTTCTCTAACTGATCCATTCGGGATACCTCATTACCAGATTCACTCATGACTGTTATTGTTCTTTTAATGAGCCTTGTCCCTTCTCTAACCCAAACGGTATCTTTGATGTCTTTTTGAGACATAGAGGGTGTTAACATGATATATGTATGCATGAGGTGCATGAGATGCAGGTAACATATATACATACTAAATTAAAATTAAAATTTTCAAACAAATCGGACTGTTATCATTTTAGAAGCTTCGGGCTAATTGTTATAGGAGTGAACTCATCCCAGTTTTTTAAATGGCCCAACGAGTTCACATCTCATGACAAAGAGCCCGACTAAATCCAAATGGTAACGTTCCAAACACAAGCACAAAGTGGCCCATCAACACTTAGAAGCCTTTGGCCCAACCGTCATAAAATACGTTCTTGTACCAGTTTAAATGGCCCAACAAGCCCATATCTCATGACAAATGGTCCAAATGGATCCAAACGACGATGTTCTCACACACAAGCATAAAAGATAATGCAAACATAAAGTAATAATTTCTACGGAATGGCCCATCAACATTTCAGAAGCTTTGGGCCCAATGGTCATAAGTACGAACTCGCCCCAGTTTAAATGGCCCAGCAAGTCCGCATTTCTGACAATGGTCCAACTGCATCCAAATGAGGATGGTCCACTAGCACATACTCAAGGAAATAATTGTTACTTTAACCATGCAAACCCGTTCTATGGGTGGGTTCGCAGGAGTATAGACAAAGGCTCTCGTCGGCGAAGGATGGCCCACAACTAGGTCTCCCTGATCAAGGGTTCGAGCAACCAAGTGAGCGTACCCGTTTTTATACACTAAGGTACGTGCCAATGAGCTATGGTGTGTGACGGACTGTCAAATGGATTTTTCGTTGTAGATTCCCCAGAGGGAAGGTGGAGCGAGGCTCACTTAAATACCCAAGCCTCTTAGGCTCTTATCGCTTGGTGTCAGGAATAAACAACGAGTCCTCCAAATTAGTCCATCACAATAGGCTACGAGTAGATGGCCATATAGGTGCCTTCACAGCTTTTCCTTCTAGAAAGGTAGTGAATGAAGGAAGACACCAAACCATTACCTAGCCTTAAAATGCCTTTGATTAAACCCCTATTTTATCCACTATAGACAGGGTCAATTAAAACATAAATCCAATCATTACAAGACAATATTCGGGGCCGATTCTCTATCCCCAGTGGAGTCGCCAGACTGTGGGACACAGGAACTAGACGACGCATGCTGTATCGGGCTCGCAGCCTGGTCGAGAGTACGGAGTAGCCACGGGGGACTAAACCGGAGAATAATGGAGTCGCCACCCGGTGTGAACCGAGAAAATGAGATTTAAGGCCGCACTCACCCCTCGCAAGGGAATACCTCAAACCGTTGGGTTCAGAATGGTCCCTTACTTATGCCACTTGTAATGAAAGGATTTATATAATAATTTAATCAGGCTTAAGTAACACTTATTTTCAAGAGTATCATGCTTCTAAATTCACATGTACAAAATAAAACTTACACCTAAATTTACATATATTTCACATCTAAGATTGCATGCTTGAAAGTACATCAAAGTAACGACGAACATACAACTTCATTGGCATATTATATTCAAGAAAACACAAGCACCCATACTAACCACACAAGCACACATATGAGCACCTTCCCAAGTGGTACGTGGAATTGTATCCCAAGTACAGACCGTACTACCTTCCATTCGGAATCGGCTACGGAATTTATGTCTGCGTTTCCATCCGATATACCACAAGAAATAATACTCAAATGTTATCATGACATAGGTATATGAATTGTAATATGTTAAACACATTGTACTCATACATGTGGGGAATACAGATGAATGACACCAACACAATCTTGCGTAATACAGAAGGGCAATCAGGTTCATCATACGTAGGGATAGTTACTAGGAAAACTATGCATGAAATCTGATGAAAAGGGACTCAGTTCAGTGGGTGCGCGTTCGCGTAGCGTTCGAAAACGCGTTAGAACGGTAAACAGAAGGTTCGCGTTCGTATAGCGTTCGAGAACGCGTTCGAACGGAACCAGACCAGATGCATGATAAGACTAAGAAAGTGCGTGCGCGTTCGCATAGCGTTCTAGAACGCGTTCGAACGGTAAACATAAGGTTCGCGTTCGTATAGCGTTCGAGAACGCGTTCGAACGGAACCAGACCTGATGCGTGATAAGACTAAGAAAGTGCGTGCGCATTCGCGTAGCGTTCGAGAACGCGTTCGAATGGTAAACAGAAGGTTCGCGTTCGTGTAGCGTTCGAGAATGCGTTCGAACGGAACCAGGCCTGATGCATGCAACACAAAGAATAAAGACAATAATGTTAAGCTCAGTATGTCCGATTGAACATATCTTGCATTCAACCGAACACACATCAACCGGCGCGGTAAAGCATCGTGGTAAAGGGCTTTAACCCCTCCTCATATGGGATCTTTCATTGCAATTACTAAGCCATGCGCTCGATTGAATCATGCATACAAAGAATTAAAAAAACAATAATATCAAACTTAGTATGCCCGATTGAATGTATCTTGCATTCAACCGAACACACATCAACCGGCGCGGCAAAGCATCATGGTAAAGGGCTTTAACCCCTCCCCATAGGGGATCTCTCATTGCACTTACTAAGCTCATCCGCTCGATTGAATCATGCATAAATAAGCAACATGCAGAATTCAAGTGATGAAAAATAAATAAACCAAAGCAACACAAAACAAAAGAGGGTGCCGTTTACTCAAGCGGTACGTGGAGTTGTATCCCGAGTACAGATCATACTACCGTCCATTCAGAATCGGCTATGAAATTTATGTCCGGGTTTCCATCCGATATACCGCGAGAGTTTACACATCTATCATTTTATTCCAACGCCACAACATACAACATCTCATAATTCATGCATATTTATATACTCAATGGCCACAACATGCATTTCAACATGACAATCATGCAAGCGATACTCAATAAATAATACAAATAAAATGGAAAACGAGTGTAGAAAATACCCTCAGGTCTAACCTTTTTGCCAACTTTCAGGCTTGCGTTTCACGGACGTCGGAAGGGTACAACTCCTCAACTTCTCTGGTTCACTGGTTTAGCGTCCTAGCTCACTGTTTTGCTGTTTTTCTTGCTGTTCGGTCTCCGTTCTGCTGCTGTTCGGTCTCTGCTTTGCTACTCACTGTTCAGGTCACTTATTTTGACGTTTCAACGGACTGTTCCGAGTTTTTTTTGTGGGTTTTTAGTGTAGTCTTGTGTGATTATTTTAAGGATTATAAATGCAGTTTTTTATGTTACTGTTTTGAGGATTTTAGGGACTGTTTTAAGAGGATTTGGCTGCTATTTTGGGGGTGTATTTTCGGTGATGTGTGGGGAGTTTATGGAGGTGGTTTTCAGTGATGGTTAGGGGCTATTCGGGATGTATTTTTTTCAAGGCAACGAGGGTTTTTTGGTTTTTGATCTTCGGTTATTGAGAGTGAGGGAGAGTTGTGTCAATAAGCTTGGGTGTTTCTTGTGTGAATGAACTAGGAGAGGCTTTTTCTTGTATCAATGAGCTAGGCCCCTGCATGTCTTGGTTAGGGGTTGTTTATATAGAGAATGGCTAGGACTTCACCTTGTCTCACAAGGAAGGGATTTGATTTTGTGTTGAGCAAGGAAAGTCAAAGATTGAGGAGGGACAAATTTGGTTTAGATTAGGAATACAATATCTTTAATTTGTTATAATTGATTTTAATTAGGCATGACATCTTTTTAATTTAGTATGTGATTTGTTTAGTTAGGAAGTTAATATATTTGATTTGTCTTAATTAGGTATGATTATATTATGTTTTATTAATTGGTAAATGGTTTAAATATTTTATTTAATTCAAATACATTATTAATATTTACCTTAATATTTAATTTAATATTTAATTTAATTTCCCATGTGTTTTATTAATTGGGATGTGTTTTATGGGCTTTGGGGGCTAATTGGACTGGGGTGCGAGGCTAGCAGCAAAACCAGAAACACCGACGCCGTTCGAACGCCCATTCGAACGCTACACGAACGTCCGCAATTTGCCTGACGTTCGAACGAAGTAACGAATGCAGCACTAACGAAGACAGTGAACTTGCGAAATGAATCTGATGACGTACTTATTCTGAATTTCCCCTTCCGACCTCCGTTTCCCGCAATATCCTTAGCTAAAAAGGTAGTGCCTCCAACTGAGACTCATCATCGGGTTTCACATGCGAAAATGCAATGCCTACAACAATTTATATCAAGGTATGACTTCTGCAAAGATTCTATGGGAATCTCTCGAGAAGAAGTACAAAACAGAGGTTGCCAGACAAAAGAAGTTTGTTGAGGGTAAGTTCCTGGACTACAAAATGATAGATTCAAGGATGGTAATGTCTCAGTTGGGTGAACTACAGTTGATCATTCATGAAATATTAAATGAGGGAATGAAACTCTGTGAGACGTTTCAAGTAGCACAATCATTGAAAAGTTGTCTCCATGATAGAAGGACTTCGGGAGCTATCTCAAACACAAAAAGAAGCAGATGAGCCTTGAAGACCTTGGAGTTCGATTGTGGATCAAAGAAGACAACTGGAAGTCCGAGAAGGCCAGCTACAAAACTATGAAGTCGAAGGCCAACATCGTCGAGGGTGTAAAGGGTAGCAAAAAGAGAAAGAATAGTGGAGCTGATTCTTCCCAAGCTAATAAGAAGTTCAAGGGGAAGTGCTATAATTGTGGAAAAAATGGTCATATGGCAAAGGACTGTAGAAACAAGAAATCTCAAGACAAAGACAAAAAGAAAAAGAAAAATGAGGCCTATGTCACTGAAGATGAGCAGCTAATTGATGAGATCTCATAGATGAACCTCTCAGCAGTTGTAACAGAAGCCAACTTGGTTGGTAATCCGAGAGAATGATGGGTAGACACTGGGGCTACTCGTCCTATATGTGCTGATAACAAGATGTTTTTCTCGTATCAGAATGTTGATGGTGGCGATCATATGACAATGGGAAACTCATCTACATCTAGAGTGGTTAGACAAGGCACAATGGTTCTGAAGATGACATCCGAAAAGGATCTTACATTGAAGAATGTTCTGCATGTTCTTGATATTCGGAAGAATTTGGTCTCGGACTCTCTCATTAGCAAGAATGGTTTTAAGCTTGTATTTGTTTCTGACAAGTTTGTATTGACCAAGAATGATGTTTATGTAGGAAAATGATACCTCACTGAGGGCCTTTTCAAGTTCAATGTAATGACTGTCAATCGACACAGTGCTAATAATAAAGCTACAACTTCCGCTTTATTATTGAGTCACAAAATGTATGGCATTGGAGGTTAGGACATGTTAATTATGATACAATGCGTAAATTAATTAACATGAACCTTATACCTAAATTTACAATTGATAACTAATATAAATATGAGGCATGTGTTGAAGCAAAAATATATAGAGCATCATTTCATTCCATAGAATGAAGTTCTGAACCTTTGGAACTTATACACTCTGATGTGTATGATATGAATATTGTGCAAACAAGAGGCGTTAAAAAGTACTTTTTCACTTTTATCGATGATAGCATAAAATTATGTTATGTGTATTTACTGAAGAGCAAAGATGAAGCTATTGGGAGCTTTTATACACTATAAGAATGAAGTTGAAAATCAATTTGGCAAGAAAATCAAAAGAATCAGGAGTGATAGAGGTGGTGAATATTGTTCTAATCATGGAATTATTCACGAAACTATTGCTCCTTATTCACCTCAACAATACAGGATTGTTGAGCGCAAAAACCGAACGTTGAAAGAAATGATGAATGCCATGTTGACAAGCTCTGATTTACCCCAGAACTTGTAGGGGGAAGCATTGCTTTCCGCCAACTACGTTCTGAACAAGCTATCTCACATAAGATTGGATAAGTGTAGACATTGCATTTTTGCATATCATGCCCAATGACGAGTCTCGTAAGGAGGCACTACCTTTTTCATGTCGTGGAGTTCGCGGAAAGCGGTCGAAGGAAAGGTAAAGTCAAGAGATGATATATTTCGGAATTAATCCGCTAAGTTCGCTCAGAGTTTGCTTGCTGAATGGTCGTTTCAAAGTGTTCCTACAGCCCGAAAATTGCCGCAAACCACCCTAAACCTTTTGCCACCGTAAGCCATGCAAATCCATTCAATTCATCCACCTTTCCTTTATTTTCCAAATCATTAAATAACCCTTACCCCACACCAATACCTATCAATTTAATAAGCTTTCCTTTTCGATAACAAAAGCCATCCCTCTCTCACCTTTACCCCCACGTCCCTTTCCATTTTCACTTCAACAAAAATAAAGCCAAAACCATTAAAAAACCCACCCACTCACACGTCCAAATTCAACCATGCATGCCCCCACTTCCTTTTCATTAAATCAACAAAACAAAACACCTCATGTCCCCACACGTTTTTTGCCTACCCATTAAATGAAACCAACTCACCTCATCTCCCACCAAATAACAAACATTTAATAATTGCCTTCTTCCCCACTCACCCATATAAAAACCAAACCTTTGAACCCTTCTTGGATTAGCGAGGAGCCAGGCACACGTGAAATATAATCACCCTAAACCTTGTCCTCATCCCTAACATTGCTCCACTTCCACTCAATACCTAGCATGCACACATAAATCAACTCAGAATCCACTCAAGACCCTCAGTCCCCACGTGCTCAGCTCTCACGCATTACCCTTCATGCCCTTGCCTTTGCTCGCCACAACCTAACGCCACAATTGCCCATTTCCCTTAAGCGCACCTGCCACCTAACTGCACGTTAATTTCCCTTAAACGCCACCTAGCATCCAACGGCACAGCCCACATTTTGCACTCACGCCTCACGCACATTGCACCCACTCCACGCCTGGCACATTCACTCAAACAGCACCCCTCACTACCAAATAATCTTCCAATATTGTCGCACAAAACCAAGCCTTTAATCAGCTCACTTCAGCCCCTTCATCTCACGCCAAGACTGCCTCCTATTTCAGCCTTTTAAACACGCCTGGACCAACCTTCCTCCACTGCCCAGTTCAGCACCCCATTAAGCCCTCATTCAGCACCAAGTTCACGCCCTTAACTGCCTCTGAATCAGCCCCTCACTGCCTCTCAACTTGCACCCAAATCAGCCCTCACTTCAGCCCCAAAACACACGCCAATACTACTTCCATTCTGCCCTCAAACCAGCGCGCCCAAGTCAGCTCCTCACAGCCCCTCATCCTCACGCCTACACTGCCTCTGGATTAGTCTCAATTCAGCCCCTGAAACAGCCCCTCACTCAGCCCTATAAACCACGCCTATTAGCCTCATTCAGCACCTGAAGTTCACGCCCCTAATTGCCTCATTATAGACCTGAACTTCACGCCTAAACATCCTCCATTTCAGCCCCTGGAATCAGCTCTATTCTGCCCCTGAAACAGCCCATCATTCAGCCCTATAAACCACGCCTATTACCCTCATTCAGCACCTAAAGTTCACGCCTCTAATTGCCTCATTTTAGACCTGAAATACACGCCTAAACTACCTCCCTAACCAGCCCTCATTTCACGAAAATACCTCACCAAACAGCCCTCATTTTTCCCCTTGCAGTTCACGCCCAAACACCTTCAAAAAACTGCCTCAACTAGCACTCTTCACTGCCTCATTTAGTCCCCTCAAGAACAACATCCCACTGCCCTCAAAAATTACCAAAACAACCTCAAATCCACTACCAACCAGTGGGTAAAGCACGAAGACTTGGAACGCAGCGAAGTGGACTCAAAACAGCGAGCGAAGTGGACTCAAAACAGCGAGCGAAGTGGCAGAACAATGAGCGAAACACTGCAACAGCGAACCGGTGCGATTGTGGTGACTTAGCCTTTCCGACGGCCGTGTAACGCGCCTCCGAGCAACGACAAAAAAGGTTAGACCTGAGGGTTTATATTATAAAATTCTCTCACATGAAATGATGGCCTAAAAAATGTATTTTATGTGTTTAATGTGTTAAATTAATTTAGTATGTTGTATGAAACTTATTTGCATGAAATAATGATTTAAGAAATGTATTTTTGTTTGATTAACATGAATGATTAGTTTAGCATGTCATTTAGAATTAGTTTACATGAAATAATGACGTAGAAATGCATGTAGTTTATTTGGCTATTTTAGCATGTCATTTAGAATTAGTTTACACGAAATAAATGCAATTTATGTTTCGGTCGCATGAATGTTATTAATTAGTACGTGATGTAATTTTGGGTGAATGGAATATGTGTTCCTTTTTTGTGGTATATTGGATGGAAACCCGGACATAAATTCCATAGCCGAATCCGAATGGACGGTAATATGGTTTGCACTCGGGATACAACGCCCCGTACCACTTAATAGGCTCACATATTTCATTTCACTTAAATTTGTATTTGAAGCATGATTATGTTGTTGTAATGTTGTTTTATTTTAAGCGTGATGTGATTAATTATTTTTGTATCAAGAATTTAAGTTGTAATGCGCTTAGAATAATCTCCACCAATGCATGCCTCGTAAACTAGGTTAATATTACACAAATCCAATCATTACAAATGACGTAAGTAAGGGACCATTCCGAACCCAACGGTTTGAGGTCTTCCCTTGCGAGGGGTGAGTGCGGCCTTAAATCATTTTCCCCGTTCACACCGGGTGGCGACTCCATCATTCTCCGGTTTAGTCCTCCGTGGCGACTCCATGTTTACTGTAAGTTTAAGGAATTTAATCAAAGACATTGTTAGGGCTAGGTGATGTTTGATGCCTTCCTTCACTCACTACCTTTTTACAAGGAAAAGCTGTGAAGGCACCTAGATAATCATTTTCCTAGGGGATGGTTGGTGTCTTCCTTCATTCACTACCTCTTTATAAGGAAAAGCTGCGAAGGCATCTAGATAATCATCTCATGTGATAGACTAATTTGGAGGACTCGTTGTTTATTCCTGTCACCAAGCGATAAGAGCCTAAGGGGCTTGGGTATCCATAGCGAGCCTTGCTCCGCCCTCCCTCTGGGGAATCTACAACGGGAAGTCCATTTGACAGTCAGTCACATACCTTAACTTGTTGACATATAAGGTGCACTCACTTGGTCGTTTGAACCCTTGAATGGGGAGTCATAGTTGTGGGTAATCCTTTGTCAATATGGGCCTTTGTTTACATTCTTGAAACCTACACATGAACCTTAGTTTTTTATGACCTTTAAAAATTATTTACTATTGCTTGTGCTTATGGGCCATTTCCATTTGGAGGCAGTTGGACCTTTTATCAGAAATGCGAACTTGTTGGGCCATTTAAACTGGGGCGAGTTCGTATCTTATGACTATTAGGCCCAAAGTCTCTAAAATGTCAATGGGCCATTTTTGTAGAAACTATCATATCATGTTTGCACATCATCTTTCTTCTATGCTTGTGTTTGGGAACATTGTCGTTTGGATCCACTTGGACCACTTGTCATGGGATATGGGCTTGTTGGGCCATTTAAACTGGGACAAGAACATTTTTCATGACTATTGGGCCAAAGGCTTCTAAGTGATTAATGAGCCGTTTTGCGATTGTGTTTGGAACGTTACTATTTAGATTTAGTCGGGCTCTTTGCCATGAGATGTGAACTCATTGGGCCATTTAAACTGGGATGGGTTCACTCCTATGATAACTAGCCCGAAAGATTCTAAAATAATAACGAGCCGATTTGTTTGATTGTTCGAGAGTTTTAATTTATTTTAGTATGTTATATGTACCTCATACACCTCACGCATACATGCATCATGCTAACCCTTATGTTTCAAAAGCCATCATAGATACCTGTTGGGTTAGGGAAGGGAAAAGACTCACCAAGAAGACAGTGACGACCATGAGTGGATCAGAAAATGAGATATCCCGCGTGGATCAACTAGAGAACAATCTCACCAAGGTTACTGAACAGTTGCAAGCCTTGGCTACTGCTATGGCTAATATGGTTGTGCCCCGTGGTGGGGGTAGCTCTGAAAATGAGAGGCGTGAAGAGCCTCCGAACAAGACTAGTGATGACATCCCCGCTTTTGATGATGATATGGCTGATTATGCCGCTGAGAGAACAGTTGGGTCTCGGGCAGAATTGCAGAAACTTCGGGATCAGGTTGAGTCAGTTACCCGCAAGATGAGGGGTAAGAATGAAGATTTGCTGGATTATGACACACTGACCTTCGAGGAACAGTTACCAGCACAGTTCAAGATGCCTGATATGGCTAAGTTTAAGGGGAATGGGGATCCAAGGGTGCATCTCCGACAGTTTGTATCAGTCATGAGTTCAGTTGGCTTATCTCAGCGCCAAGTGCAGAAGATGTTTGGAATGTCGCTCGAGGGAGCACCCGTAGTATGGTATCACACAGCCTTGAGAAAAATGTTAAGGAAGATTGGAGGGAATTAGCCGATGCTTTTCTGAAGCAATATGTTACTGATCTGGAGATTGATCTGTCACTCCGTGATCTGGAGAATGTGAAGCAGAAGCCGGAGGAGAGCTTCAAAGACTATGTAGACGCTGGAGGAGCCAGCTACTGAAAATGCAGACTCGACCCTCAGAGAAAGACCAGATAAAGATGATCATCAAGGGCACCAAGCCCTCTATTTATGGTAAGCTGAGGAGGATGACCTCCATGATCACGGATTTTCGACAGTTGAGGGAAACTGTCATGGACATCGAAGAAGAGGAAGCTGAGAATAGGAAGTTCTATGGCCAGAATAAAAGAACTTTTGGGGGGCCTTCAGAAACCAAGCCCACTACTGCTGAGATCGCTACCTACCGTCAAGAGCAGACGATTCTCCAATTTGGGTAGACCTATGTCTAAGGTGCTTGAAAAAAGCGCGCAAGGACTTCTAGAACCTTTGGAACCTAGACCCTTTCCAAATCCTGTGCCACCTCACATGAACTTAAACCAGTACTGTTACTTCCACCAGGAAAAAGGCCATGACACTGATAACTGCGCCCGCCTTAGACATGAAATCCAAAACCTCATTGATGCTCATAAAATACCCGACCCAGAAAAGGAACAGCCAAACACATACCATAACCCTCTACCTAATTACCACTCTGTTCCACCACCCACATACATGATCGACTCCGGTCTACCCGAAAGCTTTGTCCTCCAAATTCTCAACCACCCAGTTTCTTATATGGGGAAAGGAGATGGCAGTAATGAAGAACCATAGACTGAAGAAGAAAGACAATGTCGCAGACAATGAAGATGTTTTCCCCTGTTTATTTGCAAATCTGTTTTTTTAGACATTGATTTTGTTCGAACCTCTTTCATGATAATAAAGAAGTTCATTTCGCTCACTTGCTCGAGTCTCTCTCGTTCAACCTGCACGATATGAGTATATTTGACAGCTGGCGATACCATGATATTCAACAATACTCAGAACACGGGGAATTCTCGAAGGAAGAACAGCTATTCAGAAAATGGGAAACAGGGCAGTGAGACTGCCAGAGAATAAGTTCACCGAGCTGATCGATGAAGACAGATTGAAGCAGTTTTCAGCCTAAGAGAGAAAAGACCAAGCAGTCACCAAAGGAATTGGCAGAAGACCTAACCTGACGGGATAGGAAACATATGCATGCATACACGTAACTTGCATTCTCGCTTTGTGTGTTGTTTTTACAGATTTCAAAAAGAGAACCCGCAGGGGGCGGCCAAAGACACATGGCACCAAGGAGCACAATGAGGATCTAACCCATCATGAACAGGTTTCAACGAAGAAAAAGAGAAGCGGCAAAAGCAAGCCAACCAGAAACAACAACAGTGTTATCGGTTTCAGGAATGAATCGGAATCAGTATCAGTTTCAGGAAAGAAACCCAGGGTTGAGGCTCATGCAGTATCAGTTCAAGAAGGAATCCCCAGGGTTGAGGCCCACATCAGTATCAGTTTCAAGAAGGAATCTCCAGGGGGCGAAGCCCACATTATCAGCAGTTGAAAAGGAATTTCACAGAAGGAGATAAAGTCTTTAATGGCTAAGCATATGTCCGGTGATGACATTGTATGCTGTGGGGAGAAATCATAGAAACAATAAGTGCGAGACGCACTCTTTTCCGGTATTTTGAAAGGATTGATCTCGGCTAGACTCACGAGCACCTAAATACGGGATCCTAGCAGTAGAAGCCTGAGTAGTTACCGAGGTGACTAGTTGAAGAGATGATGAATCGATGAATGACCGTTTGCCTAGAGGTCCACCCTGGTTTACTAATGCTATGATATATGATATGGTTGGAAACAAAGAAAAAGTCTCTGCAATGTAAAAAAAAAAAAAAAAAAAAGATCGCCTATAACCGATAAGCGTGAAGCTACCCATGGGCGAGTATTAGGACCACCATGAGGAGAAATGCTACCTTAAAGGGTAGGTGTGTCAGAGAAAAGAGAAAAAATAGAAAAGAAAAATATAGAAAAGAAGAGAAGAAAAGAAAATTCAAAATGAAAAGAAAGATGAAGACCATATCATATTGAGTATGCTGAAGTAATCACAGAATGTGATTAAGACATCCAGGTCGGTTAGACCCACTGGTTCGATTCTCCGAGGCGAAATCACCAAGTTGGCTTACGTAAGGAACAAGCTGCGAAAGAGCCTTAGCACACACACACTGGGGGTCTAGTTCAGATCACCCATTCAGAAGATCAGAATTGAGTGTATCGAGTACTTTGAAGGTTCTCGGGTTTTTTTTTGACATATAGCATTCGTTGATGACGAAAATATGTTTAGCTACAAGGGCTATCTCGAGGAGAAGCAATACGATAGTTGGAAAAATAAACATCAGCATCTGGGGCGAGGCTCCACATCTTTATCAGCTTGGGGGCGAGGCCCATATCAGCTTTGGAGCGAGGCTCCACATCTTTATCAGCTTGGGGGCGAGGCCCATATCAGCTTGGGAGCGAGGCTCCACATCTTTATCAGCTTGGGGGCGAAGCCCATATCAGCTTTGGAGCGAGGCTCCACATCTTTATCAGCTCGGGGGCGAGGCCCATATCAGCTTGGGGGCGAGGCCCATGTCAGTATCAGTTCGGGCGAGGCCCATATCAGCATCAGCATCTGGGGCAAGGCCCATATCAGTATCAGTTTGGGCGAGGCCCATATCAGTACCAGCTTGGGAGCAAGGCTCCACACCATACAGTTCAGGAACAAAGCCACAGAGTCAGCACAGAAGGAATAAAGCCTTCAATCAGTACAGTTTGGGGAATAAAGCCAAACAGTTAACACAGTTCGGGAACAAAGCTCTCTCTCAACACAGTTCGGGAATAAAGCCCAAATTCAGTACAGTTCAGGAAGAAAGCCTGCATTCAGCTCAGTTCAGGAAGAAAGCCTGCATCCAATTCAGTTCGGGAATAAAGCCCACATTCAGTACAGTTCAGGAAGAAAGCCTGCATTCAGCTCAGTTCATGAAGAAAGCCTGCATCCAATTCAGTTCGGGAATAAAGCCCACATTCAGTACAGATTCAGGAATAAAGCCTGCATCCAGTTCAGTACAGGAAGAAAGCCTGCATTCAGCTCAGTACGGGAATAAAGCCCACATTCAGTACAGTTCAGGAATAAAGCCTGCATCCAGTTCAGCTCAGGAAGAAAGCCTGCATTCAGTACAGCTCAGGAACAAAGCCACAGAGTCAGCACAGAAGGAATAAAGCCTTCAATCAGTACAGTTTGGGGAATAAAACCAACAATTAACACAGTCAGAGAACAAAGCTCAAGGGGAAGAAAGCCTCAAGTCAGTATAGTTTGAGAACAAAGCTCAAGGGGAAGAAAGCCTCAAGTCAGTATAGTTTGAGAACAAAGCTCAAGGGGAAGAAAGCCTCAAGTCAGTATAGTTTGAGAACAAAGCTCAAGGGGAAGAAAGCCTCATCTACAGTTCGGGAATAAAGCTCGAGAGGAAGAAAGCCTCATCAACGGTTCGAGAATAAAGCTCGGGAGGAATAAAGCCTCATCACAGTTCATATTCGGTGGTTCGGGAACAAAGCCCAGAGGTCGAGGCACCTCACCATCATAACAATTCAGTTCAAGTAACAGGTAAGTCAGGTGGCAGCTGGCGAGCCAGGTAAGTAAAAATGCATTGCACGTAACTTTGATAGAATTGTCATTGTCACACACTACACAAGTCCCATCAAAGTGGGGGCGACTGTAGACACTGCATTTTTGCATATCATGCCCAATGACGAGTCTCGTAAGGAGGCACTACCTTTTTCATGTCGTGGAGTTCGCGGAAAGCGGTCGAAGGAAAGGTAAAGTCAAGAGATGATATATTTCGGAATTAATCCGCTAAGTTCGCTCAGAGTTTGCTTGCTGAATGGTCGTTTCAAAGTGTTCCTACAGCCCGAAAATTGCCGCAAACCACCCTAAACCTTTTGCCACCGTAAGCCATGCAAATCCATTCAATTCATCCACCTTTCCTTTATTTTCCAAATCATTAAATAACCCTTACCCCACACCAATACCTATCAATTTAATAAGCTTTCCTTTTCGATAACAAAAGCCATCCCTCTCTCTCACCTTTACCCCCACGTCCCTTTCCATTTTCACTTCAACAAAAATAAAGCCAAAACCATTAAAAAACCCACCCACTCACACGTCCAAATTCAACCATGCATGCCCCCACTTCCTTTTCATTAAATCAACAAAACAAAACACCTCATGTCCCCACACTTTTTTGCCTACCCATTAAATGAAACCAACTCACCTCATCTCCCACCAAATAACAAACATTTAATAATTGCCTTCTTCCCCACTCACCCATATAAAAACCAAACCTTTGAACCCTTCTTGGATTAGCGAGGAGCCAGGCACACGTGAAATATAATCACCCTAAACCTTGTCCTCATCCCTCACATTGCTCCACTTCCACTCAATACCTAGCATGCACACATAAATCAACTCAGAATCCACTCAAGACCCTCAGTCCCCACGTGCTCAGCTCTCACGCATTACCCTTCATGCCCTTGCCTTTGCTCGCCACAACCTAACGCCACAATTGCCCATTTCCCTTAAGCGCACCTGCCACCTAACTGCACGTTAATTTCCCTTAAACGCCACCTAGCATCCAACGGCACAGCCCACATTTTGCACTCACGCCTCACGCACATTGCACCCACTCCACGCCTGGCACATTCACTCAAACAGCACCCCTCACTACCAAATAATCTTCCAATATTGCCGCACAAAACCAAGCCTTTAATCAGCTCACTTCAGCCCCTTCATCTCACGCCAAGACTGCCTTCTATTTCAGCCTTTTAAACACGCCTGGACCAACCTTCCTCCACTGCCCAGTTCAGCACCCCATTAAGCCCTCATTCAGCACCAAGTTCACGCCCTTAACTGCCTCTGAATCAGCCCCTCACTGCCTCTCAACTTGCACCCAAATCAGCCCTCACTTCAGCCCCAAAACACACGCCAATACTACTTCCATTCTGCCCTCAAACCAGCGCCCAAGTCAGCTCCTCACAGCCCCTCATCCTCACGCCTACACTGCCTCTGGATTAGTCTCAATTCAGCCCCTGAAACAGCCCCTCACTCAGCCCTATAAACCACGCCTATTAGCCTCATTCAGCACCTGAAGTTCACGCCCCTAATTGCCTCATTATAGACCTGAACTTCACGCCTAAACATCCTCCATTTCAGCCCCTGGAATCAGCTCTATTCTGCCCCTGAAACAGCCCATCATTCAGCCCTATAAACCACGCCTATTACCCTCATTCAGCACCTAAAGTTCACGCCTCTAATTGCCTCATTTTAGACCTGAAATACACGCCTAAACTGCCTCCCTAACCAGCCCTCATTTCACGAAAATACCTCACCAAACAGCCCTCATTTTTCCCCTTGCAGTTCACGCCCAAACACCTTCAAAAAACTGCCTCAACTAGCACTCTTCACTGCCTCATTTAGTCCCCTCAAGAACAACATCCCACTGCCCTCAAAAATTACCAAAACAACCTCAAATCCACTACCAACCAGTGGGTAAAGCACGAAAACTTGGAACGCAGCGAAGTGGACTCAAAACAGCGAGCGAAGTGGACTCAAAACAGCGAGCGAAGTGGCAGAACAGTGAGCGAAACACTGCAACAGCGAACCGGTGCGATTGTGGTGACTTAGCCTTTCCGACGGCCGTGTAACGCGCCTCCGAGCAACGACAAAAAAGGTTAGACCTGAGGGTTTTATTATAAAATTCTCTCACATGAAATGATGGCCTAAAAAATGTATTTTATGTGTTTAATGTGTTAAATTAATTTAGTATGTTGTATGAAACTTATTTGCATGAAATAATGATTTAAGAAATGTATTTTTGTTTGATTAACATGAATGATTAGTTTAGCATGTCATTTAGAATTAGTTTACATGAAATAATGACGTAGAAATGCATGTAGTTTATTTGGCTATTTTAGCATGTCATTTAGAATTAGTTTACACGAAATAAATGCAATTTATGTTTCGGTCGCATGAATGTTATTAATTAGTACGTGATGTAATTTTGGGTGAATGGAATATGTGTTCCTTTTTTGTGGTATATTGGATGGAAACCCGGACATAATTCCATAGCCGAATCCGAATGGACGGTAATATGGTTTGCACTCGGGATACAACGCCCCGTACCACTTAATAGGCTCACATATTTCATTTCACTTAAATTTGTATTTGAAGCATGATTATGTTGTTGTAATGTTGTTTTATTTTAAGCGTGATGTGATTAATTATTTTTGTATCAAGAATTTAAGTTGTAATGCGCTTAGAATAATCTCCACCAATGCATGCCTCGTAAACTAGGTTAATATTACACAAATCCAATCATTACAAATGACGTAAGTAAGGGACCATTCCGAACCCAACGGTTTGAGGTCTTCCCTTGCGAGGGGTGAGTGCGGCCTTAAATCATTTTCCCGGTTCACACCTGGTGGCGACTCCATCATTCTCCGGTTTAGTCCTCCGCGGGCTACTCCGTACTCTCAACTAGGCCCTGAGTCTAGAACAGCATGCGTCGCCCAGTTTCTGTGTCCTACAATAAGACATCATATGAATTGTGGAAAGGTCACGTACCTTCCTATAAATATATGAAAGTGTGGGGGTGTCTTGCAAAAGTAATGGTTCCTAAACTTAAGAAGGTTAGAATATGACCCCAAAACTATTGATTGTATATTCATTGGATATGCTCGCAACAGTAGTGCATATCGATTCTTGGTACACAAGTATGAAATTCCTGACATCAATCCGAATATGATAATTGAGTCAAGAAATACGACATTTTTTGAAGAGATATTTCCTTGTAAGGAAAGACAAAAACAGAGTCTCTCAAAAGAACTATTGATACTGTCAAAGACAGTGATCAGGTTGACCAAGAGTCAGATCAACATGAAAATGTTGAGGCAATTGAACCTAGACGTAGCAAAAGAGCTAAAATATTTAAGTCATTTGGACCTGATTTTCTGACACACTTGTTAGAAAATGAGCCTCAAAGCTATAAAGAAACAATGTCTTCGTCGGAGGCACCTTTGTGGAAAGAGGCTATCAATAGCGAGATTGATTATATCCTACAAAACCATACACTACAAGAAAAAAGGCATTTACTGACACTAAGGTTAGTGACACTAGGCTAAAAGTGTCAGAAACGACGTGTAAATGGGCATATTTCCGTGTTTTTCACTTAAATATCAATAATTACTGACACTATGGTATCAGCGATTTTAGTGTCAGTAATTACTATTACAATAGTATCAGTAAGAAATTAAAAAAAAAAAAAACGCGTAGTCGTCTAGAGTCGAACCAACACCTCGCGGAAGTGACGTTTTTCGCATATATTACTGACACTAGAGTATCAGTAAATTTAGTGTCAGTAATTAATGATACCTTAGTATCAGTAAAAAAATTAAAAAAAAAAAATTATTTCCTTAAGTCTGCTGGGACTCGAAATTGTAACCATTGATATAAATTTTTTTTTTATTGTAAGGCTTTACCACTCGAAATTGTAACCATTGATATAATTTTTTTTTTATTGTACGCATTTACACGCTCTAATTGATCTGTCATTCTTTGCAAAATTCCCAAATTAAAATATCCTCAGGGTTCCTAAGAAAAGACAATGAAACAAAACCCCCAAATTGAATGCAAATGAAATTAAAATCTCCCCTCAAGACTTTAGTAAAAACCTAGGGTTTTATTTTCCATTTTACTCGATCCGATACGTTTTGTAATCGAGATTCAAGTTGTGTTGTGCCTGATTCGAGCATCTGATTGGTCGATCTGGTCATGGATTCTCGAGATTCAGCGCAATCGACGGCCTCTGTTAATAACTCCATTGAAGACGACGGCGGCGTTTTATCCGTCACTGCCACTCTTGCTAAAGAAGCCGCTCTCTACTTTCAGTCTCGTAAGTTCGATGAGTGCCTCGATTTGCTCAAACAGCTGTTGGAGAAGAAGCCCGATGATCCTAAGGTGATTTTAACACTTATCTTTAATGCTTGATGATTGGATCTCCTTACTTTGAAGTAAAGATTCCTCCTAGTTCTCATTGAATTCAACTTAAATTTTTATCCTTTGATTTAAATCTTCCAACATTTGGAGTATATACAACAAGGAATGTTCCCATAAATTGTCATAAATGTCAGTGATCTGCTTTTCTGTAGTTGTGATGATATATTATTTCAACATATTCAATACTATAATTTGTTCAATGAGTTGATAATCCTTAAAACTGTATTCGGTTTTCAAAAGGTGGAGTGGTGGATCTATTCAATTGTTGGCCCATGTTTTCCATATCTGCATGCTGCCCTGGCTGTGTTGACATTGAATTGTGAGGAGCACCTAGTGCTTTTCACTGTATCTGTATCATAATTAATTTTTTGTTTGTCATGGAAAATAAATTTTTATATATTTTATGTTAAATGAGTCTTTTATACTTTACGGGGGATGGGAAATTTTAAAAAATTGCTTTCAATTTTGTTTTCTGCACTCAAGTAACTAATTATTTATTGGGGCCTTAATCTGTAGATCATGTGGTTGGTGGACATCTTCAGAGCTAAAGTTGTAGATACCTCTGAACACTCTCTAACGATTGAGGTAACCTTTGTCAGTTCCTTCTGCATTTATCTGTTTGTTTGCTTCAGTTATATTTACTGCAAATGCACATGATTTTTGTGCTTTCCTTGGCATGAATGAAATCAGTTTAAAAGCAGACGTCGTAGATATTTCATTTAATTTATTTTGGCTGTATTTGTTGCAGTTGAATGTTTGGTTGGTCCTCATAACAATTAATAAGATCGCACAAGATATATGCAAAAATGTCATTGATGGATTTAAATAGCTTTTCTGGTTCAATTATTCTTTTCAAAGTCAAGTTCGTCCTTTTGGATATCTAGGTCACTGGGGACCCTGGAAAGATGGTAGCCGTTCAGAGAAACTTAAGCAAGTTTGGTATAAAAGAAATTGCAAGAACGAGAAAGGTATAATGTCAGTACTTGTTATGTCCTTAATTTTATTTTTATTTTCAATTAGAAACAAAGAAAATTGTATCAATAAAGGCAAAAAGAAAGGAGATATATATGGTCAAAAAAAAACTTATATGCATTAAGAATAAAGAAAAATGATGAATCTTGAATTGAATATCCTTTGAAACTGTGTGAAGCGACAAAATGAACTTTCCCTTTCCTAAGAAGTACTCATGTATTCATCCAATAAATTTTGAAAACTGTATAAGCTGTAGATAATAATTATTTCAGAGAATATTATATATAGCTAGAGGAATTTTACTTGTTGCCCAATCATATTATTATGAGTCCTTGTTGTCTAATGAAGTTTGAATATGGTTCAATTCACAGATTGCTCTGAGACGGGAAAAGATGGGCGAGACAGCTCCATTTTGGAACTTTTCAACGGCCTCTTATCCAGATCTAGAAGAGAAAAGGCGAAATGGTACTGTTATACCAGATATTAGTCGATCACTAAATGGAAATGAAAATGTCAATACATCCTCAAGGGTACGTGTTCTAACTTTACCAAGCTGCAATTTCCTGATAACCTCCCTCATGTGTACTAATTCCTTGCATAGCTGAAATATCTCATGATTGCAAGGTTATCAAAATGATAATTTTGACTCATTAATAGGTTTTGCTTGGATCTTTTCTTTTCATAAAACAAGGTCTCTCACTAGTCAACTAGATTTTTGAATAAACCCCAACATTTATTTTTGGTCCTTTTGTGTATTTATGTTAGATGGGGATTATAGTTACTTTCTGAAGCGTGGCTGTGATAACTGGGTGCCAAGTTATTGAACACTATACTCTATACTGAATGGCACATCATCTTGAATATTTTAGTTGGCACATTGGATTGGATAATGTAATCTTTTAATTGTTCCTCCCAAGACTAAATACAAGAACCACTAAAGCAAATTTAAGGTATATGTTTTGTTGATAATTTTCAACGGTCTTTCTCTGCTGGATACTCATAATGATTGTTCCCTATTCTTCTTTGTTTTATCTGGTTGTTTTATATCTCTATATCATGCTATACCTTATTGAACACGCTCTAAAGTTCTCATTTCGTTTTGAAGGGCGATGTCTATCCTGTGGAGCCTTATGATGACTTTCCAGTGAATCAAGTTCTTGACGCTCATTGGGGTGTTCTCTACGATGAAGATGTAAGTTGCCTATGTCTGAGGACCTAGGGGTTGTTTTCTATGTTGTCCTAACATGTTCTGATTTACTGAATGTGCTTCATGCATGGGTCCAGTCAACTGGACTTCGGTCACACACTTTATCCATGCTTGTGAGTGACACTCCTGAAGTAAATCTTCTATTCTTGCAGAATACAAATGACAAGGACAACATAGCTATTGTTCGTTGAGTTAATGAAGTAGTATGGTATTTCTCTTTTCTGTAAATTAATACATTCTTGTTTCTACTTTTAGCTTAGAATTTTTTCCCCAGATTTTTTAGTTCAGTGAAAGCAATATGAATCATATCTTTTATTTCAGTTTTATGCCCTGATGGGTTTAATTTGGTGGGTTAATTTGTTTTATTTGTGAGTTTTGCTAGTGGGTAAGATTGCTTTGAGACTTGAAAGTTAAAACAATCATGATGTAAAATATTCTATTAACAGTGTCTCGATGTTCTCTATGTCAGACATGAACTTGGAGATAGTTTTTTACCTGATGAAGTTTTGCCATGTTCTGATTGATACTTGTTGAAACCTTTGGGGGATATGGCACTGTCATCTGATGTGCTTTGAGGTGCAGCATGAATGCTATGGAAGCAGTATTTGATATATTGAGATCTAACATGTTTATCTCATCTATTTTTATGGCAATTACCTGGAATGTTACATTCTAGTACATTTTGAGCTTTGAACTTTTAGTTTCCAGGAATTCCATAATGAACAACTATCTTGTCATCTTGATTTGCTTCCTGCATTTGGAAACAGTATTAGATCATGTCATCTGATAAACTTCATCTGGTTCATGAGATCCTTTTATTTCAGTTTTATGTCCGTCTATATATATATATATATATATATATATATATATATGTGTGTGTGTGTGTGTGTGTGTGTGTGTGTGTGTTATTGATTTGTTTGTTTTGGTGATTATGTAGCGGTATGAAAGATACAACTTGTTATTATGGATGCCATTTGGTTTTTTATATGCATGCTCTTAGGTTGTTGGTATGGTTATTGTCAATAAGTGCTTTATGTGACAAAAATTATATTAGGGTTATATTTTGTATTTTTATTTGGATGTATTAATGTTTTTATTTATGAAGATATCGATTTTTTTTGGAAGTCCATCTAATTCTTAACATTTGGTTTATAATTTCAGATTTTGTGCCAGATATCATATTGTTGGGGGATTGTTGCAGGCTTCTCAACAAGTATCATGAATTTTGGTGGGGGCATGACATTTTGATGGGACTTTAAGAGTAGTTTTTGAAATATATATATGTTAATTTAAAGATTGTCTATGGAGTTTTTGTATTCATCATGTGATACTGTTGAATTGATTAATACGATTAATCTATTATATTGCGAATTTTATATAAATGTAATTTTTTAGTTTTTTATTTCATTGAGTTGGTATATATATATATATATATATATTTTATGATTAATTTAATTACAAAAAATAAGAAATATAATTGTGAAATAATACGATTTTTAAATTTTAAAAGATATTGACGGATATTGATACTATAGTAACAATAATTACTGACACTAAAAATCAAATATATGTGATATACTGATACTGCAGTAACAAAATTTACTGACACTATAGTATCACTAAATACTGATGATATAGTGTCAATAATTTACTGACACTAAAATAGTGTGAGAGATTACTGATACCATAGTGTCAATAATTTTCTGATACTACAGTATTAACGTTTACTGACACTAAGAATCACTGACACTAGAAACTAGTGTCAGTGATTTCTGGCTGCGGCAACACTGACACATTTATATAGTGTCAGTAAAACCCTTTACTGACACTAATTTAGTATCAGTAAAAGCCTTTTTTCTTGTAGTGATACTTGGGAGTTGGTTGATCTTCCTCCAGGTTGTAAGCCACTGGGCTACAAATGGATATTCAAACAGAATATGAAATCGGATAGATCAATAGATAAGTACAAGGCAGGACTTGTCATAAAAGATTATAGACAAACAAAAGGTCTTGATTACTTTGATACATATTCACCAATGACTCGTATCACGTCAATAAGAATGCTCATAGCCATAGTAGCTATATTTGGTCTTGAAATACATCAAATGGATGTAAAGACATCATTCTTAAATGGTGAACTAGATGAAGAGATTTACATGGAACAACCAGAAGGTTTCAATGTTCCTGGACAAGAACAAAAGGTGTGCAAACTTGTAAAATCCTTATACGGATTAAAACAAGCACCTAAACAATGGCATGGAAAATTTGACAAAGAGATGTTGTCAAGTGGGTTCAAAATCAATGAGTGTGATAAGTGTGTATACACTAAATCAACTCAAAAATGATATGTCGTTGTGTGTCTCTACGTAGACGATATGCTGATAATTGGTAGTAATCATGAGATGATTCAGTCTACCAAGAAAGTATTGACCAACAAATTTAATATGAAAGATTTAGGAGTAGCTGATGTGATCTTAGGAATTAAGATCTCCAGAACATCATAAGGATATATATTATCTCAGACTCACTATGTTGAGAAGATATTTGATAAATATAATAAAGGAGATCTAAATGTGGCTAGAACTCATGTAGACCTAACTTTTCATTTATCAAAGAATATTGGCTCACGCGTATCGCAACCAGAGTATTCGAGAATTATCGGAAGTTTGATGTATCTCACAAATTGCACACGACCTGATATCGCTCAAGCTGTAAATAGGCTTAGTAGATATACGAGCAATCCAGGACATAACCACTGGAAAGCCATAGTAAGAGTTTTGAGATATCTGAGAGAAACTTCAAAATATGGTCTGCATTATACGAGATATCATGTTATTCTAGAGGGATATAGTGATGCTAACTCGATATCTGATACAGTGGATTCCAAATCTACGAGTGGATTTATTTTCACACTTGGTGGTGCAGCCGTGTCATGGAAATCCTCAAGGCAAACATGTATTGCCCGATCTACTATGGAATCAGAATTCATAGCATTGAAAAAACAGCGGAAGAAGCGGAATGGCTTCGAAATTTCCTAGAGGATATTCCAAATTGGCCCAAACCAGTGCCAACGATAAGCATACATTGTGATAGTCAATCGGCTATTGGGAGAGCCCAAAATACAATGTATAATGATAAGTCTCGACACATACGTCGCATACATAATACCATAAGACAACTACTTTCAAGTGACATAATTTCGATCGATTATGTCAAATCAAAGGAAAACTTAGCGGATCCACTTACTAAAGGTTTACCTAGAGAGCAAGTTGAGAAGTCATCAAGGGGAATGAGCTTGAAGCCTATAAATTAAGAATTGTCACTGTGGAAACCCAACCTACCTGACTGGAGATCCCAAGATCTAGGTTCAAAATAGACAACTGAAACTTTGTGCAATTCAAAACAAGCACTGTAGAGTTTTATACTCTTTCCCATTCCTGTAATGACGCAGAGTGTTGTCTGTCAAGGTTAGGATAAGCTAAGGCTTTTAAAGATCACTATATTAGGAGAAAAGTCCTAATGGGGGTAAAAGCAGATTACCTCTTTATAGAAGATCACCTATTTCAAGTAAGAAGTGAGGCCGCTTCCATGGGAGTTTTAAAGGCTGAATTCCCTAAAGTACTTGATGAATTCAGGACTAATGTTTATGGCCGAAATGAACAGAACCGTAGAACGGAAAATGGTCGAAGTAAAACTGTGTGTTGACAATTGTCTTGGTTTACACCAACGCCGGAACAATTCAAGACTATGGGTCACTGGTTCGCCAAGTAAATCCGATTGTCATTCACTAAGAAAGGTTTAAGGCGAAAACTATCTATTTCGATGCAGTCTTATTTCACGGAAATTATCTTAAGTGTCTGCATTAATATTAGAGAATTATGGGGGATTGTTGTAAATTCTATAATATATAGTGTATAAGTAGAAGAGACATGTCCCTTTAAGTAGTGGCTTATGAGAAAAGGCACAAGGATGTAGGGACATGTCCTCTAAGTTAGAAAGGTGCATCTCTAGACTTTCTTAGGCTTTAGGAAATGGTATAACCCTTAGAAGGGTTACACCCTAAGCCAAAGGGTGCCCTAATGACACTCTTTCATGTCTATATAAAGGAGGGTCTTAGATTCATTTTGATGCATCCAAAAAATTTCACAAGACTATCATTATTTAGAAAGTCATTTAAAGAGAGAGTTTCCAACATTTTTTTATTTGTTTGTGTTCTTGATTCAAGGAGTGCCCCTAAATCAAGAAGTTACCAAGAATCTTGGGAGAACATTTGCCACAAGATCCGTAGTGCACCGAGGCGGAGCTAATAAGTTCTTAAGGACATAGAATTACTCGATTTGGTATTCTTTTCTTCTTCATCCACAAATTTATTTCGGGTTTGTCTAAGACTTTGATCTATATAGTGCATGCATGATAATTATTATTGATTATTATTCTTTTTGAATTATGCATGTTTAAGTAATAGGAACGCACTCATTCAACACTTGTGTAGAATGATAATTCAAGGAAACGAAATGATGGAGGCATGGGCCTTCATTTTAGGCACCAAAATTGAATAATCACAAGACTAGCAAGCTTGCAATTCCAGCAAAGTGGCTTTCTTTCAGCCGATGTAGTCACCAACCATATTACTAAAATTCACAGTAAAGCAATCACCTTTTCAAATGCCATTTTAAAAATCATTTGCTTAAACCAAAAAAAAAAAAAAAAAAGGAAAAAAAGAAAGGTGACACCCCATCTCTTCATTTTTGCTTTAAAGCGCATAGAATCAATCCCTCGAAATTGAAAAAAAAAATTAATAATAGGAATCAAGCGGGAAGTATATTTTATTTTTCTTGTGAAATAATTAATCCTATACACGTGGCCTAGAAAATTGGGTTTATTTTTTTTACAATAAGGTTCTGGCCAGGCCAGCTCTCCCCCCAACAAAGCAAATTAATTAAACCCAATTAATTAAGCTACCGCTTAAGTGAAAATCTATAGAGAGATAAAGCAAATTGCTGAAGCAATTAATGTTGTTAGCAAAGCAGAATGAGGATGGGTGATTGTAGATGAATCTCCTGTAACAAAATTTGGTAACCATGAACTGTTATCCTCCATTGACCCGCCAACTGATCCATTAGTTGTGGTTGGTGTTGTTGGAGATGCATCTCTTGCTGATTTTTGACTGCATAAATATGTGCACATTGAAACAAATTAATGTAAAATTGTAAAACACAAATAAAGTACAATATTTTATTCTTTATTAATCTCGATACCCTTTTATTTATTTGTAAATAAAATTAGAATAAAAATTACATAATCGGCCAATATTATCACAAAATATTGACAAAGCATAGACACATGTTTAAAAATATCAAATGTGAATGTTGTTATGTTTAAAATTGTGGGTTTTTTCTAAGAAATTAATCTCCTATCATTATTTGTAAGCAAATATGTTCATGATTTGCACATTATGTTATGTCCAATGGTTGCTAGCAATTTCTTTGCTATATGCCACAATATGTAATGGGACAGCATGATCTTAGCTTGTGGTTTAATGAAAAATGGCAAATAAAAAGTAGTATGAAAAGAAAATCGAATACTCAAAAAGAAGAGAACATTTTACTGATCCAATAAGAATCCCACAATAAAAATAAAAAAAATTAATAAAGAAAAAAAAGTTGAAAAAGAAACCGAATAAAGTGAACCAAGTCAAGTAGCTAGGTGAATAATGAGTTAATTAATTAATATTAATAGCTTAAGAAAATATAATTAAAAAGTAACAATTCTTACCTTGTAACCAAAGGGCAGAATGTAATTGTATAATCAGCTCCCATACACGTAAATGTACTTGATGCGTCATCATACGCGTAGCTATACGATCTGGGACACGCGGATTTAAACATTTCCGAATAAACGGACGGCTTACAAGTGGACGGTGTACCGTACGCGCCACTGCAGCAGTATTCAGGGTTCCCAAAGGCTTCACATGCACTCTTACACCCTTCCCCCGACTGATCCCTTAACTCAGCGGGGCACCGTTGGTTCAAATCCGTTACGCAACCCGTTGTTAAACAAGTACCCGACCCGCCAATTGGTTCAACAATCATAGGCAAATTGTAACCATCAACTAAACTGACGTCGTAAAAGTCCTGGGTACTACTGGACCCGGTTGTAAATTCGGCCAAAGTAGCCGGTGGCTTTGCGGTAAGACCATTGCATTCGATTTGGTTGGAGTCGCAGTTACCGGTTATGCAACTGCCTTGGCCGGTAATCGGGTCGAATGTACAACCTGTTCGGCCCCAGAATCTGCCGGACCATGTAGGTGGGACTTGTAATGAACGGGAACTGCCAGGTGTCAGTTCAAAGCCGGTGCTATCTAATATTGCATTACCAAGAATCCCTGGCCATACTGTGTAGCTACATTTATTTACTAGTGTGAATGTAGCACCTGATATTCCTGTTTAAAAAAGAAAAAAGAAAAAAGAAAAAAAAGATCCATTAAATTATATGAATGATCAAGAATGCAAGGGATCGAGGAGGCTAATGAAATTAAATCATATTACCTTTGCAGAGTAAAAGCAAAATGAGAGTGATATACATGGAAGGAGAATGAGATAAAATTTGATCCATTTGGGTGATGATATGAACTGTGATTGCTTTTTGTTTTTGTTTTTTTGTTGATGTGAGTTTTAATATTCTTGTTCTAATGAAAATGAAGCAACAATGAGGCTTCATGCATTGTGTTTAAGAAGAGGAATAAGAAGAAGAAGAAGAAAGGAGAGATTCTTGGCTTGATGGAGATGACAGTGAAAGCCGCACCCAAAAACTAATGTAATTTTTATGAGAGGGTCGATTTAGAAATGGCGTGTGAAGGATTTGTTTGTTAATAAAACTATATGAGTTGATCTGCTTCTTGTTAATTATATACTGAGGAATTTAGAATAAATCTACTATTGTATTAAGAAATAATGGACTTAAAAATAATAATAATCTACTATCGTATGATTACGAAAGTGACCAAGTAATTCAATAGAGGAGTCAAAGTTGGTCAGGGGACGCTACCTAGAGATATTCTAAGTGATCAGAAGTAGCTTGAATTTTTAAGGGAAATGGATTTTTATTGATAAAATATATAAAAAAAAAAAAAAATTATATTATATTTTTAAAAATTAAAATTTCTTTAGATTTAAACACTAATTTTAGGCTAAATTTTGAGACTTTAATCAATTATTTATGTGAATTGTCATAATACTCTCTTTGTAAGTGATGGCACGCCCGCCCTAGCTATTCTCATGATTTTATTTTACCTAGACCAATTTGAGATTAATTTCCCTCTATCCAAACCGAAAATTTATATTATATAACGATAGTACCCGTCACTCATTCAATAACCAATAGTATATTACCATGTGTGCTAAATAGTAAAAACGGCTAAATAAATTATAGTTTTGTTTTACACATATACCTCTTATATATTATATAATTATTGGTTGATGGTATCATGTTATCCATATAACATATAACGCTGGTATAAAAAACTTACTCACAAACTACAAATCTTAATTCGTGAAACATGTTTTAAAATACAAATTTGTAGTTAATAGTGGTCATTTTTTAAACAAGTAATTTTTTCAAAAAAGAAATTTCAATCGACTCACACATATTAGTAAATACCACTTGAATAAATTTTAATATCCTCAACTGAGTTATTCTTTTGGAAATGTCATTATAACTTTTGATTTGTCGTTGCTACATTATTTCAATTAATTATTTGTAACTTGACATCAAAACTCTCTATGGAATTGTTTATTCCAGTTGCCTAAATAGTTCAAAAGATTCATTCATTCATTAGTACTAAATTAATTTGATTGATTTCTCTTTTAAACAAGATCTAATATGATATGGCCTTGTGTTTTTAATTCATCAACTTATTCCACCAACCAAACATAATGTTTGAAGAAATGTAAAAGAATCTCAGCCTTTTTGATTAAACAATCAGTGGGGCTATCTTCATTTCCATTGTATACACAACTACTCGGAATTAGACACTACAAGAAAATGGATCTTTAGCGTCTAAACTTTTAACGTCGAAGCTTTTTTCGACGCTAATAAATCCTTTAGCGTCGAAAATCTATTTTGATGCTAAAGGATCAACCTTTTAACGTCAAAAATGAATTTGATGCTAAAAGTTGCACCTTTAGCGTTGAATTTTAATTTCGACGATAAAAGGGTTTCACCTTTAGCGTCCAAATAGATTTTCGACACTAAATGATTACCTTTTAGCGTCGAAATTCTACTTGTACGCTAAAAAGTTGATATTTTTTGCGTCCAAATAGATTTTCGACGCTAAAAAGTAAATTTAAATTTTTCGATTTCCCGCCTTCTAAAATTTGAACTTTTCACCTAAATTTAAATTTTTGACAATTTACGACGAATTTTGCGACGCTAAAAGTCAACTATTTCGACGCTAAATGGTAAATTTAAATTTTTCGAATTCCCTCCTTATAAAATTTGAATTTATCGCCTAATAAAATTAGATTAAATTTTTGATATTTAGCGACAAAATTTTCGACGCTAAAGGGTAAATTTAAATTTTTCGGATTCCTGCCTTCTAAAATTTGAACTTTTCGCCTAATAAAATTTGATTTAAATTTTTTGACATTTAGCGACGAATTTTCGACGCTAAAAGTCAAAAATTTCGACTCTAAAAATCAAAATTTTGGCGGAAATAATTCCCGCTATTTGAGGACCTTTAGCAACGAAAGCCTATTTCGTCGCTAAATGTTATTTTTTTCCTTATAAATTCATTTACTCTTTCATTTCTCATATTCTCACTTTCTTTCTCTCATATTCTTATTTTCTCTCTAAATTTTCTTTTTCCTTATATGTTTTGTTTCATTTTTTGTATTTTATATTAACATCCTGTTGATAATTTCTAAGGTCCCAAGATCAAACAAGACATGAAATTATGTGTGAACACACCAACGAAGATAGCGGAATACTTACATTGATCGGTTATGTCGATATGAAGATGAATTATGCCCAAAAACGCACTGCCTTTGTAAGCCCACTGCAGCAGTCCATGTTCACTGTCTTGGCAGTTTCGGGTCTCAAAACGAAGCTCCAAACTCCATCGGATGAGTCCCGCCTCATGGTTGAACCTCCCTACCACCTTCGCAAGACTTGAAAGTGTGCTAGCACTTGATTTCTCACCATGAGAAACCACTCTTGCTTCCCTTATTCACGCCCAAACTGGTTCAAAACCAGTGAAGAATGGCCACCATTGCCGTGAGAGGAAGAGAGAATTTGAGAGAGATAAAATTGTGTATTAAGTTATTAAAATGATTTACCAAAAATCAATTTATATTTATGCCATAATTTTCATTAAATTAATAATAAAATTATGACACATAACATGCAATGGCTTAGAGTGTCAAACACTCAAACTTCATGCAATGACATTGAGTGCAATGTACACAATCTACATGCAAAGCATTAGAATGACATGTGTCATGTGGGCCCCACACGTTTCCAAGTGAAAGTGGGCCCACGTGCACTCACGCGTTCGGGTTCGATATTTCCGAAATACCGAGCTTACGTCGCGACGTTAATTCAATCGAATTTAAATAAATAATTGCGCCTGGCGAAATTATTATTTACGTCGCTAAGGAATTAATTCTAAATTAACTCGTTTGCCCGAATTAAAATCTGATTTTAATTCCGCGTCGAAATCTAATTTCGTCTAATATATCGAATATATTAATACATCGACAATGCTTTGTGGTACAACAACTAGTATCCATAATAGTCGTTATACATGGAATCCATTTCGGACTCATGGCACTTTGCCATAACAGGGAGTCGATACCTTGTATCACTTCCTTAAAACGTAGTCGGTGGATTTACCTTCATAAGATTGACATCTTAATGAGGTTAGATCATAAACCCATACCCTAGGTTGTTTTCTGACTCTATCCGATCTACCTGTTTTCTTGTGTATTTGAAGATTAATGGTACAGATTCATCATAAATGAATTGTTTGTGTTCCATTAAGGACTTCGTGCTATGAATATTACTACTCCGATTTTCATTGAGTATCACTATCCTCCCACTGACCACTGCATATCGGTATTCCTCTCAGGAAAACCGCATGGTGAGCAACAATCACATTGTTCTCATGTGGGATTTATAAGTACTATACTTATGGTTCCCTTAGGATAACCTATATTGGCACTAATCCAATTTGGGTTCTTAGTTTGGTATCATCCAAACTTTATGCCTGACATACCCAAATTATCAGGAATAAGAAACCTCGTTTCTTTCCTGTTCATATCCTATATGATATCTGTCAAACAGATTTACATGGAACCTTATTCCAAATAAGTTTTGCACTGTTAATACATATCCTGTTGAAGGAAACAGTAGCTCAGAGCGACTCGCGAAAAACCTAATCATGTCCAACAAAACTTGGTTTTTAGTTCTGACACACCGTCAATTGACGTGTCTCGGGAGGAGTCCTCATATGAAAGAATACCGTACTCTTTCATGTACGTATGAAACTTACTGCTTAAGTATTTACCAATACGGTCTTACCGCAGCGGCATAATACTACAGCCGATCTGTTTGTATACTTCGTGTCGAAACTCAAAGTTTCGTATTTGTGTTCTTCAAAAGAAACACATAACCATAACGTGATGCCACATCCGTTAAGGTCACGAAATATGCATGTTCACATTTAGCCTAGCTAGATATGGGCCCACTTACTTCACCATGAATAGGGCTAACAGATCGGTGGCCCTTTTACTATTACCAAGTAAATAGTATTTTAGGTTTTTTAACCTAATAAACTAGATTCGTAGACCTTATTTGAATAGTCAAATCAGTCCTAGTACCCACTCTTCAAAAGTGTGGATATACGAGTCTCGTTTAATTGTGTCCCAGACAACAATGCCACAAATAAGTCTCTATTGATCAAATCAGTTTGAGCTATTTATTTGTCATTTATATGTTTGAGATTTTATTTATATTCAAAATATAAATTATGTTATTTACATCTAATGTATTTATCTCAGTATCATCTTTATATAATGAAACACTTTAGTGTTCTAGAATATAAAGGTTTTATCCGCATCGGATTAAACACTGATATAGAGATAATGTCTCTAGTCAAACTAGTTACATTATAACATTTCCTAATTTAAGTACACACCCGAAGGGTAGTTCCTAAACTTAGGTATCTACGGTCGAAACAGCGACTTTCGTCCCGTTTCCAATTCGCAGAGAAATCTCGGCTTGAAGCCAGTATCCAGCTCACAGCGGATTCTGAACGTCAATACATATATGTATTATGTACCACACTAAGTATTTAAAATCCAATTTTAATACTAGTAGTTAACATAACTTTGACAAATATTTTTAAAGTTAGAGCCTCTCCCTATCTTTAATTCCTTCGTGTCTTCCATATCCAAATGGTAGTCACTTTGGGATATGTCAATTACTTTTTCAATATTTCACAAACCTTTGGCCAAGCCTTGGGTTTTAGAATATCGAAATGATGTGCACCTTGTGCTACATGCCCAATTGCAAACTTTGACTTTTCTCCACTAGAATAGTCAATTAATTCTCCAAGAATTATTAATTGCAATTTTAATACTTTTAAATCTAAAGATAGATTTATTGTAAGTATATTAATTAAGCACTAAAGTCATCATCACATAATCTTCCAAAGACTTTATGCTCTACTATTTGCTTAATTATGGGCTTAGTCATAATAAGTTATTTTATCAAATAAATTAACCTATTATTAATTCCCAATTGAAAATCAAATCATTTAAAACATTTAATCCAATTTCAATCTTTCAATTCTTTCTTGATTTCAATAGTCCAACTATTTAATCAATTTTAATAAGGTACTATTTATTATAATGATTACAATAATCCAATTATTTAATCAACTATAATTTTAATATTGATTACTATAATCCAATTATAAAATCAACTATCATTTTAATTCAATTATATTGATTACTATAATCCAATTATAAAATCAACTATATATTGAATGAGTTTGTATATAGTCCAACTATATATATATATTTTTAAAAACAACATAAAGTATTAGTCCAACTAATACTTTTGATTAATATGACGAGTAAAATATAGATGAGCGCGTTTAGCGAGTATTCGAACGAATGTTGCAAATTCAATACTTGCCTCCCACTATTTTTCGTCGAGCCTCTAACCCTCTGTCGAGTACTCGGGAAACCGTGTTTCCTAGTGGGCTAGGATCCCGTTAAATATCACACAATCTTGACTTTGGCCAACAAATTGTATGATAATTAACTAGGTAGATCTCTAAGATCAATTGGATCTAATCCAACTCCTAGATCCAGTAGGTGGACATCCAAGTCCTAAACATATATCTTATATATGCCTATATATCCAATATATACCCTAACCTTTTTCCTCTGAATCAACTAGGCCTTGGCTTTGGCACAACAAACCTAGTGATCCCAGTCAAGCGCGGACCCATTGACATGGAAGCTTCGTAATCAATGTCAATGGACAAGAAGTGGTCTTGACTTTGGCCAACAAACCACAACTTGGACACGACACCGATATGGAACAAAGCCTCGTGATTAAAACACATCTTCGAAGGACAAGGGCTTGACTTTGGCCAACAACCCCTGCCAATCTCGGATCTTGAGTAAGAATCACTCAATGGAAGGAAAATAAACGCTTGATATTTAACGAGGGTTTTTCGCGTGCAAATTGGCTACCAATTTAATTATCTTTGTTAAGGTCTCATCATCATACACCCTTAAACATGCATTCTAAATACATAATAAAGCGAGTATGAAAATAAAATAATAATGATATGCGGATGGATACTTAACACATTGATCCTAGATCAAATCTCTCCCTTTCTCACTCAAGCTAGCACTAGTATTTCTACTCTACCCGTTACACTACACTTCTAAAGAAACCTCATATACATAGAGGGGAATAGGTGAGAAGAGAATACAAAGAGAATAGAGGTGATAAGGCTGGACACAGGTCCAATTTAATAAATCGAATTTATTACAACAATTTCTAAAATTGCCCACCCGACTAATATCCATCCGATATACATTATTCATTCAACACAACCACGTATTCACACACATAAGCATGCTATCAATCAATCTAATCAAATTAATTAATCTGATAATTAAGTGATCATCCAATGTTCAAACAATGATTTGATTTTGTTCGAGTCAAACTCGTTTTTGCGAATAAGTACTTAAAGTACGAATTCATGAATTAAATTAAACTACATCATTAAATCTAATTTAACATGTATTTAATACTAATTCACTATTCAATTCCAAATTAAATATTACACTTTTATTTAATAAACCTTTTACGATTTAAATTCCAAATCTAATCGTAACGCGTCTCAAAGACCGATTAACGTCCAACGTCAATTCAATTAAAGTCCAATGGGCTTTTGATTGATTTCTTAAGGCGTGGGCTTTTGGTCAACTCGGGTCAAACCGATAACCAAAGTCCAATCCGGGATTTACCCCATCAGCCCATAAACCAATCTTGGCCCATTAGGCCCAATTGAACATAAAAGGTTCATTAGCCGCAATTGGGCTTTATGGTTAAGGTTTTGGGCCCAATTGGATCCAATCCACTTGGCCTAAACCAAACTTGATAAATCAAGCCCAATAGGCCCAATTACAATTTTAAATTCTAATTTCCAAAATTAGGCCCAATTAATTAAATCCAAAAATCCAATTTTCACAATTTAATTACCAAAAGTGCATTACATGATCAATCAACTAAATCAACATTTCTAAAACACCATATTAGTCCAATTAATCATGCTTGATTCATTATCATATGTCCAACACATCCAATATTTTATTTTATTTTTAATTTTTTTTGTAGGGGAATATGAAGATGAAGAAATTATGAAAATGAAGATGGTGAGGAAAATGAAAAACAAATGAAAGTGAAGATAAAGAATATGAAGTGAAGATGGAAATAATATATAGAAAAATTATATTTTATCATTTTGTTTATTATTTTAAGCTTTTTTGTTGTGATAAATTTTGTAATTTTATTTTTATATTAATAAAGATATCATTGTCATAATATTTTATAACAAATTTGTAATTATGTTCTTATGTTTTTTAAAAATTTAATTACTTTTGTAATTAAATTAGTTTGAAATTAATTTATAATATCAATTTTGTTATAAATTTTTTATTTTCACTTTTAGCGTCGAAAATTTCGTCGCTAAAAGTCAAAATTTAGTCGCTAAATGTTTTTTGCGTCGAAATAAAATTTTTGATGCGAAATCTTGGTCGATGAAGATATTTAGCGTCGAAAATAAATTTCGACGCAAAAAGTATTAACTTTTAGCGTCGAAAATGAATTTCAACGCTAAAGATAAGCACTTTTAGCGACAAATATTTTCGTCGCTAAAGATATATTTTTAGCGTCGAAATCAGTTTTGGACGCTAAATACCTACCTCGACCAAGCTTTCGCGTCAAAAATTTTATTCAACGCTAAAGACCTTTAGCGACGAAATTATGACTTTTAGCAACGAAATTTTTCGACGCTAAAGATCTATTTTCTTGTAGTGAGATTCCTATTAATATGATAAATCAATGTTTTTATGTCAACAAAAAGAAAAAAAGTTAATTAAGAAATTATATTTATAGATTATATTATGAATTATGTTCATGTTTCGTATCACTTTTTTTTTGGAAACGTTAGAAATCCCGCCGTCAAACAACCCGACCCAAGCTTAAGCGGATCAGATAAAATCTCTGGCTGCCCGAAGCTCTTACAAGAATTGTACTCCCTAAATTCGAACCTAGATTTGAGAAACCAAATCTTAAGTCTTATGTCATCAAGTCATATCATTTGGGGACACGTATTATGTAATTGAGGAAGCTCACATTTCTAAAGATGATTATAAAGTTAGAAATCTCAAAATGTTATATGATTTGGTAAAATCTTTAGTGTTAACTTAATTAGGATGTATGATTTTATTTTGATATTTCCCTGGTTTTTAAGTTCATTTAATTTTTTTTTTTTTTTAAAAAGCAGTACCCATTTCATCAAAAAATAAGAAAATTATTTGGAAAATAATCTCATAAATTTGCATGTCTTCTAAATGAAAAGTTCGTTGATTTGGTGTCACTCAATCATTGGTCAATTTTTTGACATCGAAGTTATGGAACTGCAGAGAAAATCAAAGGATCTTTTAGATAAACCAGAAGCTGGTTCGTGGAATCGTGGGACGGTGGAAGCATAATAAGCTAGCTTGTTTTATGGACGACACGTGTCGACTCATTAAAGGCTGTTATATTTGTCCTCTCACCGCCAAATGAGACACTGTCCGAACCCAGCGTCTCTGAACACGAATTCTGACTGTCACCATGTTTGCTAAATAATTTTTTTGCCCTTTTTATTTGAGGGTTGATTTTTGGAAAATCAAATAATAATATATGCGGATGGGAGGTTAATACTAGGGGTGGGCGTGGTTCGGTTTTTGCTAAAAACTGAACCAAACCATATTTTTTTGTTCAGATTTTTTATCTCTTAAACCAAACCATTAAATAACGGTTTGGTTCGGATTGAAATTTTTTTAAATCAGCGGTTTACGGATTGGTTCGATTCGGTTTACGGATTATTATATTTAAAATAAATTTTCATCCACTTAAGTGAAGACAAAAAAAAATAAAAATTAGTCAATCCAACAAATAGTATGAAGTGCTAGGGTGTAAGCTGTGACTTCAGAGAACACATGCACTCCATTAAGGATTGAAAAATGAGGCACAATTAATTATTGTATTTTTTAAAAATTACCTTGAATAATGATGCTACCATCATTTTAATTAAGAGACAAATCCAACATCTTACTTTCAAGAATAATGATGCTACCATAAAACAAAAAATTTAAGAATAAAAGTATTAACATACTAATAAAAAGAAAACATAAAATAAAATTAAAAGAAAAATAATTTTTTTTTATAAAAATATATAATTTTTTTAATTATAACGGTTCGGTTCGGTTTAACAGATGCGGTTCGGATTAGCTCCCGAACCAAACCGTAAACCGTTTGGGGTGGGCTAATCCGAACCGCAAACCAAACCGTTAGAAAAAAAAATCGTAAATTCGGTCCAGTTTGGTTCAGTTTACGGTTTAGTTCGATTCGGTCTGTTTTTTTGTCCACCCCTAGTTAATACTTCTCTTATTTTATAAGCAATCACTAGAGAAACTTTAACCACCGCTTTTTTTTTAATCCATTTACGGATCATGTTGAATCTTTGTTACCATTTTGTGTACTCTTTGAATAATAGGCTTTAGGGTCTCCTAATTTTCAGTCAACTGTTGAACATAAAACAATATATATAGTGGCATTAAAAAAATAACATATTCGATTCAGTGCCTGCAATCAAGAGTGGAGCTAGCTAAATATAAAAAATTTAGATGGTAAAATATTATGAAAGTAAATTTTTAGAGATTAAAATTTTGAAAAATATTTTAATTTGTTTATTTTAAAGGCTAAAATTAAAAGATACATAATATTAAAAAAATTTCTATGCAATTATAAAGTTGGGAGTGATCACAATGCTATGAACCATAAAGTAAACAATATGACTAACTAAATTGTTGATTATATAAATAAGTGATAAATTTTTAAATGAAATATTTTTGAAATGAAATTGGAAATGCATGAGATTTATGTTGAGTTTTGCTTTTTTTTTTTTTTATAAAAAAAAAATATAATTTATATATAACTAAATTTTAACAATATATTATTATTAAATTTCACGAGATAAAAAATTATGAAAAACTATAACATAAAACTAAAAAATTTAGAGGAGTCTAAACCGATGAGCACGAAATGAAGGTTGTAGTAGAACCTTTAAAGCTAAAGGTAGGAACCGACTTTGCTTTTGATTTGAGGGAGCTAGCCAAAAGAGATGCTGATACACGTCACTATTAATATATATTGTGTCCCTACCACTACAAATCCCTTGTTTCTCTTCATCGCTTTTGATTAATTCCGCGTCACATATACCTTGTTTGGGGACAACAATTTCATGACAATTAATCTTTTTTTTTATTATTTTATGGATCTAAAATAAATGTTTGCTTAATGGGATTGACAATAATCTAAAATGTGATTCATCATCGATCTCATAGTAGAGAATAAAAGTTATATGAAAATGAGCTTTGCTCATTGAATCAAATGCGTAGCTTTAATAGAAATGAGCTTTGCCCTAAATAATTAGGTATCAACCAACCATTTAGTATTACATGGCAGGCTGTGTTTTGTAGAACCCTGACGTGTAACCCACTATAATTAAACACGGTGCATGGCTCAGAAGAAAACACACGGCAAGAAAATAAAAACATACATGAAACTTCCAGATATAAGGACACATATGATTTGTTGATGATTGAGACCAAAAGCTTTTGCACAAATAATTAGTTTGAAGAAATTGTGAATAGTCAAAATGAGCCGAATTAAGGGTAAAAAAAGTTTATAATAATTTGTTTAAAAAATTGATTAATTTGATGTGGATCAAAATTAATGGTTGACTCTAGACTATTTTCTTTCAGAAGATGCACGTACTTAACAACATGCAGAAGTGGAAAGTCTACATTGCATATGTTTCAAAAGTAAACGTTATCTTATCATCACTGCCCATATCTGCACATGTGCAAAAACAAATGATCAAAAATTTCCGCCGTATCTTTTAGACAAACATATCATTTGCATTAATTCGAATATACAAAACTCAACATTCCTCAGTTAGCACACTTGAATTATACACATCATTTAAAAAAAAAAAAAACCTAAATTTGCACATGTGATTGCGATATTATATATTTAACACGTTAATACACGTATCGTTCAAGTAATATAGTGACTGATAATCGGATGTTGAACCCACATGAACTTAATATTTATCTTATTAATATCAAGATTAACCTATTTAACTTAAACTAAACTGTTGAGAAGAGAATTTGAGGGATTAATCTAAAATTCAATTGAAAGATTAAATAAAACACACACAATAATTTGGAGATAAACTTTATGCACGAGAAGAACCTATGGTTGTAACTTCACCTAAGCATGCACACAATGAGTTTAGACATTTTTCATTCAATGAGGTTGTTGTTACTAATCATTAACCTAGAACGCTAAGTTATCCACAAGCCCTTTCGATGGTCATGTAAATATATTCGGATTTAAACCAATTAACTATATGTCTATGTTAATTAAACTAAACCAAATTCCTTAAGGTCAAATTCTAATAATTGACTATATATGCCATTTAGGTATATTTCTATCCTTCAGAGAAATCTATTCAACGGATAAATTACACGCTATTATTCTCACTGCTAATCCAAATTTCCTCTATCAAGTTCCTAAAGATTTATCAAGATTATTCTATTGTTTATCAAACAAATAAAATAAGCATTAAAGTATAGAGAATAATTAATAATAAATAACCAATCCAAAGAATAAAAATATGTAAATTAATTAATAAACATACTTCAGATTTGTTACAACCCTAGATTTAATGAGTTAGCTACTCATAATATTCAATAGATACAAGTTAATCATTATAACAAGTCAAGAACTCATAAAAGATAAAGTAGATAGTGAATGGAAGAAAGAACTCTCGTTTGCGTTCTCGTTCTTGCCTAGCTCTAGAAGTTCTTCTATGCTATGGGACTCCAAATTATGTTATGAGGTTTTTTTTTTTTTTTCGATTTTGGGATTAAATTATGTATTTATAGGGAAGTCATAGAGTCCTTATGTATGTAGAAAAATATTTCCCTATGATTCCGAAATTCGTCTGGGGCGTCGCGACGCGACTCCAGAACTTTTGGAAAAATATGTGGTCTTAATGTTTGGGGCGATGCAACGCCGTAAGTGGCATCGCGATGCCAGCTCCTCTGCTAGGATGACTTCATACTCACGTCTCGATGCACAATCCAGTGTCGAGACGCGCGTTTTGACTCCGAATTTGCCCCAATTTGCTATATATTTTACCATTTTTATCCATTGTTGATTCCATTGAGTCTCGATATCATTTTAACCTGCAAAATAAACCCAAAACACATCAAAACACTCATAAAACTTGAGGTAACTCATAGAATATCAGGCTAGATGGGTGGGAAATATATACATATTGGTTGTTCATCACACCTTCAAACTTAACATTTTGCTAGTCCTCGAGCAAAATAAAAGAAATAAAATAAACATACTAAAAATAAGTTAACCTAAGCCACTTTCATAGGGTTCACAATTGCATTTAACGTATGCAACAAGTCTTTAAACCTGTAGGCGGTCCTAGTGGACGAGTTATAGTCTCGTGAGGGCTTATAACGATGACACCCACAAACGTCATTCAACACACACATGCATTCATACAAAAATAAAATAGTCCTGGTAGTTATACATAACATTGTCCTCAAAGATTGCTCAGTAGTGAAACCAAAGAACCTTTAAAGTACCCAACACAACTCAAATCCAAATTCTTGAATAAATTATCTAAATTAGAGTCACATTGTGTGTGTGTAAGGGTTTAGTCACAACTCGAATCCTAAGAAAGCCAACTCAGTGATTTCATCTCAAAAAATATGATCTGATGGATCAAACCAACCTAGATATCTCAAAAATGCTATTTATTTGCCCATTAAGCTCGATATGGTATGACTTCTCTTTTCTTTATCTTTTATCTCACCTACTATTTAAGGTAGTATTTCTCCTCATGGTGGTCCTAACACTCGCCCATAGATAGCTTCATGCTTATCGGTTATAAGTGGGTTATTATTATTTTTTTTCATTTTAAGCATTTTTTTCTTTTCTGCTCTTCAATTTTTTTCTTCAAAAGATTTTTTTCTTTTGCTCTATTCATACCATATGTCTTAAATAATTGCAAACATAGACACATATCTAAGCAAATGTTCATTCATCTTCAAATAATTTTCTCAACTAATCACTTTATCAACAACCTAAGCTCTTACCGCTAAAAACTTACTTTTAAGTGTATATGAGTCTAACCTACATCACCTACTCAAGGTATCGAATCAAATTAAATTAGGCACTTATTGTTTCTAACATTTCATCCTAAGGCAAACAAACTCATCATTAGACTTATGTTTACTACATAGGATTAAATTTTTTTAAAGATATTTTTGATTTTTTTAATAAATAGTAGGAACTAACACTAACATACACACACCCTCAAACTTAATTTTTCATTGTCCTCAATATAAAATAAGCATGAGGGGAAAATAGTGAAGAATAACACCATTGTGCATAGAGTTGATCATATTCCTGCTGGTCAAAATTTGGCTGTGCAAATTATGTGTGTTGTGTAAGTACCTACATAAATATACATGCAAACTATTAAACAAGCAATTAGCACACAAAAATAAAACAAAACGAAAGTAAAAATAAATAAAAAAAATAAATGTGTTGGTTGCCTCCCCGCTAGAACTAAGTTTAACGTCTTCAGCCAGATGTTCTCTGAATATCTTCCTTCAAGGAGGCTTCAATGTGGATTTGGATGTCCTAGATAGGACAGTGTCATGAGCATTACTCTTCAAGCGCCTCTTCCAAAAATGAGGTGGCAAATAAAATTCTTTTCCACCAGTGCCCATGCCACCTTCTTCAACCTTTTAGCTCTATGAGGTCTTGAAAGGAACGATAGACTGTCAAGAGGTCTCGTATGATGCTTGAATTTGAATGGTCATGCCATTCTGTCAAGCTTATGGGCGATATCCATGATGATAACTTTCCCATGATGCGATATGTCTCATTGTGTCATGAGATTTTCAATAGGCTCACACAATTATTCTTGTCTAACTCTTTGTTTCGCCACTTCCTCATAGATTGTAATATTCCTTTCTCGGAGATGCTACCGACAGGTGACAGATTATCCTATCACCCTCAACCTCTAACTAACTGACTGACTAGCTAAACTCTATTTTTTTTCTTGTTATTTGACAAACACGAATCACACACTTACACTTGAGGGCTACTTGTCTAACTTACTTTTATTAAACAAACTTTTTTCTTTAAAACTCTGAACTTGCTATGCTAAACTCTGGTAACTTTGACTCTGAAAACCTTAAGTAATGACTCTCATGCAGTTTTTACGTGACTTATACTTTAACTTTTACAACATTGACTTTGACTAATCCTTGTACCTCAAAGCTGACTGATGTGTGGATCCAATAAGCCTAGTGACTGCCATCAGTATCCATCCTCTCAAGCTCGTCCTTTGAGTAGACCTGCAAACATAAAAAACTAGAAAAAATGGATTAGATCGTTTGAACGATCTAGTGAGTAGACAGTTTAAAACATGAATTGAAATACTTTATGAAAAATTTATTTTCTGAAATCGAAATCATCTCATTTCACAAGAAAAACTAATCTTCTCTAAAAACTCTTTTTCTCTGAAAACAGATCTATATTTTTCGCAAAAAATTTCTAGAAACTTCTTTCTTTCTTTCTGTAAAACTATGAGATCTCTCGTAAAAATAATTCTTTCTGAAACTCTTTCATAAAACTGTTGTTTCTGAAAATCTCATCTGGAAAACAACTTACGTATGGGGCGTTACGTATCGTCGTCCCCCCACACGCCTAACTAGTGCCTTGGGGCATTACATATCGCCATCCCCTAAGTCACTGAACTAGAGACATGAGCGCTAATCAATGCTATCATCTTGGCCCTAAAATTACGATCTAAGGGCATCACATAATACCGTCCTCCTAGTCATGAAACTATATGTGCACATGTCTGCTTTATTCGTCAATTCCAAAGTCTCTGAGATTGGGTTTTTCCCCCAATCCATAAAGAAAATCATAAAAGAACTCATTTCAAATTATCAAAAACATAATAACGTTTCTCAACTAGTCCAAAAATATTTTTAACTTATCAAAGTATTTGGGCAACTTGGTATCATCTCAAAGTATAACTTGAATATAAATAAATTCATATAACTTTATAAATCAATAAAATATTACGAAAATAAAATATCCACTCACTGTGCTATGGAAAATCGAGAGCGGTTCATAGCGTGGGCGACCGACTAGTATCCTGGCATCGATCTAAAGTCCATACAATAGTTAGTTTCTATAACTCGAAATATTTTCATATGGTATAAAAGAATATACAAATGGACACTTAATATTACTGAATATTGGAGATATCTATAATATCTATGAATTTTACCGGCTTAGATTTGGAGTTATGCTAGTGTGGTAGCATAAATTTAGATTCTACTAGTCGCTAAGAAGACACTGTTTGACGTCTAACTTTGAAAATTCATTGTAACTAAATGGGAATGAATCATGGGCTGAAATTTTAATAGAATGGTCCTTAATGTGTATAGTTTATGATGATTTTTATGGATCACCTGTTCTATTTTAGAACCTCAATTTATCAACTGAAGTTCATGTTGGGGTTTTGGGCAAAGGGCGCGGCGGAAGCGCTGTTTGGGTGAAATCGTAATTTTAAAACTTTTTAAATTACCGAATAAATTATTTTATATCTAATATGAATAATTCATTCATATTTCACCTAAACATATTTATTCGTTATCAAATAACGACATAAATAACTAAGAAACGTCGCGAAACTTTTACGAAAACGTTTTTCCGTAAAATGACATAAAACCGAACCGACCACCCAATACACATGAGGGCTGCCCAGGTCAGCCCCAATAGTATTAGGGCAGTTCATGGGCTGCCCGAACAGTGACAAATTCACTGTTTGGGCAGCCGTCACCCGGTTGGCTCAAAAGTCACCCGATAACGATGTTTTTTGCTGTTTTCGCTTATTTCAACTCCGAAATAATTTCCGGTAATTATTTCAACACCAAAAACACATCCAATACATTCAAATGACATGATTTTTATCACAATCAACCCATTTTTTCCAGATATGATTTTGCAACAAAAATAATCAATTTTTCATGCTTTAATCCAACTTTTTCAACATTAATCATATTAATCAAAACACCAATTCAAGTCACCACCAATGAAGCACCCAAGAATAATTCTAGGCATTACAAGAGTGATCATAACACTCTAAAATGGAAACTTATCATCAAATGACAAAATTGAAATAATATTACGATAATATTATCTAAAACAACTTCACACATGCAATAGGCTTCCAATTCCATCCTCCAAAATCAAAAGCCCCAAATTTATAGAACAGAAGAAACCCTAAATCTCACTAGATTATCAAGAAACAAGAAACAAATTTTCTAAGCTTAGGGATTTGTAGAATTACCTTTAATCCTCTAATTCGTTAAGTCTTTTCTTGAATTTTCTTCCTTTTCTCCATTGTATCATCAAGACAAATTTGAGAGAGTTTTTGGAGATGTTATTCGGCCATGGAAGCCATTGGAGAAGAAAATGAAAATTTGTTACTTTAAAAAATAGTCATGACCGACTTTCAAGGGGCAAAAATGTCATTTGTCCAATTTAATTTCATTAAATTAAAATTAAACTTTATGTTAGCAAATCAAATTTGCACACCTAAAGTTTAATTAAACCATGCCACATATACAAATAATAATTAGACATTTATCATAACAATTATGAAAAATCGATATTATTTAATTATTCAAATATTTAACATTTAAATATCTAAATAATTAATTAATATAATTATTATTATATATGTATTTTATTTACATTAAATAACAAATACATATATTAATGGCATGTGTCAAAAACTCATTTGATAATTGATTAATGTGTATCTAATCAAATTATGTATCAAATACATATACACAATAATTATGATTGACCAAAATTGCCCTTAAGCATGTGTTTTCGTTTAACCATTTAAATGATTCGAATTAACTCATTTAATCCGGTGAAGTATTATGAACAATCTGTATTATTCATAACGCGTTGCCCAAGTGCTCGACGAGTACACTTCATATTGTGGAAAATTTCGTGTTCATAATTAACCCACTCATGAATTATGACGACCACGGATAATCTCACTAAACTATGCAAGTCGAGGTCATTACATACGTATAATCCCTTCGTCACATGTTATCCATATTATACATGGGATATAGATAAAAACGTCAAATCCTTTCGGTATAATATAGTCGACTTTCAAATTTACGATCTCTAAATAACACTCGGAACTGATTTCCAAAGTTATACCACGGCTATGGATTTACTAGATCGAAAACACGTGCAAAATGACTATGCCATGTACACAGGACTGACGGATTCTATCTTGATACGCACAGGATATCATGAGCATCAGTCCACATCCAATGAACATGTGGAGGTGTGATCTAAATAGATCGGTGACATGACTGCCATCAAAGTGTGGAGGATAAATCATATATCCACAGTGGTATCTCAAGTCAAATGACCACTATGCTCACTCAACTCGAGAAGATTCCTATTGACGTTGGTGTACAATCTATTAGGAAATCTTCAGTGAGTCGTTCAGTGTTTATCAAATAAACACCTACATGTCTATATGAGTCTCCCGAGACTCATGGTTCATTGGGATAAACCATCGGACCAAGTCACGATATACGACATGTATTGGTCTCAGTGGATTTTAGTCCTGGCCGACGGTTCGGTTTCGGTTCGGAACCGAACCGAACCGGCCTATTATCGAATCCACAAGTGTGGAATCGGAACCGAACTGGATAATTCAGGTTCGGTTCCGGTTCCACACTTATTTGAACCGGAACCGGAACCGAACCGATCGTTCCGGTTCGGTTCAAACTTTTTTTTTAATTATATAAAAAATTCAAAAATAAATCAAAATAAATTAGATTAATTTAATAAATAAATAAAATTATTAAATTGAAGAGTTTGAACTTAAATTTAAAAAAATTTAAGTTGCCTACGTATCCTCCAAGGGTGAGAGGAATCAAAGCTCACGTAGTTCCATTACGTGAAATTTACAATTTTATAATTATCAATCATCATTATCAGTTGATCCTTCAGCTCCGGTTCCGCTTGCACTTGTTGTTGCAGATGCATTATCGAACAAGTCTTCAAAATCATCGGGGGAATCTTCTTGTTGTCTCATATCAGCTCGAGTCCAATCATCCACACAAGCTGTTGCTCCTAGAGTGCTTGGATGTAATGAAGATCGTCTAGCTTCCAATATATTGCCTCCCAAGCTGAAGGCTTGCTCAACCGCAACAGTGGAAATAGGTGCTGCCAATATCTCTTTAGCAATAATTGATAAAACATGATATATATTTTGATGTCGATTCCACCATTCAAGGATTTTAAAATTTTTACTAACTAAACTTTCAGTAGGAAACTCGAAATTTGTAGATAAATAATTATCTAATTCGGGGTTATTAGTTGTCGTATCCCTAGCTTTTTTATTTCGTTGCAGTAACAAACGATCCTCTGCGCTAAGTGTTGTTTGAATTATCGATTCGCTACTACTAGATTCACCTAATGTTCCTAAGTTATATCTTACAATATAATCATTGAATAGCTCAATTAAATCATTTCTTAATCTCACTATTATTCTTGTAATATCAATTTCATTTAATATTCCTAAATAACCATAGTAAGCTTGTAAAGAACTATTCAAACCTTCAAATTTAAATCTAGGATAAAAAATAGCAGCAATAAGATAAAGTAAAAGAATTTCTCTAAAATAATTCAACCATTTTACCTTCATAGCAGTAATGGCTTCAAACAAAATAATATTATTATGATCGCTGCTGTCAACATGTTCATCGAGAGTACCAACAATATTCAAACTTTCAAGAAGAAATAAATGTGCTGTAGGATAATAAACTCCGCTAAAAATTAAAGTAGCATCATTAAAAACTTTTAAAATATCTAAAAAAATTTCACAAATATCCCATTGACTATGAAAAAGTGTGATATTTTGAACATGTTGAGAAAAAAACTACATAATGTATCTTGTATTGTAATGCTTGACATAAAAGAAAATAAGTTGAATTCCAACGTGTTGGAACATCTCTTGAAAATTTAATCGGTTTAATACCATTTATTTTACAAAACTTGGCTCATTCTCTCCTAACTTGAGAATATGACCAAATACAATTAAGTGTCGTCTTAATAGGATCAATGAAAGGTGATAATAATTTAAGACCATCTTGAACACATAAGTTAAGAACATGACATGTGCAACGAATATGAAAAAATCGACCCCCTAAATTTGGTTGACATATTCTTTTAAATCATTGATGGATACAGTATTTCCAGATGCATTATCAAATCCAATTCTTAAAATTTTATCTACTAAACTATATTAATAAAAAATGACCTTCATCATTCTATAAATATTTTGTGCAGTATGTTGGTCATCAAAAACTCTAAATGCAATAAATCATTTTTGCATGGTAAATGATGCATCAATCCAATGACAAGTCACACCCATGTATGAGTGTGTTTGTCAATGGTCACTCCAAATATAAGAACATTTAGAAATACGACATTTAATCTCTTTAAAAATTTCATTTAAAATAATTTTACCATCTTTGTATAATTTAAAAATATAACGTTTTGTTGTGTTTCGAGTCATTCTACATGCAGCAGGATTTAAAGCATTATGCACGTAATTAGTAAAATGAAGTTTTTCATCAAAGCTTAAAGAAAAATATGTCATACAAGTTAATTTCGTAAATTCTTCTCTATTTTTTGCATCAGAATATTTAAATAAATCTACAGCACTCATACCTCTACTAAATGATGCGTACCTGGCCATTTGAGTTTGCGTCGTATCAATTCCAAGTTCAACCGCATGATGTCTTTTTAGGTACTTGATCATATTGCCGTATCCACCAGAAAATTTATAGGAAACCCCACAATGGTTGCAAACTGCTCTTGAACTTTCATCGTCTTGGCGGTCTAAATGAAAATGAATTTTGAAAAAATCTGAGGAACGAGCCTTAACTTCTCTTCTCCGTGATTGTGAACCGACACTAGGGTCGCTCTCTTGGGATGGCATATTTGACATTATATTCTCAGATGAGTTTGCTATTTTTGTTTAAGAAATAAGTAAGAAGAATAAGAAAATTGACTAATTGAGAATGATAATAACTAATTGAGATTGAGAATAAGAGAATTGTAAGAATTGAGAGAGTTGAGAAATTGGTGTGTTGAAATAATAAAAAATGACCCATATTTATAGAATTTTAGAATTTTTTTTGATACCGAAAATGCCCATAAATATAACCATTTTATTACCGTTATTAGGGGTATAATAGGAATTATATAATAATACAATTTTTTTTTAATGGCCAACGACCATTTTTTTTTTATTTTGGCTCCCTGTCCCATGAACCCTCCAACGGCTAGTAACCGTTGGAGGGTTCATGTTGGAACCCAACAGTTCCAACCGCAAACCCTACGGTTCCAACCGGAACCGTACAGTTCCTATTGGAACCGTTCGGTTCCAGTGATTCCGACCGGTTCGTGTTGGGGTGGAACCCCAGCCAAACCGGTCAATCATGGTTTCGATTTCAGTTTCGGAACCGGAACCGGTTAGAACCAGAACCGTCCAGTTCCAACCGGTTCGGTAACGGTTCGGTTCCGGTTCGGAACCGGAACCGTGGCCGGGTCTAGTGGATTTTACTAACCGACATGTGTTAGTAAATCTTGACCATGAATTTTATTTAAGGATATACAACTTATAGTGACGCTTCCCAATGTGAATTACAAACTATGTTGTAACTGCGCACTACGTTGTAAATCCTAGGGTCTTTGTCTAATATACACATATCACTAAATCTGATTTAGTTTCAATCTAATCATAATTAGATATCTAATCGCCATTAGATCGAATCGGTGTATAAAAGACAAGAGGTGCTACCATTAAATAAGTAATATTATGGAAAAAGAAATTGTTTGTATTTATGAATTGGAGATAAATATGATTCGGATTGGCACTCTGAGCACCAACCCTAACAATTTCTCCCACTTGCTCTAGTGACAATCCATGGTATCATATACACATCTCAATGTGTATCACATACTCATGACCCTCAAGAGCTCACCTAGCACTCAAGAGGTAGTCAACAACAAGTAATCTCGCTTTAACAAATTGAGTTTGTCCAACAAACCCAATTGTTTTCCTTAGCCAACATCATTCATATTTTGTAGAATCCAAGTTCTATGTCAATATGACTCAGATGCGACATCAATATTATGCTATAGCTACAAAGTTGTCTATGTATTTAGGGATCAAATCCAAATACTATTCAGACAACCGCAAACACAACACTAATATCAAAACTTCTAATCTATAAGGTCACTATGCAACTTCATAAGTCAATAATTCATAAGTTACAACTAATTCTACTAATATATTGAAATCAACCGTGACACTCCCACTGCATCTTTTCTGACTCTATATAACGTAGATCATCTAACGTCATAATTAGACTCAAAACTAATCTGACCATAATGGTTGCGGATTATATTCTCCATGAATTAGAAACTCGTTCTTAATATCTCAAATATCACAAAGAACATGTTTTAAGATCCATCCTATGGCCTACATCGTATCAAAATAATTCGTAACAATTATAATTAAATTGATATTTTTAATCGTACATAATATAGTATTCATTATGCCATCATCATATAATACATAAGATTGATTAGACATTCTAATCAATTTCTCTTTCGATAAAGGAATCATCATTTACGAAAGATAAATACTATATACAAGAGACACACTAACTGTCAAACAGTTATACTAACTGTCATGCAGATAGTCTTACTGTGTCATTTATTAGATCATATCTAATGCACGACTATTGGGAGTTTCTCACAAGTCTCTTAGTTTTATATCATATATGAAACTTTATATCAAATATAACAGAGGCTACTCCCACTGCTATCACAGAGAAAAGAAAACTTAGGTAAACCTTTTACCTCATAAACATTTCATTATTACAGTAATAATGATAATGTCGTTAGGATATATAACACTAGAAAGAAATTTGTACGCTCCCACTAACCCTACTATCAAATATATATTCTTTATGCTTTGATAAAATCATACAATCTGACTGTATCAAAATTAGAGAACACATATTTCTGGAAAGCTTATCTGAGTCTACGATAGGCTCTATAAGCTAGTATATCAAACTGTGATCTTAGCAGAATACAAACTCTAGTGCCATTCCAGAATGAACTCTTCAAACAAATAAACCACAACGGATCTCTCATTCGAAGAAAATATTCAGGAACGCCACTTTGCATTTTTTAGCCAAAATACATTGTTTAATATCAACATTAACTAACAAATCTTTAATTGTTCAATTAGTGCGACTTGAGACAAGTTTCATCAGAATCTACAATAGATCACTGAGTATAACTTTTCTCATTGTCATACTATAAAGGTCAAACCTTTATCAAGCTTACTTTGCTTTTGTTGCGCTAACAATTTGCACATTTTATGAACGATTCATAACGAAAGCTTAATCAAGTTCAAAACTTAATCGTGTAAAGCTACGAACAATTTTAGATCTATGGTTCAATGTTAACTATCGAAATCGATATCAAATATCGCTCCCACTATAAGTTATAGGATAATTTCCTTCGATAAGAAAACAACCAAAATAATTATTAAGTATCAAATACTTTGTAAATGATTATGATATCCTATTAAACTTATACGGAAGATATCGTAGGGTCATTTAATTATGTAGTTCCATTACAGTTTATCACTCTCACATTTGACTTCAATAAGTCAAGTCTTTTCTACAATTGTCAACATTCGATGTTACATACCAAGTAATAAAATAATTTTATTACACGGGATTATAGAAAAGATATTCTATCAAATAGAATACAATATTCTATTAAATAGAATAAATGATAAACTTTTACTTGTACCTCCAAGGCGCAAGTACTTTCAATTATATAACCATTATATAAAAGAAAGATTCAAATCTCAAACCTTTCAAGATTCGAATTTTCTACTTATACATATCATATATATAACTGTAGAAACTAATGTAACAATAATTAAAAAGATGAATTAGTGTAACTGGAGTATAACCCCAAGAGTATTGAAACTAATTCGGTAACACTCAATATCAAACGAATCATATCATATAATATTCGATTTCTCCCACTGACCAATTCCATCACAATGGAATCGTAGAAGAATAATATTGAGTAAGAATCATATTCATTAAATAACTTTAGAACTAATTGCCATAAATTCACGTGTTTGATCATATCAAACATCCTTGAACAATTCAAAGACTTACGATGAATTTTAAAATATAGTTTTCAATACTTCAAATAGAATAGCTTTGAACCAGTCAAAATATTTTATCCGCGTTTTATCAGAAACATATTGAAAGTTCTCGAACAATTCAAGACTTTTCAATATATATTCTTTAGGAAACACGTAACTAAGTCATGACAATTCATTAACTAAGTTACGAAGTAAGGAAAACTATCCAAGGCAAATTATAATTCATTAAACTATATACTTCCAAAGTATTAGTTTAATAAATATGTGGTCCAATGACGATCATTAGTTAAATGAGATTTAATCTCATTCCTGAATACAATATTCATTAAATGGATAAGTATATGTGGTGTGATCTTGTATAAGACCATCCTTTACCATACAGAATAAGCATCTAATGCTTATGCGATAAAATCTCATTAAGCATTGTTCTAAGTTATTTAGTTAACCGAATATTTTCTTAATGTTTATTATAGGCACTGCATTTTGCATAAGTCCCTATGATGAGTCTCATTTGGAGAAACTACCTTTTAACTCACGGAAGTAACGGGAAACGGACGTCGGAAAGGGATATTCAGAACGAGCATGTCATCAGATTCATTTCACAAGTTCATTGTTTTTCGTTCGTGCTGCGTTCGGGACCACGTTCGAACATCAAGCAGATTACATGCGTTCTTGTAGCGTTCGAATCAGCGTTCGAACGGTGTCGGTATTTCTGGTTTTGCTGCTAGCCTCACATCCAAGCCCAATTAGCCCACCAAAGCCCATAAAACACATCCCAATTAATAAAACACATATTTAACACATGGGGAATTAAATAAAACATAAAATCAATCAACCAATTATATTCCCAATCAAGAATATTGTATTCCTAACTTAACAAATATCATGCCTAATCAAAATATATTGGCCTCCTAATTTGAACTATTTTGTCCCCCCTCAATCTTTGGTTTTCCTTGTTTGACACTAAATCATATCCTCCATTAATGCCAAATCCATTTCCTTGTCAAGCAAGATTTAACCCTAGCCATTTGCCTATAAAAGGAGCCCAATTCCAACCCTTGAGACCCCCTAGCTAATTCATAGAAGAAAAATCTCTCTCCAACTCCCACATTCAAGCATACCAAACAAAAAAAAAAAAAATTTCTCCCCCTCCTCCACCCTTGCTTTACCGAAAACCACACCCCATAAACACCATACAAACACCGAAAAATCACAGCCCTAAACACCATCCACCCACGTCAACAAACCATCTACAACAGCAACTAAAAAGCCACACTTTTAATCCAAAACAGTCCCCTATTTGCCTTAAAACAGTAACCAGAAAATACAGTAGCAAAACAGCAGCGAATCGAAGTCGAAGCAGTAGCGAATCAGAGTCAAAACAGTAGCTTGAGCAGTGGAACAAAGAGGAAAGGTGTGAACCTGTGAACCGGAGGAGTTGCCGAGCATTCCCCTTTTTTTTTTTCGACGACCGTGCACCGTACTTCCGAGAGTCGACATAAAAGGTTAGACCTGAGGGTACTTTTCCTATTATTTCCATCTATCTTTTTTTAATTGTTTTATTCATCTTTGTCGCATGAGAGTCGTTTATTAATGCATGATTGTGGCCCTTGAATGAATGAAAGATGTGTCGCCTCTCGTGGTATATAGGATGGAAACCCGGACATAAATTTCATAGCTGATTCCGAATGGACGGTAGTATGATCTGTACTCGGGATACAACTCCACGTACCACTTAAGTACACGGCACATACTTTATTTTATCTTGATTTGTTTATTGTCGTCATTTATTTTCTGCATCTTATTTGTTTGAGTAATGATGAAGTCAAGCGCATGGGCTTAGTAAGTGCGATTAAAGGTCCCTTATTTCAAAGGGGTTAAAATCCTTTACCACGATGCTTCACCGCGCCAGATGATGTATATTCGTTTGAATGTGAGATGTGTTCAATCGGGTATACGAAGTCCGATATCGTTGTTTCTATTTTTATATGCATTATGATGAGATAAAGCGCATGGGCTTAGTAAGTGCGATTAAAAGTCCTCTATTTTGAGAGGTTAAAATCCTTTACCACGATGCTTTGCTACGCCGGATAATGTATATTCGATTGGATGTGAGATATGTTCAATCGGATACACGAAATCCGATATCGTTGTCTTTACTTCTTTATGTATGTATTGTGTTGTTGAGAGGTTAAAATCCTTTACCACGATGCTTTGCCGCGCCGGATAGTGTATATTCGATTGGATGCGAGATGAGTTCAATCGGATACGTGAGGTCCTACATTGTGGATTTGTTTGTCTATGTATGTGTTGCATGCATCAGGTCTGGTTCCGTTCGAACGCGTTCTCAAACGCCACACGAACGCGAACCTTCTGTTTACCGTTCGAACGCGTTCTCGAATGCTACGCGAATGTGCACGCATTTTCTTAGTTTCATCATGCATCAGGTCTGGTTCCGTTCGAACGCGTTCTCGAACGCTATACGAACGCGAACCTTCTATTTACCGTTCGAACGTGTTTACGAACGCTACACGAATGCGCACCCACTGAACTGAGTCCTTTTCATCAGATTTCGTGCATAATTGTCCCTAGTAGTTATCCCTTCGTATGATGAACCTGATTGCTTCTCTGTATTACGCAAGATTGTGCATTTGTCGTTCATCTGTATTCCCCACATGTATGAGTACAATGTGTTTATTAACTTGTAGGCTTGCCGTATGTTAATTTATCTTCATGCATATGAATTGAGACATAGATTATATGCAATTAGGCTGTATGCAAATTGAGACATGGATTATATGCAAATAGGCTGTATGCAAATTCAGATATAGGTTGTATGTAAATATGAAGATGTGTTACATGTAAATTTAGATGAGCTTTTTGATGTATACATGCGAACTTAGGAGTAAATCATCCTTGGAAATATGTTGCTTAGGCTTGGTTAGATTATTACACAAATCATTTTATTACAAGTGGCATAAGTAAGGGACCATTCCAAACCCAACGGTTTGAGGTCTTCCCTTGCGAGGGGTGAGTGCGGCCTTAAATCTCATTTTCCCGGTTCACACCGGGTGACGACTCCATTATTCTCCGGTTTAGTCCCCCGCGGGCTACTCCGTACTCCCAACCGGGCCGCGAGCCCGGAACAGCATGCGTCGCCCAGTTTCTGTGTCCCACAGTCTGGCGACTCCACTGGGATTAGAGAATCGACCTCGAAATAATGTCTTATAATATTATGATTTGTGCTTTAATTAACTGTGTCTACTGTGGGATAAAATGGGTTTAATCAAAGGCACTTTTAAGGCCGGGTAATGGTTTGGTGTCTTCCTTCATTCACTACCTTTCTATAAGGAAAAGATGTGAAGGCACCTAGATAATCATTTACTTGTAGCCTATTGTGATGGACTAATTTGGAGGACTCGTTGTTTATTCCTGTCACCAAGCAATAAGAGCCTAAGGGGCTAGGGTACTTAAGAGAGCCTCGCTCCACCCTCCCTCTGGGGAATCTACAACAGGAAGTCCATTTGACAGTCAGTCACACACCATAACTCATTGGCACGTATCTTAAGGTATAAAAAAGGTGCGCTCACTTGGTCGCTCGAACCCTTGAGTGAGGAGACCTAGTTGTGGGCAATCCTTCGCCAGCGAGAGTCTTTGACTGCAATCCCGCAAACCCACACGAAGACCGGGATTGTATGGCCTATAGAAACTATTTCCTTATGCTTGTTGACCATCCTCATTTGGATGCAGTTGGACTTCTTGTCAGAAATGCGAACTTGTTGGGCCATTTAAAACTGGGACGAGTTCGTATCATATGATGATTGGGCCAAAAACTTCTGAAATGTTGATGGGCCACTCTGTAGAAATTAATTTTGTATGCTTGTGTTTGGGAACATTGTCGTTTGGATCCATTAGGACCTTTTATCATGAAGTATGGGCTTGTTGGGCCATTTAAACTGGGACAAGAACATATCTTATGATGATTGGGCCGACAGCTTCTAAAACGCCAATGGGCCATTATATGTTTATGTTTGGGAGCATTATCATTTGGATACGGTTGGACTTCTTGTCATGAGATGTGAACTTGTTGGGCCATTTAAAATGGGACGAGTTCACTCATATGACAGTTGGCCCAAAAGATCCTAAAATGATGATGGGCCGATTTGTGTGAAAATTTTAATGAGTTGATATATTCCTCGTATCGCATGCATCTCTTTCATCTCATGCATACATATAAAATGTTAACACCCTCTATGTCTATAAAAGACATCATAGATTCATGTTGGGTTAGGAAAAAGGGAAGACTCACTAAAAGACCTGTAACAGATATGAGTACATCTGATAACGAGGTATCCCGGGTAGATCAGTTGGAAAACGGTCTCGCCAAAATTACTGAACAGTTGCAAGCATTGACTACCGCTGTGGCTGGTATGGCTGTACCCCGTGCTGGGGGTTCTGAGAATGTGAGGCGCAAGGAGCCTCCGAATGGGTTGTGGGATGATATCCCCGCTTTTGATGACGACATGGCAGAGTATACAACAGGCAGAGTGATTGGGTCTCAGATAGAATTTCAGAAGCTTCGGGATCAGGTTGAAACAGTTACCCGCAAAATGAAGGATAAACATGAAGAGTTGTTAGATTATGAGGCAATGACCTTCGAAGAACAGTTGCCTGATCAGTTCAAAATGCCAGATATGGCTAAGTTCAATGGGAATAGAGATCTGAGGGTTCATCTCCGTCAGTATGTATCAGTTATGATGCATTCCTGAAATAGTATGTCACGGACTTGGAGATAGATCTGTCACTCCGTGATCTGGAGAACACCAAGCAGAAACTGGAAGAGAGTTTCAAAGAGTATGTGGACCGCTGGAGAAGCCAGCTCTAAAGATGCAGACTAGGCCCTCAGAGAAAGACCAGATAAAAATGATCATTAAGGGCACCAAGCCCTCCATCTATGGGAAACTGAGGAGGATGACCTCTATGATCAATGACTTCCGACAATTGAGGGAAACTGTCATGGATATTGAGGAAGAAGAGGACGAGAATAGAAAATTCTATGGTCTGAACAGGAGGCCCATTGGGGGGACATCGGGAACAAAGCCCGTTTCTGCTGAGATTGCCGCTATCCGAAACCGGAGATTCTCCAACTTGGACAGACCCCTGTCCAAGGTATTGGAGAAGTTGAAGAGACAAGGACTTCTGAAACCCTTAGAAACCAAACCACTCCCAAACCCTCCACCACCACATCTCAACCTAAACCAATATTGCAAATTCCACCAACAGAAAGGCCACGATACCGACAACTGTGCCCGACTCCGCCATGAAATCCAGGACCTTATAGACTCAAAAAAGATACCCGACCCTGAAACAGAACACCCCAACACACACCAGAACCCTTTACCAAATTACCACTATGTCCCGCCACCAACCTATATGATAAACTCTGGCCTACCCGAGAACCTTGTCCTCAAATCCTTTGACCTCCAAGCCGTTTGCCTTGGGATTTGGGATAGTAACATCGAAGTTGAAACCGAACATGGGAAGAGTTTCTGGGCAGACTTCTCTAGTAGTGATGAAGAAGAAGTGAGGGGTATGACACGCAACGGGCGTTTCTACAATGATATGACTGATAAGGGTAAAGAAGTGTTGACTGGAGGAAGAGAAGTGGCAGAAAATGGGGATAATGCCGAGGGAGATGTAGTGCTGCAGCAGTTGAGGAAAACCCGAGCAAAAGTGAGTATCTGGGATTTGTTGTGTGCATCTCAGGAGCACAGGCGGGCCACGGTTGAGGCTTTAAGCAAGATAGTGGTGACGGAGGATGCCAACCCCGCAATGTTTGTTGGGTCAGTGCAAAAGGAGGCTTTGCAGGCAATCACTTTTTCTGAGGAAGAACTCCCAGCTGAGGGGAGAAATCATAATAGAAATTTGTTTATCAGAGCTGAAGTAAGGGGTAAAATGACCTCTTGTGTGATGGTGGACGACGGCTAATCCATTAATGTGTGCCCGTTGAAGATTTTGGCCAAGCTAGGTATGAAAACGACAGATCTGGATCCCTCTAGTATGACCATCAAGGCTTATGATGACAGTAAGCGAGGAGTTGAGGGTACATTTGTGGCGGTGGTCAAGGTTGGTCCTATTGAGGACGAAGTTGAGTTCACAGTGCTGGACATCCCAGCCACTTTTGCCTTGTTGTTGGGAAGGCCTTGGTTTCATAAGCTTGGGGGCGTACCCTCCACTCTGCATCAGATGATTAAGTTCCCATATGGAGGAGAAATTGTCACCATCCGAGCTGAGGTAGACAATGTTGTGGCTGCTTTAGAAATACAACATTTCACGAGGTTCCAAGTGTCGGCAACTTTTGAGGAATGAGTGGATCCTAAGGTAGCTAGGATCATGGGAAAAATGAAGTTTGAGCCGGGTGAGGGTTTAAAACTGCCAGACTTCAGAGGACAGACTACTCGAAGGGGTTTGGGGTACAAATCTGATGAAGAAAAGCCGAAGGTTAAAAAGAAAGGGTTGAAACTGGCAGATTATTTTGTGAAGGCTTCAGGGTATCAGGGTGAGCCCGAACCAATAGAAGTTAACGGGATTGTGGTGCCTGGTTTCGAGATCTTCCAAGAGATGCTGGGCAAGAAGCTGTTGACCGAAGAAGTAGAGAATTGGGAAGAAGAATTGATAAAGTTGGAGAGCCTAACTCTGGGAGAGGATAAAAAGCCTGAAGAAAACCTGGTTGCAGAGGAAGAAGTGTCTATAGATGAGGAAGACATTTACCTTCCTGATTTGTTTGAATGTACTTCTGCACTATCCAATGATAAAGACATTTCTTTTTCTTACTTGCCTGAGTCATTTCCATTTGCTCTACATGAATCAAGCATATTTGATATCAGTTCAGCCAGAACTACTGCATTTAACTTGGGTACATCTGAGAACCCCAAGGAAATTCTGATTGCAAGTGAAGTTACCTCCGAGGAGAGGGAGAAATTAGAAGAAGTATTGGTCAGATATGCCAAATTATTTGCTTGGTCCTATGAGGACATGCCTGGGGTAGACAGAAGCATTGCCCATCACACAATACCCACTTATCCGAATATGAGGCCAGTGAAACAGAAACTCCGACGGATGAGACCTGAGTGGGCCGAGAAGGTCAGAGAAGAGGTTAAGAAACAGATAGATGAGGGGTTCCTGGAAGTAGTGAAGTATCCTGAGTGATTAGAAAATATTGTGCCAGTACCGAAGAAATACGGGAAATTCAGAATGTGTGTGGATTACAGAGATCTCAACAAGGCTTGCCCGAAAGATGATTTTCCTCTACCACATATAGATGTTATAGTTGATAGTATGGCTCTATCTGCTATGTATTCATTTACAGACGGGTTTTCAGGTTACAATCAGAATCAGGTGCTCATGGCTGAGGAAGATAAGCACAAGACTGCCTCTGTTACCGAGTGGGGTACTTATTGTTACAGGGTAATTCCGTTTGGGCTCAAGAATGCAGGAGCTACGTATCAACGGATGGCCACTACCTTATTTCATGACTTGATGTACAAAGAGATTGAAGTGTATGTGGATGACATGATGGTGAAATCAGAGACAAGAATTGGGCATATAGAAGCACTGAAGAGGTTCATTCAGAGAGTTGACAAGTACAACCTGCGGCTGAACCCCAAGAAATGTGTGTTTGGGGTAACATCAGGAAAGCTGTTGGGGCATACAGTGGGAAGGGGAGGAATTGAGGTAGACTCTGAAAAGATCAAAGCAATCACAGAGATGCCAGCACCGAAGACTGAGAAGGAGGTCAGAGCATTCCTGGGGAAGATTCAGTACATCAGTCGGTTCATCGCAAAGTTGACGTCAGTGTGTGAGCCTATCTTCAAACTTGTGAGAAAAGATCAGCCGGTAAAGTGGAATGAGCAGTGTCAAGCAGCCTTCGACAAGATCAGAGAGTACTTGGTAAAGCCTCTTGTGTTGAAACCTTTGAGATTGGGCAGACCTTTGATATTGTATTTGGCCATAGAATCAGAAGCACTGGGGACAATGATGGTACAGGCAGATGAGACAAGGGTAGAACATGCAGTTTACTATTTGAGTAAGAAGATGCTCCCGTATGAGGCTCGATATCAGGAAGTAGAGAAGATCTGTCTTGCAGTGGTATGGGCTTCCAGAAAATTGCGGCATTACTTCCAGTATTACAAGATCCAGGTAGTGGCAGAGGAGAATCCTCTGAAATATCTGCATTCAATGCCTTCGCTAGTGGGGAAATTGGGCAGATGGTTAGTATTGCTGACAGAGTTTGACATTGAGTATCTCACCACCAAAGTGGTCAAGGGGCGAACAGTAGCAGAGTTTCTGGCGTTGCAACCTATTGAATGGGATCAGTATAAGTTTGAATTTCCCGATGAAGAGATCCATGCAATTACAGTTCAGAGATGGAAAATGTATTTTGACGGAGCCGTGAATTACAAAGGAGCCGGAATTAGGATTGTGATAGTGACCCCCGAAGGAGAAATCTTGCCTTTGGCCAAAAGATTGACATTCAGAGTAACAAACAACATGGCCGAGTATGAAGCATGTGCTTTTGGTTTGACTGCACTGATAGCCTTGAAGGCCGATAGTGTGGAAGTCTACAGAGATTCTATGTTGGTAGTCCAGCAGATGCGAGAAGAATGGGAATTGAAAGAAGAACAGTTGAAACCTTACCTTTTTCACCTCAGAAAATTGGCACAGGTTATCCCCAATTGTAAGTTTCAGCACTTGTCGAGAGAAGAGAATCAGATGGCAGATGCATTAGCTACACTTGCAGCGACTTGGGAAAATCCAGAAAAGTTAGTGATGAGACCGTTGATACTGACGACAGCAAGCAAACCTGTTTATGAGATAGAGAGAATTCTGGAAATAGAGGTCAATGACGATAAACCTTGGTATTATGACATTCAGAGGTATCTGGAACGTGGGGAACTCCCAGAGGGAGCAGGCAGAAAAGACAGAATAGCCATTCAGAGGTTAGCTTCCCAGTATGTGATTTTGAAAGGGGAAGTGTATAAGAGGCAAGCAAACGGTATTCATTGAAATGTGTGAGAAAAGAAGTGGCTCAACATGTAATGGAAGAAGTACACGCCGGGGTATGTGGTCCGCACATGAACGGGTTGAATCTGTCCCGTAAGATAGTGAGACAAGGTTTTTACTGGTCAACCATGGAGACAGACTGTGCGAAGATGGTAAAGCATTGTCGTAATTGTCAGGCACACGGCAATTTGAATCATTTGCCGCACACAGAGTTGCATGGGCTGTCAGAGCCGTGGCCTTTCTCAGCATGGGGAATTGATATGATTGGACAGATTCGACTGAATGCATCGAATGAGCATCGCTTCATAGTAGTGGCAGTAGATTACTTCTCAAAGTGGGTGGAAGCCGAGTCATTCCGCAACGTTACATCGAAACAGATGGCAAAGTTTATAGCTCGAAATCTCATTTGTTGGTATGGTATGCCGCACCATGTGGTTACAGATAACGGAGTTCAGTTCCAGGGGAAACAAAGGCAATGCTATAGAAATACAAGATATGCCATCATAAGTCATCACCGTACAGGCCGCAGGCAAATGGGGGCAGTTGAGGGAGCCAATAAGACTATAAAGACGATTTTAGCCAAGATGACAGAAAACTACAGAGATTGGGCCGACAAACTACTGTATGCTTTGTGGGGGTACAGAACATCAGTAAGAACAGCAACAGGGGCCATGCCTTACTCTTTGGTCTATGGAATAGAAGCAGTATTGCCAGTGGAAGTGGAAATACAGTCTATGAGGGTATTAACAGAGGCAGAGTTACCGGAACAAGAATGGGTCGCACAGAGGTTTGATCAGTTAGTACTGCTGGATGAGAAGAGAACAAAGTCTTTGTATCACATGCAGTTGTATCAGAAGAGACTGGCCCGAGCATTCAACAAGAAAGTACGTCCCACCAAGATCAGAAAGGGTGATTTGGTACTTAAGCAGTCGAGGTCGTCGACGACGGATCCGAGAGGAAATTTCAGACCTAACTGGGAAGAACCTTATATAGTGCAGAAAGTAATGGGAAATGGAGCATTGAGATTGTCAGACTTGGAAGGAAATGAGTTCATCGAGCCGATCAACATAGACAGATTGAAGCAGTACTTTGCCTAGGGAAGAGAAGACTGAGCAGTCATCAGAAAGATTGACAGTAGACCTAACCCAACGGAATAAGAAACACATGCATGCATGCATACACGTAACATACCTTGTATTCTCTTCGTGTTTGTTTTGTTTTGTGTTCGCAGGTTCGAAGAAGAAAAAAAGGAAGCGGCAGAGATAAGCCAATCAAAAGCAACGTCAGCTTAGTTTCAGATTTGGGGATGAGTCCCAGGGGGCGAGGCCCACATCAACAGTTTTGGGGATGCGTCCCAGGGTTGTAACCCACGTCAGCAACTTCGGGGATGCGTCCCAGGGTTGTAACCCACGTCATCAGCAGTTTTGGGGATGCGTCCCAGGGTTGTAACCCATATTACCAGCAGTTTCAGGGATGCGTCCCAGGGTCGAGGACCACCTTTTGGCAATGTTATCGGGATGCGTCATAGGGTTGAGGCCCCCGTTGTCGGTTGCAGTTATCGGGATGCGTCCCAGGGTCGAGACCCACATTTTATCAGCGGTATTGGGATGCGTCCCAGGGTCGAGGCCCCCATTGTCGGTTGCAGCTATAGGGATGCATCTCAGGATCGAGGTCCACTGCGGCGTCAACTCAGGTCGAGGCAGCAGGCAAGTCAGATGGCAGCTGGCGAGCCAGGTAAGTGAAAATACATTGTATAACTTTGATAGGATCGTCACTGTTACACATTACACAAGTTCCATCAAAGTGGGGGCGACTGTTGGTACTGCATTTTGCATAAGTCCCTATGATGAGTCTCATTTGGAGACACTACCTTTTAAGTCACGGAAGTCGCGGGAAACGGACGTCGGAAGGGGAAATTCAGGAGGAGCATGTCATCAGATTCATTTCACAAGTTCACTGTTTTTCGTTCGTGCTGCGTTCGTGACCACGTTCGAACGTCAAGCAGATTACAGATGTTCGTGTAGCGTTCGAATCAACGTTCAAACGGCTTCGGTATTTCTGGTTTTGCTGCTAGCCTCACGCCCAAGCCCAATTAGCCCACCAAAGCCCATAAAACACATCCCAATTAATAAAATACATATTTAACACATGGGGAATTAAATAAAACATTAAAATCAATCAACCAATTATATTCCCAAGCAAGAATATTGTATTCCTAACTTAACAAATATCATGCCTAATCAAAATATATTAGCCTCCTAATTTGAACTATTTTGTCCCCCCTCAATCTTTGGTTTTCCTTGTTTGACACCAAATCATATCCTCCATTAATGCCAAATCCCTTTCCTTGTCAAGAAAGATTTAACCATAGCCCTTTGCCTATAAAAAAGGAGCCCAATTCCAACCCTTGAGACCCCCTAGCTAATTCATATAAGAAAAATCTATCTCCAACTCCCACATTCACGCATACCAAACAAAAAAAGAAAAGAATTTCCTCCCCTCATCCACCCTTGCTTTACCGAAAACCACACCCCCTAAACACCATACAACGACCGAAAAATCACAGCCCTAAACACCATCCACCCACGCCAACAAACCATCTACAACAGCAACTAAAAAGCCACACTTTTAATCCCCAAAACAGTCCTATATTTGCCTTAAAATAGTAACCAGAAAATACAGTAGCAAAACAGCAGCGAATCGGAGTCGAAGCAGTAGCGAATCGGAGTCTAAACAGTAGCTTGAGCAGTGGAACATCGAGGAAAGGCGTGAACCTGTGAACCGGAGGAGTTGCCGAGCATTCCCTTTTTTTTCGATGACTGTGCACCGTACTTCCGAGAGTCGACATAAAAGATTAGACCTGAGGGTACTTTTCCTATTATTTCCATCTATCTTTTTAATTATTTTATTCATCTTTGTCGCATGAGAGTCGTTTATTAGTGCATGATTGTGGCCCTTGAATGAATGAAAGATGTGTCGCTTCTCGTGGTACATAGGATGGAAACCCGGACATAAATTTCATAGCCGATTCTGAATCGACGGTAGTATGATCTGTACTCGGGATACAACTCCACGTACCACTTGAGTACACGGCACATACTTTATTTTATCTTGATTTGTTTATTGTCGTCATTTATTTTCTGCATCTTATTTGTTTGAGTAATGACGAAGTCAAGCGCATGGGCTTAGTAAGTGTGATTAAAGGTCCCCTATTTCAAAGGGGTTAAGATCCTTTACCACGATGCTTCGCCGCCCCAGACGATGTATATTCGTTTGAATGTGAGATGTGTTCAATCGGGTATACGAAGTCTGATATCGTTGTTTCTATTTTTATATGCATTATGATGAGATAAAGCGCATGTGCTTAGTAAGTGCGATTAAAGGTCCTCTATTTTGAGAGGTTAAAATCCTTTACCACGATGCTTTGCCGCGCGGATAATGTATATTCGATTGGATGTGAGATATGTTCAATCCGATACACGAAGTCCGATATCGTTGTCTTTACTTCTTTATGTATGTATTGTGTTGTTTGCGCATGGGCTTAGTAAGTGCGATTAAAGGTCCTCTATTTTGAGAGGTTAAAATCCCTTACCACGATGTTTTTCCGCGCCGGATAGTGTATATTCGATTGGATGCGAGATGAGTTCAATCGGATATGTGAGGTCCTACATTGTGGATTTGTTTATCTATGTATGTGTTGCATGCATCAGGTCTGGTTCCGTTCGAACGCGTTCTCGAACGCCACACGAACGCGAACCTTCTGTTTACCGTTCGAACGCATTCTCGAATGCTACGCGAACGCGCACGCATTTTCTTAGTTTCATCATGCATCAGGTCTAGTTCCGTTCGAACGCGTTCTCGAACGCTATACGAACGTGAACCTTCTGTTTACCGTTCGAACGCGTTTACGAACGCTACACGAACGCGCACCCACTGAACTGAGTCTTTTTCATCAGATTTCGTGCATAATTATCCCTAGTAGTTTTCCCTTCGTATGATGAACCTGATTGTTTCTCTGTATTACGCAAGATTTTGCATTTGTCGTTCATCTGTATTCCCCACATGTATGAGTACAATGTGTTTATTAACTTGTATGCTTGCCGTATGTTAATTTATCTTCATGCATGTGAATTGAGACATAGATTATATGCAATTAGGCTGTATGCAAATTGAGACATGGATTATATGCAAATAGGCTGTATGCAAATTCAGATATAGGTTGTATGTAAATATGAAAATGTGTTACATGTAAATTTAGATGAGCTTTTTTATGTATGCATGCGAACTTATGAGTAAATCATCCTTGGAAATATGTTGCTTAGGCTTGGTTAGATTATTGCACAAATCATTTTATTACAAGTGGCATAAGTAAGGGACCATTCCGAACCCAACGGTTTGAGGTCTTCCCTTGCGAGGGGTGAGTGCGGCCTTAAATCTCATTTTCCCGGTTCACACCGGGTGGCGACTCCATTATTCTCTGATTTAGTCCCCCGCGGGCTACTCCGTACTCCCAATCGGGCCGCGAGCCCGGAAGAACATGCGTCGCCCAGTTTCTGTGTCCCACATTTATCTTCTTATCAATGACACTACTAGTCATATTAAAATATATAACAGTTGTTTATAAGAACAAGTAACTATCCAATAGTCGGAAGTTCTGATATCAAATATCAAAAACAATCATTAAACAATATTTTAAATAACTAGATGGGAGATCTGGTATCTAATACCTACAGTTGTCTTATTGTAAGAATCGATATTCTCTATACAAAACTATACTATATCATTTCTTTTGCTTTATAATCTTCCTTCAATTAATCACAACAATTGCAAATAGTTGATTAGCAAACTGTGTCAAACACGTGACTTCAAAAAGTCACTAAAGCCAAGAAACGTCATTATAAGATAAACAAAATACCTAATGGAGTTTTCTTGATGCCAGTCAAGAATCATGAGACATGAACTGATTCGTGTCAATTCTCATTGCACAAGAAACTATTCTTTCTAGACAATTATATCCTAAATCAGATATCTATTTAGATTACTTATCGTGACTTAGTAACTAAGTCACTAACCATCTTGATATTCAAGAAAATTGGAACAACAGTTCCCGATGGTTTTAACTAATCTAACAATATCTAAGTCCACTAACATTCTAGAACCTATTCTAGAAATTCGCAACCATAAGAGAAGTCAGAAAACATATTCAAATAATATGCATGTAGTGGATTAGAAGTATAAATCTATTAACAATATAGAATAAAGGAAAACATAAGCAGCAATTTCCATAAAATTATGCACTGCCTTATTTGTGGATTTTTAACCTAGCAGTGTCTCTCACTACTTTACATAATACCGTAATCCCCAACGAAGAACGGGAATTCAATAATTAAATCGAATTCCATAGTGAGAGTAGGATCCCATGAATATATTTTGACTCACAGCTTTGGCACGATCTCGCCTACGTATATTCATTAGGTAGACAACTCATTGTCAATCACACTCACTGTGACTCCTGATTTTGGTCATGACCATTTCTCGTTATGACAGCTTTGGCACGTTCATAAGGAGGCGTATCAAGACTTCACTTGCCAATGACAAACTCAAGCTACCGATGTAGTCCTGACAGCTTTGGCAAGTTTAGGATTTCCACTTTCACTTGAATTTGTCTAGTATCAAATATACATCCGACATGGATAAAATTCTATCAACTACACCCTCACTGCTTTGGCATGATCTCAGATGCAGCCATAGAAAGATACCCATAAATCGTATTGACAAGACGGACCAAGAAACATGCATCCAATACACGTTACTTTACAACCTTATTTAAGCGGGGATATTCCTCAATGAAGCATTATTCTACATCATATGCAGAATTTTAATTTAGATCATTTTCTAAACAATTCAATTCTACCTTTAGAAAACATAACTTAACTTTACTATTAAATTTTCGTTACGTTTCCCATTAGCGTGTAACCGAAAAGTCAAGAAACATATAGATTACGTGCATGTTCAATCATCAAAATTGGATTATATATCATATATCAAGCATGATTAATGTAATGGATGAAGGATCATACCTGCTCTGATACCATTTTTGTTGGGGTTTTGGGCAAAGGGCGCGGCGGAAGCGCTGTTCGGGCGAAATCGTAATTTTAAAATTTTTTAAATTATCGAATAAATTATTCAATATCTAATATGAATAATTCATTCATATTTCACCTAAACATATTTATTCGTTATCAAATAACGACATAAATAACTAAGAAACATCGCGAAACTTTTAAGAAAATATTTTTCCGCAAAATGGCATAAAATACGTTTTTGACCGAACCGACCACCCAATACACATGAGGGCTGCCCAGGTCAGCCCCAATAGTATTAGGGCAGTTCATGGGCTGCCCGAACAGTGACAAATTTACTGTTTGGGCAGCCATCCCATCACTCGGTTGCCGTTTTTCGCCGTTTTCGCTTATTTCATCTCCGAAATAATTTTCGGCAATTATTCCAACACCCAAAACATATCCAATACATTCAAATGACATCATTTTCATCACAATCAACCCATTTTTTCCAGATCTGATTTTGCAACAAAAAGAATCAAATTTTCATGCTTTAATCCAACTTTTCAACATTAATCATATTAATCAAAACACCAATTTAAGTCACCACCAATGAAACACCCAAGAAAAATTCTAGGCATTACAAGAGTGTTCATAACACTCTAGAATGGAAACTTATCATCAAATGACAAAATTGAAACAATATTACAATAATATTATTCAAAAAAACTTCACACATGCAGTAGGCTTCCAATTCCATCCTCCAAAATCAAAAGCCCCAAATTTATAGAAAAGAAGAAACCCTAAATCTCACTAGATCATCAAGAAACAATAAACAAATTTTCTAAGCTTAGGGATTTGTAGAATTACCTTTAATCATCTAATTCCTTAAGCCTTTTCTTGATTTTTCTTCCTTTTCTCCCTTGTATCATCAAGACAAATTTGAGAGAGTGTTTGGAGATGTTATTCGGCCATGGAAGCCATTGGAGAAGAAAATGAAAATTTTTTACTTTCAAAAATAATATTGATCGACTTTCAAAGGGCAAAAATGTCATTTGCCCAATTTAATTTCATTAAATTAAAATTAAACTTTATGTTAGCAAATTAAATTTGCACACCTAAAGTTTAATTAAATCATGTCACATGTACAAATAATAATTAGACAATTATCAAAAAAATTATGAAAAATGGATATTATTTAATTATTCAAATATTTAACATTTAAATATCTAAATAATTAATTATTATTATTATTATTATTATTATTATTATTATATATGTATTTTATTTACATTAAATAACAAATACATATATTAATGGAATGTGTCAAACACTCATTTGACAATTAATTAATGTGTATCTAATCAAATTTGGTATCAAATACAAATACACAATAATTACGATTGACTAAAATTGTCCTTAAGCATGTGTTTTCGTTTAACCGTTTAAACGATTCGAATTAACTCATTTAATCCGGTGAAGTATTATAAACAATCTGTATTATTCATAACGCGTTGCTCAAGTGCTCAACGAGTACACTTCATATTTTGGGACTTTCTAAGTTTAGATTTATCCGTTATGAAATTTAATTTCGTGTCCATAATTCACCCACTCATGAATTATGACGACCACAGATAATATTTCTAAACTATGCAAGTCGAGGTCATTGCATACATATAATCCCTCCGTCACAGGCTATCCATATTATACCTGGGATATAGATAAAAATGTCAAATCCTTTCGGTATAATATAGTCGACTTTCAAATTTACGATATCTAAATAATACTCGAAACTTATTTCCGAAGTTATACCACGGCCATGGATTTACTAGATCGCAAACACATGCATGATGCCTATGCCCTGTACACAGGACTCACAGATTCTATCTTGATACACACATGATATCATTAGCATCAGTCCACACCCAACGAACATGCGGAGGTCTGATCTAAATAGATCAGTGACGTGTCTGCCATCAAAGTGTGGAGGATAACTCATATATCCACAGTGGTATCTCAAGTCAAATGACCACTATGCTCACTCAACTCGAGAAGATTCCTATTGACGTTGGTGTACCATCTATTAGGAAATCTTCGGTGAGTCGTTCAGTGTTTATCAAATAAACACTTACATGTATATACGAGTCTCCCGAGACTCATGGTTCATTGGGATAAACCATCAGACCAAGTCACGATATACGACATGTACTGGTCTCAACGGATTTTACTAACCAACCCGTGTTAGTAAATATTGTCTAGGAACTTTATTTAAGGATATACAACTTATAGTGAAGCTTCCCAATGTGAATTACAAACTACGTTGTAATTGCGCACTACGTTGTAAATCCTAGGGTCTTTATCTAATATACACGTATCACTAAATTCGATTTAGTTTCAATCTAATCATAATTAGATATCTAATCGCAATTAGATCGAATATGTGTATAAAAGACAAGAGGTGTGTGGGCAACAGAAATCGGCGACGCTGTTCTAGGCTCGCGGCCTAGTTGGGAGTACGAAATAACATGGAGTCGCCACCCGGTGTGAACCGGGACAAAGATTTAAGGTCGCACTCACCCCTCGCAAGGGAAGACCTCAAACCGTTGGGTTCGGAATGGTCTCTTACTTATGCCACTTGTAATAATGTGATTTGTGCAATAAACTAACCGAATGTACTCAACATATATGCTCAAAGGTAATCTATATCTAGTATGCATTCATCAAAATAACTCCTAATCTAAGTTTGCATGCTCGAATATAAGTCTTTAAACGGAAAACACGCAATATCACACAATGAGCACATTGAGCCATTAAACCAAAATAAACAAATAATTATTTAAACATAATCATAAACTAAACAAAATACCATGCATAAAATGACATAATCATGCTTGAAAATAAACAATAAACTAGACTACATCATGCTTTAAATAATAACTAAATAATCTACAAACTACATCATGCTCAAACACAAGTTCGATGAGACGAAATACGTGTCTCTTCTTAGTGGTACGTGGCGTTGTATCCCGAGTACAAACCGCACTACCGTGCATTCAGATTCGGCTACGGAATTTACGTCCGGGTTTCCATCCTATATACCACAAAAGGGAACACATATTCCGCTCATCCAACAATCACATCATGCCTCAAACGACTCTCATGCGATAATATTTCTAAAATAAATAAAAGAAACGAAAGATAATAAGTAAAAAGGGTGCCCTCAGGTCTAACCTCTTTTGTCGTCTCTCGAAAGCGCGTTACACGGCCGTCGGAAGGGAGAATGCTCTGCAACTTTTCTGGTTCACTAATCCAACATTTCTCCTCGCTGTTTCGCTGTCTGGGCTGCTGTTTTCACTCCGTTTCGCTGCTATTTTTGTTGTGTTTTCTGGTCACTGTTTTGGTAATTTAGGCTACTGTTTTTGTGGTTTTTTGGACTGGTTTGGGCTATTTTTTTAGGTGCAGTTTTGGGTTGATTTACTGGCAAGTTTTGGGACTGAACTGGGCGTGATTTACTGGAAGATTTTGGGACTAATATGCGGGGGTATTAACTGGCAGTTTAGGCAGTTTTCACGGTGATTGTTTGTTGAATGAAGAAGTTGTTAATTGTTCAATGTGGGCTGTGTGTTCGTTTGGTGAAGGGGCAGTTGGCAGGTGTGCGTCTTTGTGGCTAGGTGGCGAGAGAGTGAGGGCTGTTGAGTGTGTGCGTAAGGCAGGTTTGTGAGGGGGGCAGGTCAGTGGGCTAGGTGTTGGCAGTTTGTGATGAGCGTGGCATGTTGGTCAGGGGCAAAGTGGTGTGAGTGGTGGACTTGTTTTAGGAGGTTACTGGCGTGAATGGCAGTGTGCGGTTGGCTGATTTGTGGCGTGGCTATGCGTGAGGCGTGAAGGGCTGTCAACGTGCATTAAGGCTGGCGTGAAGGTTACGGTCGGTGAAGATTGTTAAATGAAGGATTTGGGCGATGTGGGATATTGGCGTGGAGGGCCAGGTGCGTGGAAGGAGGGCTACTAAGGGCGTGAGCTGTTGAAGGCAATTGGTGAGGGCAGTGAATTCAGATGATTTGGGCAGATTTTGGCGTTAAGTGCGTGGAGGCTGTGAGGGCAAAATGTGTGTGGTTGACGCTGATGAACGTGAAGCTTGAGGGCAGGTGGCGGTGTAGCGTGAATGTTAGTGGGTTGGCGACTCCACTGGGGAAGGGCTATGTGTTGATGAGAGAAGAGCAGCGCGTGTGGCTTTTGTGAAGAGGATTAGGGTTTTTCTATTGTATTTTGCCGTGTCTTTTCGTCGGGAGAGAGAGGAACCTAGGGTTAGATTTGTGTAGTTTATATAGAGAGGGAATGTAGGGTTTGCATGGTTTTGAAAGGAAATAAAATCAATTAATATTAGGTGTATTTAATTTGATTATTTTAGGCAAGAAATATGTAATTTAGGTGGTGAATTATTTAAATTAGGTGATTGATTTAATTTAATTTGGTAGGTGATTTTTAAATTTTGGAAATGATTAATTTAATTTAGATTTCATTTAATTTGTTTTAATTTAATTTAATTAGTTTTAATTTATTTTAGTTTAATTTGTGACATGTTTTAATTATTTTTTTGGATTCGGCTTGGTGTGTTTTAAAATAGAGGTCCAACAAGCGAACCCGAAGCGAAACAAACGAGTTAAATCCATCAAAAATACCAATTTCCAACTTTACCCTTCCAACGTCCGTTTCCCGCGGCTTTCACAACTAAAGAGGTAGTGTCTCCATACGAGACTCATCATCGGGACTTATATGCAAAAATGCAGTGCCTACAGTCGCCCCCACTTTGATGGGACTTGTGCAGTGTGTGACAATGACAATCCTATCAAAGTACGTGCAATGCATTCTCACTTACCTGGCTCGCCAGCTGCCACCTGGTTTTCCTGTTTCTCTGAACTGAATTTGATGACGTGCCATTCCTGGCGTGCTAAACCCCGTACCTAGGGCGTCGCAGTAGTCCACAATTCTTCACGATAGTCCACAGTAGTCCACAACGCTCCTTGATAGTCCACGTTAGTCCACATAATCCACGGTAGTCCACATAGTCCACGGTAGTCCACAACACTCCACGATAATCTACGATAGTCCACGGTAGTCCACAACACTTCACGATAGTCCACGGTAGTCCACGATAGTCCACATAATCCACATAGTCCAGGATAATCCACGGTAGTCCACGATAATCCTCGGTAGTCCACATAATCCATATAGTCCACGATAATCCACGGTAGTCCACATAGTCCACATAGTCCACGATAATCCACGGTAGTCCACATAATCCACATAGTCCACGATAATCCACGGTAGTCCACATAATCCACGGTAGTCCACGATAGTCCACAATACTCCACGATAGTCCACAACACTTCATGATAGTCCACGGTAGTCCACCATAGTCCACATAATCCATATAGTCCACATAGTCCACGATAATCCACGGTAGTCTACATAATCCACATAGTCCACATAATCCACATAGTCCACGATAATCCACGGTAGTCCACAACACTTCACGATAGTCCACGGTAGTCCACAAAACTTCACGATAGTCCACGGTAGTCCACATAGTCCACATGCCGTACCTGGAAAAACTGTTTTGATGTCTCCATACCCGGAGTGTCGTACTAGGCAAAAACTAATCTGATGTGGTGGGTCCTCGACCCTGGGACGCATCCCGGAACTACAACTGATGATGCAGTGGGCCATCGACCCTGGGACGCATCCCGGAACTGCAACCGATAACGAGGGCCTCGACCTTGGGACGCATCCCAATACCGCTGACAATGTGGGTCATGACCTTGGGACACATCCCCAAAACTGATGATGATGATGTGGGTTACGACCCTGGGACGCATCCCCAAAACTGCTGATACTGATGCTGATATGATGTGGGCCTCAACCCTGGGACTCATCCCCGAAACTGATACTGATGCTGATGTGGGCCTCAACCCTGTGACTCGTCCCCAAAACTGATACTGATGATGATGTAGGCCTCGACCCTGGGACTCATTCCCAAAATTGATGCTGATGCTGATGTAGGCCTCGGCCCTGGGACTCATCCCCTGCAATTGATACTGATGATGACGTAGGCCTCGGCCCTGGGACACATCCCTTGCAACTGATACTGATGATGACGTAGGCCTCGGCCCTGGGACACATCCCCGCAACTGATACTGATGATGACATAGGCCTCGGCCCTGGTGCTCATCCCCGCAACTGATACTGATGATGACGTAGGCCTCGGCCATGGGACTCATCCCTGGAAATGATTCTGGTAAAGATGCGGGCCTCGCCCTCAGAGTGCCATACCCGACTAAACTGATTCTGATAAAGATATGGCCTCGCCCTCAGAGTGTCATACCCGGCAAGACTGATTCTGATAAAGATGTGGGCCTCGCCTCAAACTAATACTGATATTGGCCTCGCCCCCATGCTGATACTGATGTGGGCCTCGCCCCAAACTGATACTGATATGGACCTCGTCCCAAACTGATACTGATATGGACCTCGCCCCCAGAGTGCCATACCCGGCAAGACTGATGCTGATGGTTAATTCCCAAACTGTGTTGTGAGGTGGTCCATTCCTGAACCGTGATGAATGTGGGCTTTATTCCCTGGGCTTCATTCCCGAAACCAGTGATAATGTGGGACTCGACCCCCTGGGATTCATTCTCGAAAACTGCTGATAATACGAGCTTCCCCCTTGGGATTCATTCCTGAAACTGATGATAATGTAGGCCTCGGCCCTGGGATTCATTCCAAAATTCTGACGATGTGGGCCTCGACCCTAGGATTCATTCCCGAATTCATTCCAAAACCCTGCTGCTGTGGGCCTCGACCCTGGGATTCATTCCCGGATTCATTCCAAAACTCTGATGATGTGGGCTTCGGCCATAGGACTCATCCCCAAAACTGAAACTGATATGGGCCTCAACTCTGGGACTCATCCCCAAAACTACTACTAATATGTTGCTGATTATTGTTGGCTTGTCTTTGCCGCTTTCTCTTTTTCTTCTTTGAAACCTGTGAATACAAAACAACACACAAAAAAAGAATGCAAAATGTGTTACGTGTATGCATGCATGCATGAATGAATTTCCTATTCCGTTGGGGTTAGGTCTTCCGCCAGTTCTCCAGGTGATTGCTCAGCCTTCTCTCTGGTCTCATGGCTCAATTCCTTGTTATACTTCTTATTCACGGGGTGGTAGACTGGTCACCCCCAGTCTTGATTTAGCTTTCTGCTCTCCGCTATTTCAACTTGGTCAAGATGAACCACATGGTGGGGCCTTCTATATCATCATACTATATCACATGCTACGAAATAGTCCCAATAGTTATACATATTATTGTCCTCAAGGAATGCCCAGTAATGAAACCAGAGAACATTCAAAACACTCAATGCAAATCAAATCTGAATTATTGAATAAATGATCTATGCCAGACTCAAAGTGTGTGTGTGCAAAGGTTCTTTCACAGCTTGATCCTTAAGCAAGCCAACTCAATGATTTCGTTTCAAAAATCGGGGTCGATGGGTCAAACCAACCTAGATGTCTCTGGTATGCTCTGCAATTGCTTTTTCGTGCTCAATGTGGTATGATTTCATCTTTTTTTTCTTTTGTCTCTATTTTTCTTTTCATTTTGAACTTCATTTTTTTCTTTTTCTTTTTTTTTTTTTTTTTTTTAACACACCTACCCTTTAAGGTAGCATTTCTCCTCATGGTGGTCCTAATACTCGCCCATGGGTAGCTTCACGCTTATCGGTTATAGGTGGTTCAATTCTTTTCTTTAGAGGCTTTTCTTTTATTTTCAACCATACCACACATCATAACACAAGCAAGTCAAGATAGACATCTAAGCAAACAGTCATTCACCGACCTACAATTTCTTCGACTAGTCACTTTGCTAACTACTCAGGTTTTGACTGCTAAGAACCATAATCAAGTGCTTACAAGTCTAACATAGATCAATCACTCAAAGTATCAGATAAAAGCACATCAAGAGTTTATCGTTTCTAAGATTTCACCCTAAAGAAAACGATTTCATCATTGGACTTATGTCTAACTATCAAGGACTAAATACAAACAATTTTTTTTTCTTTTCTCTTCTTTTTTCTTTTTCTTTTTTTTTCTCTTCTTTTTTTTTCTTTTTTTCTCTTTTTTTTCTTTCTTTTTTTTGAAGGCCCTCCCCAATGGTCTTTCTATCCTTGCCGTAAGGTTTTCTATTTATCGATTTCCTTTTCCCCGCTATCCATGTTTGCTAAACTCCTCTTGACAAACCTTCTTTTTTTTTCTAACCCAACGGATATCTATGATGGCTTTTAAGACACGGGGTTAACATGATGCGTGTATGCATGAGATGCATGAGATACGTGCAATGTATGTAATATATAAGCCCATTTAAAATTTTTTACACTAGTTGGCCCATTATCATTTTAAAGTATTCAATCATACTATTGCGCGGTGCAAACTTGTCCCAGTTGAAAAGGCCCAACAGGTTTATACTTTGCGATAACATGGCTAAACAACTTCAAATGATAAGAGGCCCAAACATAAAATGGCCCATTGACATTTTAGAAGCTTTTGGCCCAACTGTCAAATGACACGAACTCGTCCCAGTTTAAATGGCCCAATAAGTTCACATCTTTTGACAAAAAGGTCCAACTGGATCCAAATGACGACGGTCCAAAACATCAACATAAAAAAAATAATTTCTACTAGTTCTACGACTAAGGTTCACATGTGGGTTTACGGGAGTGCGGACAAAGGCTCTCGTTGACGAAGGCTCTCGCTGACAATGCCTTTAACTAAACCCCTTCAACCCACTGTAGACACGGTTAATTAAAGCAAAAATCAAAACATTACAAGACATTATTTCGGGGCCGATTCTCTATCCCCAGTGGAGTCGCCAGACTGTGGGCAACAGAAATCGGCGACGCTGTTCTAGGCTCGCGGCCTAGTTGGGAGTACGAAATAACATGGAGTCGCCACCCGGTGTGAACCGGGACAAAGATTTAAGGTCGCACTCACCCCTCGCAAGGGAAGACCTCAAACCGTTGGGTTCGGAATGGTCTCTTACTTATGCCACTTGTAATGATGTGATTTGTGCAATAAACTAACCGAATGTACTCAACATATGCTCAAAGGTAATCTATGTCTAGTATGCATTCATCAAAATAACTCCTAATCTAAGTTTGCATGCTCGAATATAAGTCTTTAAACGGAAAACACGCAATGTCACACAATGAGCACATTGAGCCATTAAACCAAAATAAACAAATAATTATTTAAACATAATCATAAACTAAACAAAATACCATGCATAAAATGACATAATCATGCTTGAAAATAAACAATAAACTAGACTACATCATGCTTTAAATAATAACTAAATAATCTACAAACTACATCATGCTCAAACACAAGTTCGATGAGACGAAATACGTGTCTCTTAAGTGGTACGTGGTGTTGTATCCCGAGTACAACCGCACTACCGTGCATTCAGATTCGGCTACGGAATTTACGTCCGGGTTTCCATCCTATATACCACAAAAGGGAACACATATTCCGCTCATCCAACAATCACATCATGCCTCAAACGACTCTCATGCGATAATATTTCTAAAATAAATAAAAGAAACGAAAGATAATAAGTAAAAGGGTGCCCTCAGGTCTAACCTCTTTTGTCGTCTCTCGAAAGCGCGTTACACGGCCGTCGGAAGGGAGAATGCTCTGCAACTTTTCTGGTTCACTAATCCAACATTTCTCCTCGCTGTTTCGCTGTCTGGGCTGCTGTTTTCACTCCGTTTCGCTGCTGTTTTTGTTGTATTTTCTGGTCACTGTTTTGGTAATTTAGGCTACTGTTTTTGTGGTTTTTTGGACTGGTTTGGACTGTTTTTTTAGGTGCAGTTTTGTGTTGATTTACTGGCAAGTTTTGGGACTGAACTGGGCGTGATTTACTGGAAGATTTTGGGACTAATATGCGGGGGTATTAACTGGCAGTTTAGGCAGTTTTCACGGTGATTGTTTGTTGAATGAAGAAGTTTGTTAATTGTTCAATGTGGGCTGTGTGTTCGTTTGGTGAAGGGGCAGTTGGCAGGTAGCGTCTTTGTGGCTAGGTGGCGAGAGAGTGAGGGCTGTTGAGTGTGTGCGTAAGGCAGGTTTGTGAGGGGGGCAGGTCAGTGGGCTAGGTGTTGGCAGTTTGTGATGAGCGTGGCATGTTGGTCAGGGGCAAAGTGGTGTGAGTGGTGGACTTGTTTTAGGAGGTTACTGGCGTGAATGGCAGTGTGCGGTTGGCTGATTTGTGGCGTGGCTATGCGTGAGGCGTGAAGGGCTGTCAACGTGCATTAAGGCTGGCGTGAAGGTTACGGTCGGTGAAGATTGTTAAATGAAGGATTTGGGCGATGTGGGATATTGGCGTGGAGGGCCAGGTGCGTGGAAGGAGGGCTACTAAGGGCGTGAGCTGTTGAAGGCAATTGGTGAGGGCAGTGAATTCAGATGATTTGGGCAGATTTTGGCGTTAAGTGTGTGGAGGCTGTGAGTGCAAAATGTGTGTGGTTGACGCTGATGAACGTGAAGCTTGAGGGCAGGTGGCGGTGTAGCGTGAATGTTAGTGGGTTGGCGACTCCACTGGGGAAGGGCTATGTGTTGATGAGAGAAGAGCAGCGCGTGTGGCTTTTGTGAAGATGATTAGGGTTTTTCTATTGTATTTTGCCGTGTCTTTTCGTCGGGAGAGAGAGGAACCTAGGGTTAGATTTGTGTAGTTTATATAGAGAGGGAATGTAGGGTTTGCATGGTTTTGAAAGGAAATAAAATCAATTAATATTAGGTGTATTTAATTTGATTATTTTAGGCAAGAAATATGTAATTTAGGTGGTGAATTATTTAAATTAGGTGATTGATTTAATTTAATTTGGTAGGTGATTTTTAAATTTTGGAAATGATTAATTTAATTTAGATTTCATTTAATTTGTTTTAATTTAATTTAATTAGTTTTAATTTATTTTAGTTTAATTTGTGACATGTTTTAATTATTTTTTTGGATTCGGCTTGGTGTGTTTTAAAATAGAGGTCCAACAAGCGAACCCGAAGCGAAACAAACGAGTTAAATCCATCAAAAATACCAATTTCCAACTTTACCCTTCCAACGTCCGTTTCCCGCGGCTTTCACAACTAAAGAGGTAGTGTCTCCATACGAGACTCATCATCGGGACTTATATGCAAAAATGCAGTGCCTACAGTCGCCCCCACTTTGATGGGACTTGTGAAGTGTGTGACAATGACAATCCTATCAAAGTACGTGCAATGCATTCTCACTTACCTGGTTCGCCAGCTGCCACCTGGTTTTCCTGTTGTTCTGAACTGAATTTGATGACGTGTCATTCCTGGCGTGCTAAACCCCGTACCTAGGGCGTCGCAGTAGTCCACAATTCTTCACGATAGTCCACAGTAGTCCACAACGCTCCTTGATAGTCCACGTTAGTCCACATAATCCACGGTAGTCCACGATAGTCCACAACACTCCACGATAATCTACGATAGTCCACGGTAGTCCACAACACTTCACGATAGTCCACGATAGTCCACATAATCCACATAGTCCACGATAATCCACGGTAGTCCACGATAATCCACGGTAGTCCACATAATCCACATAGTCCATGATAATCCACGGTAGTCCACATAATCCACATAGTCCACGATAATCCACGGTAGTCCACATAATCCACATAGTCCACGATAATCCACGGTAGTCCACGATACTCCACAATACTCCACGATAGTCCACGGTAGTCCACCGTAGTCCACATAATCCATATAGTCCACGATAATCCACGGTAGTCCACAACACTTCACGATAGTCCACGGTAGTCCACAACACTTCACGATAGTCCACGGTAGTCCACATAGTCCACATGCCGTACCTGGAAAAACTGTTTTGATGTCTCCATACCCGGAGTGTCGTACTAGGCAAAAACTAATCTGATGTGGTGGGTCCTCGACCTTGGGACGCATCCCGGAACTACAACTGATGATGCAGTGGGCCATCGACCCTGGGACGCATCCCGGAACTGCAACCGATAACGAGGGCCTCGACCTTGGGACGCATCCCAATACCGCTGACAATGTGGGTCATGACCTTGGGACACATCCCCAAAACTGATGATGATGATGTGGGTCACGACCCTGGGACGCATCCCCAAAACTGCTGATACTGATGCTGATATGATGTGGGCCTCAACCCTGGGACTCATCCCCGAAACTGATACTGATGCTGATGTGGGCCTCGACCCTGGGACTCGTCCCCAAAACTGATACTGATGATGATGTAGGCCTCGACCCTGGGACTCATTCCCAAAACTGATGCTGATGCTGATGTAGGCCTCGGCCCTGGGACTCATCCCCTGCAATTGATACTGATGATGACGTAGGCCTCGGCCCTGGGACACATCCCCTGCAACTGATACTGATGATGACGTAGGCCTCGGCCCTGGGACACATCCCCGCAACTGATACTGATGATGACATAGGCCTCGGCCCTGGTGCTCATCCCCACAACTGATACTGATGATGACGTAGGACTCGGCCCTGGGACTCATCCCTGAAACTGATTCAGGTAAAGATGCGGGCCTCGCCCTCAGAGTGCCATACCCGACTAAACTGATTCTGATAAAGATATGGGCCTCGCCCTCAGAGTGCCATACCCGGAAAGACTGATTCTGATAAAGATGTGGGCCTTGCATCAAACTAATACTGATATTGGCCTCGCCCCCATGCTGATACTGATGTGGGCCTCCCCCAAACTGATACAGATATGGACCTCGTCCCAAACTGATACTGATATGGACCTCACCCCCAGAGTGCCATACCCGGCAAGACTGATGCTGATGGTTCATTCCCAAACTGTGTTGTGAGGTGGTCCATTCCTGAACCGTGATGAATGTGGGCTTTATTCCCTGGGCTTCATTCCCGAAACCAGTGATAATGTGGGACTCGACCCCCTGGGATTCATTCTCGAAAACTGCTGATAATACGGGCTTCCCCCTTGGGATTCATTCCTGAAACTGATGATAATGTAGGCCTCGGCCCTGGGATTCATTCCAAAATTCTGACGATGTGGGCCTCGACCCTAGGATTCATTCTCGGATTCATTCCAAAACCCTGCTGCTGTGGGCCTCGACCCTGGGATTCATTCCCGGATTCATTCCAAAACTCTGATGATGTGGGCTTCGGCCATAGGACTCATCCCCAAAACTGAAACTGATATGGGCCTCAACTCTGGGACTCATCCCCAAAACTACTACTAATATGTTGCTGATTATTGTTGGCTTGTCTTTGCCGCTTTCTCTTTTTCTTCTTTGAAACCTGTGAATACAAAACAAACACAAAAAAAGAATGCAAAATGTGTTACGTGTATGCATGCATGCATGAATGAATTTCCTATTCCGTTGGGGTTAGGTCTTCCGCCAGTTCTCCAGGTGATTTCTCAGCCTTCTCTCTGGTCTCATGGCTCAATTCCTTGTTATACTTCTTATTCACGGGGTGGTAGACTGGTCACCCCCAGTCTTGATTTAGCTTTCTGCTCTCCGCTATTTCCACTTGGTCAAGATGAACCACATGGTGGGGCCTTCCATATCATCATACTATCACATGCTACGAAATAGTCACAATAGTTATACATATTATTGTCCTCAAGGAATGCCCAGTAATGAAACCAGAGAACATTCAAAACACTCAATGCAAATCAAATCTGAATTATTGAATAAATGATCTATGTCAGACTCAAAGTGTGTGTGTGCAAAGGTTCTTTCACAGCTTGATCCTTAAGCAAGCCAACTCAATGATTTCGTTTCAAAAATTGGGGTCGGTGGGTCAAACCAACCTAGATGTCTCTGGTATGCTCTGCAATTGCTTTTTCGTGCTCAATGTGGTATGATTTCATCTTTTTTTTCTTTTGTCTCTATTTTTCTTTTCATTTTGAACTTCATTTTTTTTTTTTTTTAACACACCTACCCTTTAAGGTAGCATTTCTCCTCATGGTGGTCCTAATACTCGCCCATGGGTAGCTTCACGCTTATCGGTTATAGGTGGTTCAATTCTTTTCTTTAGAGGCTTTTTTCTTTTATTTTCAACCATACCACACATCATAACACAAGCAAGTCAAGATAGACATCTAAGCAAACGGTCATTCACCGACCTATAATTTCTTCGACTAGTCACTTTACTAACTACTCAGGTTTTCACTGCTAAGAACCATAATCAAGTGCTTACAAGTCTAACATAGATCAATCACTCAAAGTATCAGATAAAAGCACATCAAGAGTTTATCGTTTCTAAGATTTCACCCTAAAGAAAATGATTTCATCATTGGACTTATGTCTAACTATCAAGGACTAAACACAAACAAATTTTTTTTTTCTCTTCTTTTTTCTTTTTCTTTTTTTTTTTTTTCTTTTTTTCTTTTTTTTTTTTTTTTTTTCTTTTTTTCTTTTTTTTGAAGGCCCTCCCCAATGGTCTTTCTATCCTTGCCGTAAGGTTTTCTATTTATCGATTTCCTTTCCCCCGCTATCCATGTTTGCTAAACTCCTCTTGACAAACCTTCTTTTTTTTTCTAACCCAACGAATATCTATGATGGCTTTTAAGACACGGGGTTAACATGATGCGTGTATGCATGAGATGCATGAGATACGTGCAATGTATGTAATATATAAGCCCATTTAAAATTTTTTACACTAGTTGGCCCATTATCATTTTAAAGTATTCAATCAGACTATTGCGCGGTGCAAACTTGTCCCAGTTGAAAAGGCCCAACATGTTTACACTTTGCGATAACATGGCTAAACAACTTCAAATGATAAGAGGCCCAAACATAAAATGGCCCATTGACATTTTAGAAGCTTTTGGCCCAACTGTCAAATGACACGAACTCGTCCCAGTTTAAATGGCCCAACAAGTTCACATCTTTTGACAAAAAGGTCCAACTGGATCCAAATGACGACGGTCCAAAACATCAACATAAAAAAATAATTTCTACTAGTTCTACGACTAAGGTTCACATGTGGGTTTACGGGAGTGCGGACAAAGGCTCTCGTTGACGAAGGCTCTCGCTGACAATGCCTTTAACTAAACCCCTTCAACCCACTGTAGACACGATTAATTAAAGCAAAAATCCAAACATTACAAGACATTATTTCGGGGCCGATTCTCTATCCCCAGTGGAGTCGCCAGACTGTGGGCAACAGAAATCGGCGACGCTGTTCTAGGCTCGCGGCCTAGTTGGGAGTACGAAATAACATGGAGTAGCCACCCGGTGTGAACCGGGACAAAGATTTAAGGCCGCACTCACCCCTCGCAAGGGAAGACCTCAAACCGTTGGGTTCGGAATGGTCTCTTACTTATGCCACTTGTAATGATGTGATTTGTGCAATAAACTAACCGAATCTACTCAACATATATGCTCAAAGGTAATCTATGTCTAGTATGCATTCATCAAAATAACTCATAATCTAAGTTTGCATGCTCGAATATAAGTCTTTAAACGGAAAACACGCAATATCACACAATGAGCACATTGAGCCATTAAACAAAATAAACAAATAATTATTTAAACATAATCATAAACTAAACAAAATACCATGCATAAAATGACATAATCATGCTTGAAAATAAACAATAAACTAGACTACATCATGCTTTAAATAATAACTAAATAATCTACAAACTACATCATGCTCAAACACAAGTTCGATGAGACGAAATACGTGTCTCTTAAGTGGTACGTGGCGTTGTATCCCGAGTACAAACCGCACTACCGTGCATTCAGATTCGGCTACGGAATTTACGTCCGGGTTTCCATCCTATATACCACAAAAGGGAACACATATTCCACTCATCCAACAATCACATCATGCCTCAAACGACTCTCATGCAATAATATTTCTAAAATAAATAAAAGAAACGAAAGATAATAAGTAAAAAGGGTGCCCTCAGGTCTAACCTCTTTTGTCGTCTCTCGAAAGCGCGTTACACTACCGTCGGAAAGGGAGAATGCTCTGCAACTTTCCGGTTCACTAATCCAACATTTTCCTCGCTGTTTCGCTGTCTGGGCTGCTGTTTTCACTCCGTTTCGCTGCTGTTTTTGTTGTATTTTCTGGTCACTGTTTTGGTAATTTAGGCTACTGTTTTGTGGTTTTTTGGACTGGTTTGGGCTGTTTTTTTTAGGTGCAGTTTTTGGTTTGATTTACTGGCAAGTTTGGGACTGACTGGGCGTGATTTACTGGCAGATTTGGGACTAATATGCGGGGGTTATTAACTGGCAGTTTAGGCAGTTTTCACGGTGATTGTTTGTTGAATGAAGAAGTTTGTTAATTGTTCAATGTGGGCTGTGTGTTCGTTTGGTGAAGGGGCAGTTGGCAGGTGGCGTCTTTGTGGCTAGGTGGCGAGAGAGTGAGGGCTGTTGAGTGTGTGCGTAAGGCAGGTTTGTAAAGGGGCAGGTCAGTGGGCTAGGTGTTGGCAGTTTGTGATGAGCGTGGCATGTTGGTCAGGGGCAAAGTGGTGTGAGTGGTGGACTGGTTTTAGGAGGTTACTGGCGTGAATGGCAGTGTGCGGTTGGCTGATTTGTGGCGTGGCTATGCGTGAGGCGTGAAGCCTGTCAACGTGCATTAAGGCTGGCGTGAAGGTTACGGTCAGTGAAGATTGTTAAATGAAGGATTGGGCGATGTAGGATATTGGCGTGGAGGGCCAGGTGCGTGGAAGGAGGGCTACTAAGGGCGTGAGCTGTTGAAGGCAATTGGTGAGGGCAGTGAATTCGGTTGATTTGGGCAGATTTTGGCGTTAAGTGCGTGGAGGCTGTGAGTGCAAAATATGTGTGGTTGACGCTGATGAACGTGAAGCTTGAGGGCAGGTGGCGGTGTAGCGTGAATGTTAGTGGGTTGGCGACTCCACTGGGGAAGGGCTATGTGTTGATGAGAGAAGAGTTGCGCGTGTGGCTTTTGTGAAGAGGATTAAGGTTTTTCTATTGTATTTTGCCGTGTCTTTTCGTCGGGAGAGAGAGGAACCTAGGGTTAGATTGTGTAGTTTATATAGAGATTGAATGTAGGGTTTGCATGGTTTTGAAAGGAAATAAAATAAATTAATATTATGTGTATTTAATTGATTATTTTAGGCAAGAAATATGTAATTTAGGTGGTGAATTATTTAAATTAGGTGATTGATTTAATTTAATTTGGTAGGTGATTTTTAAATTTTGGAAATGATTAATTTAATTTAGATTTCATTTAATTTGTTTTAATTAATTTATTAGTTTTAATTTATTTTAGTTTAATTTGTGACATGTTTTAATTATTTTTTTGGATTCGGCTTGGTGTGTTTTAAAACAGAGGTCCAACAAGCGAACCCGAAGCGAAACAAACGAGTTAAATCCATCAAAAATATCAATTTCCAACTTTACCCTTCCAACGTCCGTTTCTCGCGGCTTTCACAACTAAAGAGGTAGTGTCTCCATACGAGACTCATCATCGGGACTTATATGCAAAAATGCAGTTCCTACAAGGTGCTACCATTGAATAAGTAATATTATGGAAAAAGAAATTGTTCGTATTTATGAATCGGACGTAAATACGATCCGGATTGGCACTCTGAGCACCAACCCTAACAGTTCAGGGGATGTCAAGCTGAAAAACTGGGTGCAGTGGCAGCAGGTCGCCCAACTTTAAAAATTTGGTTCGGCCTCTTCTTAAGTCTAAAAATTTTGATTTTTGGATACGTTACTCCCTTATGTGTCTCGTTTACCCATAATTTTATGATTCTTTAATCAGACTTATAAAATTCAAGTTATAAGCGACCAAACACAACTTGTTCGAAAGAGGACAAAAACTAACTTTGCTATCTAACTTCCTTATCTCGCTATATTATTAAATATATTTAATCCGAAAACCCTCAACATAATTTTCACTATAATAAACACTCTTTATAAAATATGAAACATGCTTAATTTCTTAATTTATCCCGAGCTTGGCATTACGTCAAATATTTGGTGTGCGACATGTCTAAATTTCACCATTCTTGCAATTATAACTAACCATACCCTCATTTTACATCACCATTGCACAAAAACATGATTCAGGACTTCATATTACATTCAAGACAACCCTCCCTTTCTTCCTAGCTTGGCCGAATTTCACCCCTCCTCCCACTCCAAAATTTTACAACATAACATTTTACAAGCTAAAACATCATCCAAACACATGAACTAACACCACTTTATCATCAAGAACATTAAACAAGCCCCATTCACAAAGAGAGAAATTCGGCCAACCCCTAGAATATAGGGAAATTTGGGCATTTCAACATATAATGCTTAATCCATGAGTATAAGGTCATAAAATGCACAAAAATGCTTACTGACTACACTATCATGAGAAAAATATTAAAAAATGGAAACTTAGGGTTCATGAGGGGAAAATTTGGAGGCTTGACAATGCTTGCCAAATCTGAAAAAATGAAAAAGGAAAAGATAAGTAGAGCTTTCATGCATGAAAATTGATTTGAAAATTAACCCATTTCTCTTTAGAGTGGCGTGATATGAGAAAAATAAAGCTTCTTGGTTTGCTTACTCACGTTTTTTTCTTTGTCAAAACAAGGGGGATGATGAATAGTGTGTTATTTATAAGATAAGGCTAAATTTTATTAATAAAATAATGCTAAAAATCAGAAAATTATGGAGATTTCTATAGCAATCCACATGTAACATTGTCCATGCAACTTTTACTTATATTTTTGACCTAGTTTGGGTTTGAATTTGGGGATATGTTAAACACAAAAGTTGTAGGTCTTAGTTTTATCTTTTCGATGATATAAAATTCATGAAAATCGGAGATCAGACGAAAATATTACGTCCAGATTACTAAAACTAACTTGTTGACTCTGTTAAGCTAAAAAGAGGTATTGAAATTGAAAATTTATCCGAGACCTCCGTACAAGATTCCTAAGGTGTGAAATTTTGTTTTATATCATTTCATGAACTCTAACATGTCATGAAAGATGTTTTACTGTATTGGGCATGCTATAACTGACAGAGATGTTACACGTTGGCCCACTAAATCGTCTCCCAAATTTTCGTTAATGCTTGGAGAAAATTTCTTGTGTAAGTCACTGTGTTACGACTTTAGCTGAGCTGTAAAATTTTGGATCATTACAATTCTCTCCCTCTTAAAATGATTCGTCCTCGAATCAAAGTAAATAAAGTATATAACATATCTTCGTCCTCGGATCACATTGGGTTTGAAGCTTCCTTTTTAGATAGGCAACCAATAAGGGACCAATCCTTTAATAATTTTCAGATTCTTAAATGGTCTTGAACGTTCATGTTGCTGTCGTATTCCTAAAATCGAGTAGCCTATAAAAATGCAATCTTTAATCCTTAGGTCACAAGTCGTTACCGTGCTACTAAATTTCTGAGAAATTTATATAACAATTTCCCTTACTCCTCAACTTAAGGTTACTTCGATTAGTTCCATATATAACGAATGTTAATATGGAGTCTTGTTCTAGTTAGGGAAACGTAGTCCATACTGCTTCCTTTCCAACTCTTGGAAACCCTCACAATGACATAATAAATACAGAATCAGACTTACCTTTTACTGAACTATTTATTTCTCAATTTGTAGCTTCCGCAACATGAACCATCTAGATCATTCTTTGTCATGAATTATATATATAATTTTTGCTTGCTAGATGTCGTGCCACCCTTCCTTTACTTTGTTGTCTTACCTTCATTCTCACTAAAACAAATTGAATCCGTCTTTGGAGCATACTACGAGGTTCTTTACCTTTTGTTGTAATGTAGCCTCTTTAATGATCTCTCTAAGAAATAACGTTGTATGCATTCAGTTAATGGCCAAGGTTTCTCTACTAATTTTTGAATCTATTGCGCAAATGATAAGTGTGGTTTATACCCACTTATTCCTGCATTCTCAGCTTACTATTTTGTTAGTTTCCGTATCATTTAATGTATTTTGTAGTTCTTTTATGTTTTATTTGTAGGAAGTATTAATAAATGGATCTTGGGGCATTTGTACATGTTTTGGGACCATACGGACTCATCGGAAGCACGCGGGAAGAGTAGAAATGTAGAAAACATAAATCCTGGGAGACTGCCACCCTTCGAGTTACTGTACATACAAAACCCAGTGGCTTTGGCACCGCGGCGCCACTTGCTAGCGCTGCGGCGCTCCGTAGACACCTAGAAACACCAATTTTAGGGTTTTACATGCATAAGGACCGCAAGGCTTTATTATAAATACATAAGTTCATCCAAGACTCGAGGTAGGAGGCTAATACACAACACAAAACACAAAACACTTATTTTTAGAGAGATCCAAGGAGGAGGATTGAAGAGTGACAAGAGCAGACGAAGGCGGTGACGTCTGAAGAGGAAGATATTCAATTTGGGTTTTATCTTCTTGTTTCTTTCTTAGAACTCTAATGATTTCCATTAGATTCATAACATGTTTTTATTGTTTGTATCTTTAGTCATGAACTAACTTCTAAATTTTGGAGAATGATGTAACTGATGCTTGAACCTTTATTTATGTTTGTCAATATTGTTATGAAGTTTTACTAAGTTATTTATATTCTCTTGAGTTTAATGCTTCTTGTTTGTTGGTCACAAATTAAGATGATATTTGTTTAGAATCTATCACTCTTGAGAGAGGGATTTTGAATAGGATATAGAGAATATAACCTATGAGTTTTATAGAGTTCGGGAGAATCTATAGTTCCTTTGAAGTCGTTAACATAGAATCACAAGACGTAATGAGTTGTTAATTACTAGATTTTTATAGGGATATCGAAGTCTGTAATTGATAATATTTTCACTGTTACTCGGGAGAGGGAGTGAATACTTAGGATTCTTGACTTATAAACAATACAACTGAATAAGTTAATTGGCATGACAAATACATAGGGGATAACTAGGTGAAATCAGACTCTAGAATCTCTATCGTATTAGTTCCTCCTATATAATTATTTTCATATTTTATTTATTTAACTAAATCTCAATTATTTATCTTCTAAATAAAGTTAGGATTATCAATTGTAGTACTTAGTGTGAGCTTAACACAATCCCTCTGGGTTCGACGCTCTTAACTCATTTTTACTAAAACTTGACATCGTACACTTGTGGTACGATATAAAATATCGCACCAGCAAACTTCGGTATTATTTATAAATCTCAATTATAGGAGAAATTATTACATTATTAACTCACTCAAAAGACTATATTACTTAAAATAGTATCCTTGAATCACGTTCTACTATACATAATCCCTAACTTATCTTAGCTTGTTCTTAGTTTCTAATATCACGTTACTCCTACTGCTAAGAGTTAGCTTCTTTCCTTCTTTGTCATTATTACCTTATAATATTCCACCTACAGTATTGTCATCATTTAATTCGCACATATTCGATCATTGATTTCTTCACACTATCTCATTACCTTATAGATTTAACAAATTCATTCTCTTGGAATCGCATGCCCATTGTTATTATTGATGAAACTTAAAACTTACCTTTGAAGCTTGTTTGTTACAAAAACTTAGTAAGATATTATTTATGGTTATCCTTATTTGCGATCCTAGGAAAGCTTGATTATGTTGTTATTCTTATTCACGTAAACTATGGGCATCTTCCTCTCTAATCTGCAAAGATCCCCTCCGTAAAAATTTATGGTATTCTCATCCCACTTCCATCTAGGAATATCTATATTTGAAGCCTTTCTGTCGGTGTTCGATATTTTATTATTGCTTGTCGGCGAATAAGACACTTTATTACTTATTCTATGGTTACCTCATTCAGGAGTACTATACCATATTCACTTTAGGGTTTCGATATGTTGTAATCAAGAATTCAATTAAGAGGGAAATACACTACCTGGGAAAATTTGTCAACTGAATTCTAAGTGAAATCTTACTCATTTGGTCATTGGTAAACTATTGTGAAATCTACGGTTACCTTGTCTGGTTTACAACTTAAAAACTTGAGTTCTGAAGTGTCCATATGGTTCTTCTACTATTCTTTCCTGATTCATTGTCTGGTAAAACATATGGGTACCTAGTCACCTATGCCCTTATTCGTGTTCTGCTTCTGGTAAATTATTTCGAGTTATGTTTTCTTTTATTCCTACCTGGGTGCAGCACGTGAGGAGGTATACAGGTTGTACTAATTATTCATTTTCCTATAGGTCTGTACTTGATAGAATTTCAGCTCTATTTTGACACTTAGGGAGCTCAATGTCATACCCTCTATAATCCTTCTTTTGCTGCATTTTTCTTCATTTCCTAAATGGGAATGTATGGTACTTTAACATCCTTAATTATATCTATCGTTGCAAGCTAGATTCATACAAAGACATGTAGTACTACTGAACCTGAATCTGAAAGTACATCTTGTTGCTCATGTACTTTTGTCACTATTTGACTAATGATCTCTTGTTCGTTGTATCTTCTCGACAATTCCACTTCTATCTTATTGCCTAGATTCTCTATCTCTTCTTCGTATGCTTTGTATTGTATCCAAGACCCTCGTGATTTCTATGACTCATATACCTTATCCTAAGGTTACTACCTCATTCTTTGGGACAAAATGACTCCAGCCGTGACTTAAAGATGTTATACTACATCTTAAGTCTACCTGTTACTAAGAATATCATTAAGACGGGTATTGTGGTTCATCGGTACCGAAGCTATCTAACTAAGATTGGGAGGGGTCGAAAAATCAAAATCTATTTTGAGTCATCACACATAAATACTAATTCTAAATGGCCACTTGACTGTAACATCTAGCCTCTCTTCTAGTTCGGCCCATTACCAATACTCATACTATCTCTTTCTTGGAATTCTCCAAAGCAGAAACTTACTCCAAGTCTTAATGTACTCTCATTGTTATATATTTCTAGATAGTTTCACCTTATTCTTCTTCTTAGATTCCATTTTTGGCTCGACATAAAGGTCTCAGAAAATGCATATTTCACTCCTATAAATGTTATATGCTCTACTTTCTTCAGGTTCTCGAATTCTGTGAGTCCTTACTTCTTCTAATATTTTAGGTTGGGTAACAAACTAAGATAACTTTACTAAATTTGGCCACACATCGAAAATGATTCCACTATTCAGGAAATGTAAACTTACATGTCTCATCTGGATTCCCATGTACTCAATTGAGCTGGCTAGTGTGCTATCAAGCTTTCTATATGTTTTTCTGGATTACTAACTATACTCAATCGGGGCTATACTGAATTCCGAATTTGGGAGAACGGTATGCGCCTCTTATAGAGATCTGGGGGAAAATGATTATGCTACTACTTGTCGAGGCTCTGCGGTAGTTTGGGTGAATGTCTAAATACTTACTGGGTTTGGTACTATAGTAGAGGAAATTTATCGTATATACTCTGAGGTTCATATGGGTCTTGCTATGGCTTGGGGTTACATAACTCTATCAACTATTCTATGGTTTCTACTTGTGTTGTAATATTCGAGCTGGGTTATCTACGTTGCGACCTTTACTGGACTTCCTTACCGTTTCATGAGTTTTCAACATTTCTCATTTATTGGATATGTTTCTTGAGGTTGTACGGGTTACTAATATGGCTGGTCTATTCTGTGGACTTTTACTAGTGTTACAAGCTTCAGACGAGCTTGTATATGTCATGTGCTACACTAGGCTTTCTTACTGATTTTTACAGTTTTGATGGATCTCTATCTGGTAGACTTATCTCTTAAGGTTTTCTATTTCTATTTCGTGGTATACTACGGTAGGTACTGGGTCTTCTTACCTTTATCTATTCTAGTCAATAAGGTCTGAATGTCAAATAATGTTCAATATTATTTTACTAGTGTCATTTACCGATTTCATTAGCTTAATCTAATACCTAATTTAGAATAGGTATGAAATGGACCATACTAGGATGTTTTCCTATCCAGTACCTTTACGGGGTTGGGCAATGGTCAAGTTACGGTTTCACTTACTTTGGACTCCTTTGCTAATATAACTAATTTGCTGCTTCTTATGATATCGGTCTTACTAAGTCTCAATTCTAGGCTAGGGTATCTAAAACCTTTTATGTTCTTCTAGGTATCTCAAGCTTATTAGGAATCTTCACAACTAGATCACATTTCTTGCTTCTTTTACTTATTTAACTACCTTCCATCCTTCGGAAAGTTTGCTATACATACATAGATCTCGAAAATGATTTGATGTACTTTATGAGATTTTCTGAGAAGGAAGAAACCTTACTTGAGTCTATCTATCATTCTTATATCTGTTTCTACTTATTCTATTCTCTTTACTGCTACAAGCTATGCATTTTCTTTACTATCAATTTTATTTCTATTCTATCTATTATCTTTACTTACTCTTAAGTATAAATATCTTTCTTTGCTTTCTAATTCTGCAAGTTTTTCTAGCTTTCTCTCTTTTTAAACCTTCAAGTATATATTTTCGAAAACTTCACTAGTTGTTCTTATCACTTATCATGTCTAAACTTTGGGTTTCATGTTTGAATGGTTAGAAAATGATTCTACTATAATAAGGATTCTAGTTTCAAATTATTGAAGGGATATTCAATGATTCTCGAAAATCTTACTAACCTTTCTATAGGGCTTGAGGACGTACTCGATGATCAGATACTGGAGAGGTAGTGTCTCACATACAAGTACCCCCGACATACTATGTATACAAGACCCCGACACTCTATCAACTGCAGTCACTGACTCCTTGAACCTGGCTCTGATACCAACTTTGTAACATCCCCCTCTCGGAGAAGCTACCGACAAATGACATGTTACCCTATCACCCTAATCCTCTAACTAACTGATTGACTAGCTGAACCCTACTGTTTTTCTCGTTATTTGAAAAACACGAATCACACACTTACACTGGAGGGCTACTTACCCAACTTAATTTTATTAAATAAACTTTGTTCTTTACAACTCTGAACTTGCTATGCTAAACTCTGGTAACTTTGACTCTGAAAACCTTAAGTAATGACTCTCATACAACTTTTAAGTGACTTGTACTTTAACTCTTATAATATTGACTTTAACTAATCCTTATACCTCAGACTTGACTAATATGTGGACCCATTAATCGTAATGATTGCCATCAGTATCCATCCTCTCGAGCTCATCCTCTGAGTAAACCTACAAAACAGAAAAAACTGGAGAGTAATGGAGGGTTAGATCGTTTGAACGACCTAGTGAGTGGACAGTTTAAAACAAAAATTGAAATTATTTATGAAAAATTATTTCCTGAAACCGAAATCAACTCATTTTATAATAAAAACTAATATTCTCTGAAAACTCTTTTTGTCTGAAAATAAATTTTTTTTTTTTGTAAAAATCTTCTAGAAACTTCTTTCTTTCTGTAAAACTATGAGATCTCTCGTAAAACTAATTAATTCTTTCATAAACTCTTATATAAAACTGTTGTTTATGAAAATCTCATCTGGAAAACAACTGACGTAGGGGGTGTTACATATAGTTGTCCTTCATACACCCCTAATTAGTGCATTGGGGCGTTACATATTGTCGTCCCCTAAGTGATTGAACTAGAGACATGAGCATTAATCAATGATGTCATCATAGCCCTGAAACTAGGATCTAGGGGCATTATAAAGTACTGTCCCCCTAGTCCTAAAAATACATGTGCACATGTTTGTTGTATCCATCAATTCCATAATCTTTCAATGTCAAAGTCTCTAAGATTGGGTTTTTCCCCCAATCCATAAAGAAAATCATAAAAGAACTCATCTTAAAATATCAAAAACATAATAATGTTTCTCAACTGGTTCAAAAATATTTTTAACTCATCAAATCATTTAGGCAACTTAGTCTCATCTCAAAGTATAACCTGAATATAAATAAATTCATATAACTTTATAAATCAATAAAACATTACGAAAATAAAATATCCACTCATTGTGCTATGGTAAATCGAGAGTGGTTCACAATGTGGGCGGCCGTCTAGTATCATGTCATCGATCTAAAGTCTATACAAGATTCATAAGGTGTGAAAGTTTCTTTTATATCATTTCATGAACTCTAACACGTCATGAAGGATTTTTTACTGTACTGGACATGCTATAACTGATCGAGATATTACACGTTGGCCCACTAAGTCGTGTCCAAAATTTTCGTTAATGCTTGGAGAAAATTTCTTATCTAAGTCACCGCGTTACCACTTTAGATGAGCTGTAAAATTTTGAATCATTACATAGATATACTTTCGAATTTCTTCATTTAGCTCTTCATTAGACATCTACATAATTTATACTTCAAGATTGACAATTTGGGGGTACATAGTCAATGTATCATGAATGACATCATTTGATATGTCTGTCTCTAAGCTCTCATCTTGTTTGGTTGGTGTGAAGGGTATGGATAGCTTATTTACTTGTGTCTCCTCATAAATATACTCATTGAATGAAGGGTTATCTATACAAATTCGAGACTCTACGTTTTCGGGTTCTTGACATGATACCTCTGTCTCTTTATACGGCTATGCCTCACTCCCTATTACGGTGTCATTGAGAATCTCTTGAATCTCGAGGGCTTCTTCAGTGTCATATGACAGTGTTCCTTGAGGTATGCAGCTGTGGTTATTGCTAGTTGTCTCATTTGGTCTTTCAGTTTCTATATGGATGTTGCTTGACTCTGAACCATTGCTTCCAGTCTATCAATATTCTTCGTGTTTTCCTTGTTCAGCTCAGTAGCAAGCTTGTTTAGCTTGGTCGTCAACATAAGTAGTACCTCCACATATGGTTTTGATTCTTGAGGCAATTCTTGGGCTTGTGATGGATAAAAAGGAAAATATGATGCAGTGGGATATGCAGGACCTTCATTGTTATTCCATATAGAAGTCTGATGATTTTGCCACCCAGGATTATCGTTGAATATGCAACGATCACTCGGTTGGTTGCCCTCACATATCTCACATCTCTTCATTGAGCTTTGAAAGGCTTGAGCATACATCGCGTTACTTCTCTTTGACATCCACTGATAGTTGTAGGGCTGGACAACATGCCTCAGAAAATCAGGTTGTGTCTCACCGACATGGGGTGTAGGGGTGAGCAAAACCGATTTCGGTTCTGGTTCCGCATGGAACCGAAACCTACCTGGAAAAAATCGGTTTCTAACTAAGTGGGACCGAAACCTACCCAATTAAATAGGGTACCCTATTATTCGATTCCAATTCAGTTCCGATCCGGTTCCGAATTACCCTATTTATATAACATTGTCAAACTTTAAAAATGTAATTATTTATCACACGTGAATAAAATATTAGATAACACGCACATTCAAGAAATAAAAGCAAGCAGCAAGGCTAAATGCAGACCAACATTCATGGCAACAACGTTACAACACCAACACTAATGGCAGTTCTAATGTTGATGATAAAGTATTATTTAATCTTTAACAAATATTCAAGTACAGAAAACTCAAAGGCAAAGCTAATATATTTCCATATACATCTGTAACAATCCATAAAAATATGCTCATAATTAACAAATAACACAAACAAAAATAATTAGGAAATTCAATCTTGATTTCTCTAATAATACAAGAAACTTATCTGTTTTGTAGAGGATTTGGGTATGTGTAAAACTTTTCTTTTTTCTGCAGCAAGAGTTGCACCATCGGGTATCAAATCTGGTTCTACATTCGGATATCATAACGGGTATCGAATTCGGTTCCAGTTCTAGTTCTATGGTCCGGTTCCGGTTATTCTGGAACCGGAACCAGACCGGTTAAAAATCAGTTCCATCTATTTGGAACCGGAACCGGACCGGTTACAACCGATTTCAGTTCCAAACCCGTATTTCTGGTCCGGTTCTCACCCCTAATGGGTGTAGCATCACCTCTTATAACTCTTAATGTCCCCATCGCCTAATAGTACTCCATTACTTCGCCTAATGGTACCCCATTACTTCGACCACCTGAAGTAAGAGAAAAACAAAAAGAAAGATTAAAAAAAGAGGGGTGTTTAGCTAAACAAGTAAAATTATCCTAATATTAATAAAGACAAATAAATTAAGACCCCGGCAACGGTGCCAAAAACCTGATCGTGATATTTTATATCTAGCACGCAAACGCACGTATCGCTCAAGTAATACAGTGACTGATAGTCGGATGTCGAATCCATATGGACTAATATTTATCTTATTAATATCAAGATTAACTTATTTAACTTAAACTAAACTATTGTGAAGAAAATTTGAGGGATTAATCTAAAATTCAATTGAAAGATTAAATAAAACACACATAATAATTTAAAGATAAACTTTATTCTCGAGAAGAACTTATGGTTGTAACTTTACTTAAGCATGCACACAATGAGTTCAGACACTTTTCATTCAATGGGTTGTTGTTACTAATTATTAACATAAAACGCTAAATTATTCACAAGTATTTTTTGATGGTCATGTAAATATATTCGGATTTAAACCAATTAACTATATGTCTATGTTAATTAAATTAAACCAAATTTCTTAAGGCCAAGTTCTAATAACTGATTACGTATGTCTTTTAGGTATATTTCTATCATGCAAATGAATCTATTAAATAAATAAATCACAAGCTATTATTCTCGTGGCTAATCCATATTTCCTCTGTCAAGTTCCTAAGGATTTACCAAGATTATTCCATTGTTTGTCAAACAAATAAAATAAACATTCAAGCATAGAGAATAATAATAATCAATAATCAATCTAAAGAATAAAAATATGCAAATTAATCAATAAACATGCTTCAGATTTGTTACAACCCTAGATTTAATGAGTTAGTTACTCATAATATTCAATAGATACAAGCTAATCATTATAACAAGTCAAACTCTTAAAAGATAAAGTAGAGAGTGAAGGGAAGAAAGAACTATTGTTTGCAGTCTTTGGCTTCAAACTCCAACTCCTTGTTGACGCACTCATTCTTGCCTTGCTCTAGGCGTTTTTCTATACTATGGGACTCCAAAATTATGTTATGAGATTTTTTTAGGTTTTGGGATGAACTTATGTATTTATAGGGAAGTCCTGGAGTCTTTCTACATGGAAAATTATTTCCCTATGATTCCGAAATTCGTTTCTGGCGTCGCGACTACACATCTCCTGGAAAAATATGTGGTCTTCATGTCTGGGGGCGTCGTGACGCCAGCTCCTCTGCCCGGATGACTTCATACGCCCGTCTCGATGCGCAATCCAGTGTCAGGACGCGCGTTTTGACTCTGAATTTGCCCCAATTTATTCCATATTTTGCCGTTTTTTATCCATTTTTGATTTCATCGAGTCTCGATATCATTTTAACCTGCAAAATAATTCCAAAACACATAAAAAAAACTCATAAAAAATCGAGGTAACTCATAGAATATCAAGCTAAAGGGGTGGGAAATATATTGATCATTCATCAACATGCAATTAATGATCTTATATACCCATGTTTGTATTTGCTCAGATTACGAGAGAATCAAGTCATTTATATTAATACTAATACAGAAGATTAACGGTTTATTTAAACTGGGATAATATTATTGATAAGGACCTAACGACTTGCCCAAAAACTAGAAACTATAAAGTAAATTGGGGTCAACTTATCTATTGGGAGAAAATTTAAAGTTCTTTCATGATCTTAGAATGTCATTTGACATGTTATCTGTCGTGTAAAGTATCATTTGGATAATTGTTTGTTGTTATTAATATTTTTTTTGTTTCCCACTTTCATTTTTACTTTCTCCTTTTATCCTTCTTTTCTGAAAGATTTGCGTCACACTATCAACAATAGGCTAACAATTTCTTTAATTTGAGGTTCCCTTTGTTTCAAAACTTTGCATAATCTTTGTAGCAAAACTTTGGCATTTTAATTCGAGAGGATATATATGATATCCAAGTAGTATTGGTAAGCTGGGCCATGCAAATATATCAAATGTTTCAAATAATGGGAACCAAGCAATGAAGCTTTCCAGGACAATTTACCAACCCTTTACAAGAGAGTCTTTAGTAGCAAGGTTTCAATGGAACCATCCAATAAAATTTAACAAGTGCTTGAACTCTGCTAGCTTATAAATCATTACACTCGTTATTGATAATTTTAATATGATTATATACGTGCCGAGATTTTATTTGATGGGTGTACATACGGTCTCACCAAACACTTTTTCCACGATGACATGATGCTATTGATCAAGTATAAAAATGATGTTGATATATATTCACAGGATAAAAAAAATAAAAAATAAAAATTGCATGCTTTTTAATCAGAGAGGTTATTATGACCCATCTCTGAATTAGATAAAGCTTCTTTTGTGGTAACATGCATGAGATTAGTAGAATCAAAGTGGCAAAGAGTCAAAAAGGACACAAGTCACACAACAACATGACGTGGATGCAATACTGCCACGAAAGCTAAATAGTGTATAAAGTTTTGAGAAATTTTTTGTTCTCATTTTGATTTGCACGTTTCAACTAACAACTAACTATCTTCAAAGCTAAGGTTTTGCTTCTTTATATTATTGTAAAAATGGGGGAATCATTAGAGAATGTGCTAAAACTTCTTGACATCATTTATGGAAACTGGCTGACTGTAACATTGTTTTATGACTTATCTCTGTAGTTAATCCGATAAAAATTTCTTATTAAAGTAAAAAGGAATGCTAAAATAAGAATGTATAATCAAATTGAGGTGGATTGAACTTTAATTTAAGACTTGGATTCAGTGAGTTTGTATTAAGTTTGTTTGTGTATATATATTGCTTCTCAAGTTCACGTCTTACAATCCACATAAAATTCACACCAACCTGACATGAATTTGACTATATATATATATAAAATGATTGGTAGTTATTGAGTTAGGTGGTGAGTTGGATTTTAGGCTATTTTGTTTGTCGTCTTAACATTCAGACAGCTTTCTTTGCTGAAATTATGGCTCCTTGTTAAGTTCACTTATGTGGTGGGATCTGGCTCCTTCTGAGATCCCCCTTTTCATTGCCAAAAACTATATGGGGTTGCTGATGGCACTTGGCTCGCTAGACTTGGTGTGCTTTTTCTTCTGATTTTGGTTGCTACTCCAGCTTGGTTTGGTGTATATTTTCTTTTGGATTTGCTTGCTTGTGCTGTTTAATTAGCTTTAGTCGTCTTTGTCACTTGGCATCTTTTGACGTGTTTACATGCCTGACTGTTGCTTTCTGGGTGGCTACTGACTACTGCCATTTGTCCTTTCTTTTGGTGTGTGTTGGATTGTTTTGTTTTTGAGCTTGGTACACTTTCCTTTGTCAGTTTTGATTAAGGTTATAACGAGTTTAATATTGTTGATGGTGTTTTCATGACATATGTTATTTAAGGAGTACGGCATGGGTAAAAAGGGTAATTCACTTCTCGGTCGAAATCATTAATGTCGACCCGAACACTAAGAGCACTTTATAATCGGTAACCGAGCACTTGAGTTCAGATGACCGGGCAATTAAAAGATCGACAGCGGCATTCTCAGTTCAAATGATCATTATGACCGACCTCATGAAGACCGAGCATATGGCGAGGCGTGCTCCGGAAGATGACACCATATTCTTGCGGATAAGATGACAAGTTATCCTACTTTCATGGGGAAAACTGGTGACTCAGAGTCCTAGTAGGATAAAGAAAGTAAATGTAGTTTTGATTAGGAATCCTTATGGGAAAAGGGAATAGTTTTGACTATGAAACTTTATGGGAAAAAGGAAGTATTTCAACTAGGAAATTCTTGTAGGAGAATGAATCTGATTTCTTCACTATTATAAATAGAAGGGTAGAGTGTGCATAAGAGGAACAAGTTGAAAGTTGAGATCAGAATCATCAAGCTCTGACTTGTAAACACAAAAAAAGATCTGAGAATCGTGTTTGAGTAATAAAAGTATCATCTTGTTTGTGTCCGTGGACGTAGGTCGGATCCAAATCCACCGAACCACGTTAAATCTTTTTGTTGATTGGCGCATTATCTATCTTCTGCTAAATTTGCTTTTGGTTCCCACATAACCAAACAAATTCACTATTGAGGGAGGATTACCTCGGGAGTGATATTCCCATATTGCCCTGAGACCAAAATCCACCGTCAACAGTTGGCGCCGTATGTGGAGAACTTTCAACAAAAAGCAACTCACGTAGTAAGACAATGGCAGAAGGTGGAAATCATCAATCTTCAGAGAGTCCGGCAACAGACTGGATGAAAAAGATGGAAGAAAACATGAAATCCATGATAGATCGGCTGGAGAGAATGGAAGGAACGAACAA